>JAPZEB010000023.1:8672795-8685357 GCA_029783705.1 Chaetodon striatus | reverse complement strand
GCTAGTGCTAATGCGAGTCATTTGGTGCTTGCAAAGTCATGATATCAAGCTGAGACAGATTCATTCTGTTCAGTTCACAGGCTGCTGCTGCGTCTTCAGCAGAGGGCTGACACTGTGCGCCACTGTGTTTCTCAATACTCAATAAAGACACCGATCACTCAAAGATAAACTGAACAAGATGTCTTGTGTAAACAATGGCCATTTCTAAGCAATCTCATATGGCGTTCATGTAGAGCGCTGCTCATTCATCGGTTTTACATGGTGTGAAAATGACTCCTCGGCTCTTCTATTTATTACATGATTAGTATTATGTTGTACCCTTTTGTTCCTACTGAATGGGCAAGTGTGCCATCTGAACAGAATTCCCAGCCTCCACACTGCGTTTGCAGCACTTTTATGAGCAGCTCAATAATACCAGTAATACAATAAGTATATCTTATTGTGGCTGTACAGTATTTATATATATTTAATTTATGGTGCTGTTGGACCACCCTGCCAGGTGCAGGCCTCCACTTAAAATATGTGCGAAAGCCTAAAGCAAACTTTTTTTGTGTGTGCATATTTTAAGACAGTCTGACGGACCATTTGAGGCATAAGCGTGCCACTCTCACTCTGCACCCAACTGTCTCCATCAGGTGTGACGAGAAGAAAAAGCCAGAGACTGTGACCTTCTACAACATCATGAAGGTGTGCGATTATTTTATGATAACAATAATGAGAAGAAGAACAAGAACAACAACAACAACAATAATAATTATTATTATTATATTATTGTTATTTTTATTATTATTATTATTAATAGCAATAATAATATTATGCTACTGTTGTTATCATTGTTATTAGATTGGGGTTGATGTGCTGGACCAGATGGCTCATCTGTATACAGTGAAAGATACAACTAGAAGAAGGCCTGTTGCTGTGTTCTATAATCTTCTGGACATGCCTGCAATAAACGCCCATGTCCTGTTCAAGTCATGCACATCCACTGTCATCCCAAGAAGAGCCTTCATCCTCCAGTTGGCGAAGGAGCTAGAGGAGGAACATATGTGTATCAAGGCCAGTCTGACCTCAATGCCCATGAAACCACAGCAGAGCCAGCAAAACGGAGGCAGTGTTAGATCAACAGCCCGAAGCGTATGCCTTAGGCATACACGCTTTCCAAGATGATGATCGTGCCCTTGTTCATTTGTTTGTTGGGTCCTGTTTTCATGTTATTTTCTGCAGTAATTTTTGCATTTGTTTGTGCCCATAGCTAGACTGTTTGGTTGAAGTGTTTTTGCTTTTTGTATTAATCTGTATTGTAACAATAATTATTATATTATAATTATAATTAATTATATACGTATTTTCAATACAGTAGCTTCACAACACGTGTGTATGTGTGTGGTTCTGAAATAAACAAAAGAAAAAATAGCTTTACACTCAGTTCTTACAAATATGCACAGTGTTTCCCCTATATGCAACTAGCAGCGGCTGAAATGTGACCGACGCTGCTGAGTGTTTTTTTTTTTTTTCTCCGTCCTGGCTCTTTAGAAATTACCGTTATATTATTTGGTGCTACGGACACTTCATATTCAGGTAAATTCACACAGTTGTGAGTAAAGCATACAAGAGGAGAGGAGAGGGTTCCGTCTCATCTCTTCATTATCTAAAGTTATATTGTTTTACGCGACACTTCATATAATAACATAACAATATACTATTTATGGTGTTATACCGTGAAACGTTTTACCTTATAACGTGATGACATATTGTTATAATGTGAGACTTTTGTTTGACTGAGGAAACGGTGTGCGGAGAATGGATAAATTGAGGAATATTGCTCATTTAAATGAACAGTTTTAAGTTCTACTTCATGCTTGGGTTGAGACATGGCGAGATTCCGCTGTTAAGAGCACAGTGGATGATATTGTGATAAATATATGTAAATTAAACATGGGGGGCTTCTCACCTTAATCATTCATGCACACACCTCAAAAGAGAGGAGGAGGAAGTTGGTAACTGTCCGTGTTAAACTTAACTGCGGAGCTCCAAGGAAAATACTTGCACCGTGGCCCAACACAACTACACTATGCCACTGTCTTCAATCACTGGAACAAAAGGCAAATTGCAGAAATACTTTGTCATAAAAAGTTTGATGGAGTGTCAACCATATATTAGACAATATGGAGATATTTGCATCTTGAAAGCAGTACTACAAACATGGATAGACAGGGAGAAACACACGCAAGTCTAAGACGTGGTAAGATACGATATTCCTCACTATATAAAGTGACTGATAACATGATCTGTATAACGGATTGTAAAGAAATTCATCAGGTTTTTATTTTGTAGACAATTGATCTGTGAATATAGCATGATGGGATGACAGCACAATGTGTTTGGTATCATTGTAAAGCTCCGATCCTGCGATTTCACGTAATATGTGTGGCATTTCTGTAGGACCGCGCATTCGTGAGTAAATCATGCAAGAGTAATGTGTGTGCACAGCTGTATGAAAGCTTTGTTATACATAATTTTAGTGTAACTTTTGAATTTTCCTTGTGAAAACATTAGACTACCGACAAGTGGTTGGTGTTGTCGGAAATTTGCGGTTCCACTGTTTCACGTCATAGCAAGTGGCTTCTCGCTATGACAATTGGTTGTGGAGAAAATCCATAGAAAAGAACAGGTGTGAATTTGGATGCACTTTGTGTCGGTCGGGCCCAAAGGGTTAAAACATAACTTAACTGTAGTTTATCACACCTGAGTTCAATTTCTGTAGCCACACCCAGGCCTGATTACTGCCACACCTGTTCTCATTTAAGAAATCACTTAAATAGGACCTTCCTGACAAAGCGAATAGACCAAAACATCCTCAAAACCTAGTCATCATGCCGAAATCCAAAGACATTCAGGAACAAGCGAGAAATAAAGTAACTGAGATTTATCAGTCTGGAAAAGGTTATAATGCCATTTCTAAAGCTTTGGGACGGTGAGAGCCATTATCCACAAATGGAGAAAATATGGAACAGTGGTGAACCTTCCCAGGAGTGGCCGCTCGACCAAAATTACCCCAAGAGCGCGGCAACGACTCATCCAAGAGGTCACATAAGACCCCACAACAACATCCAAAGAACTGCAGGCCTCACTTGCCTCAATTAAGGTCAGTGTTCATGACTCCACCATAAGGAGAGTTCCAAGACGAAAACCACTGCTGAGCAAAAAGAACATTAAGGCTCGTCTCATTTTTGCCAGAAAACATTTTGATGATCCCCAAGACTTTTGGGAAAATACTCTGTGGGCTGACGAGACAAAAGTGGAACTTTTTGGAGGGTGTGTGTCCCATTACATCTGACGTAAAAGTAACACCGTGTTTCAGAAAAAGAACATCATACCAACAGTAAAATATGGTGGTGATAGCATGATGGTCTGGGGTTGTTTTGCTGCTTCATGACCTGGAAGACTTGCTGTGATAAATGGAACCATGAATTCTGCTGTCTACCAAAAAATCCTGAAGGAGACCGTCCGGCCATCTGTTCATGACCTCAAGCTGGACCTCAAGATCCAAAACACACCAGTAAGTCTACCTCTGAATGGCTGAAGAAAAACAAAATGAAGACTTTGGAGTGACCTAGTCAAAGTCCTGACCTGAATCCTATTGAGATGCTGTGGCATAACCTTAAAAAGGTGGTTCATGCTCAAAAACCCTCCAATGTGGCTGAATTACAACAATTCTGCAAAGATGAGTGGGCCAAAATTCCTCCACAGCGCTGTAAAAGACTCATTGCAAGTTATCGCAAACGCTTGATTGCAGTTGTTGCTGCTAAGGGTGGCCCAACCGGTTATTAGGTTTAGGGGGCAATCACTTTTTCACACAGGGCCATGTAGGTTTGGATTTTGTTTTCCCTTAATAATAAAAACTTTCATTTAAAAACTGCATTTTGTGTTCACTTGTGTTATCCTTGACTAATATTTAAATGTGTTTGATCTGAAACATTTAAGTGTGACAAACATGCAAAAAATAAGAACTCAGGAAGGGGGCAAACACTTTTTCACACCACTGTATATAAGGAAGAATAAAACTAATGAAAGACGGAACTAATTGTGGCAGGGTCCATATGTAAATTGCCTGAGGAATCTTTTATCTGAGGAATCATATGTGAGGCTGCCTGGCAGCATAATTGCCGTTCATCTGCCGTACATGGAGCGCGAGCATAAAAGAAGGCACTCAGCATCAGTGGTTGTGATAAGTTCAAATTCAGTCCGCAAATATACACGGCGTTAGAGTAAACTGGGAGGAGGGCAATTAGCTATTTATGGATCAAACTTACTAATATAAATGGAGAGTTCCCGCAGTTTGGAATTAAGAGTTTTGTTTAAATGTTCAGAGTAGGACGTGATTTGACCCTGAAGGTACGCTTTTAATGATTCCCACAGCAATGAGCAGGAGACAGGTTCCGTCTCATTCTAATTAGTGGTGAAAAGTCATCATTTGAGGCTGCAATGAATTTGCTGAATATATCATCTGACAGAAGCAAAGTGTTTAACCTCCATGATGCTGAGTACTGAGGACGAGTGTGATGATTTGATGACGTGACCCTCTGCGGGAGATTTTAAAAAGTAGCTGTTAGCAGTTAGTGGCCAACTTAAAGAAGAACAGCAGCCAAAAATGTCTGTAAACTAGGAAAATAGTGAGGTCCAGGAGCTTTTTAACCTCTGGGCAGAGGATGACCTCAGCCGTCATATAACGAGGACAGTAAATGATTGTTATTGACATGTTTTGTCATTGTTATTGTTTAGAAAGAACTTTTGATTCATATGTTTTATGTCACACAAGAGGATGACGCTGGGGTGTTACGTCATACCTGTAATACCTCACACACTGGAGCAAAATGATGCTGCTATAATTTGGCTATGTTTAATAATGCAGAGGTAGCATAAAGAGGGGACTTTGTAGTGGCCTTATAGTGTGATCTTTGTGTAAAAAGGGATTAAGATTGGTAAATCTGTGTATTTTGCTAATCTCGTTGTCTGAACTCAAAAGGCCAGAATGAAACTTGGCTTTTGTTGCCTCTGTTTGCTATCTGCAGCAGGGTTATGTACTCTACCAGAGATCATTTGTGAAGGGAGACCATCTTCCCTGGAACACTCCTGTACCATTACAAGTGGACAGACTGTTTCTGTAGTTTAAACAACCAAGAGGAGTCTTCTCCATTCTCATTTATACCAGCAATAATTTAACCTTATAAAGTTATTATTTTTGGGCCAGGACTCTTGATATTTGGATCCAGTAGCTCTCAAAAAATAAGATGTGTCAGGTGAAGTAATCCACAGCCCTTATTTCAGTGTATGGTGCTCGGCAGACACCCAATATTAAAGGACAGGGTTTGGAATGGGGGCCAAAAAAAAAAAATGCGATGTCCCTAATTGTCCTATTTTTCATAGTATATGTATGTGACTTAACTTGTTTAATAATTGTGGAAATATGCTGCCTTACAGTGGCTGCACCTGCAAAAAAATAGGTCACTAAAAGATTGTTAAAACAGTAATGTGTGTGCCAACTCTCCACCAAAATGATGCAGCAAATATAGCAACCGATTGCAGACAGATATTAAACATGCAGTACTACAACTCTGATTCCAAAAAAGTTGGGACACTGTGTAAAATGTAAATTAAAACAGAATGCAGTGATCTGCAAATCCTTTTGACCTACATTCAATTGAATACAGTACAGACTAAATATATCTATTGTTCAAACTGATAAACTGTTTTTTTTATAAATATACGCTCATTTTGAATTTAATGCCTGCAACATAAGCCAAAAAACTTGAGGGCATGTTTACACTGTGTTACACCACCTTTTCTTTTAACAGCACTCAGTAAGTGTTTGGGAACTGAGGACACTAATTGTGGTTTTGTGGTAAATTTTGAAAGTGAAATCATTTCCCATTCTTGTTTGATATGTGACTTCTGTTGTCGTATTTTGAACTTCATAATGCACCACACGTCTTCGATTGGTGTCAGGTCTGAACTGCAGGCAGGTCAGTCTAGTACCTGCACTCTTTTAATACAAATCTGTGCTGTTGGAACATGTGCAGAATGTGTCTCATTGTCTTGCAGGAATAAGCAGGGATGTCCCTAACAAAAGACTCGATGGCAGCATATGTTGCTCCAAAACCTGTATGTACTTTAGCATTCATGGTGCCTTCACAGATGAGCAAGTTACCAATGATGTCTTCATGATTTCCAAAAACAATTTAAAATGTGGATTCATCAGACCACAGCACACTTTTCCACTTTATGGTGAACTTGATGTTGTCGATATATGGCTATCACTTTGCATGGTAGTCTTAACTTGCATTTGTAGATGCAGCGATGAACTGTGTTTACTGACAATAGTTTTCCAAAGTGTTCCTGAGCACATGTAGTGATATCCTTCATACAAGATTGTTGGTTTATGATGCAGTGCTGCCTGAGAAGTCAAAGGTCACAGGCATTTGGGGTTAGTCTGGGGTTAGATTTCTCTGGATTTTTTAATCTTTTGATGAAATTATGGATTGTAGACGCTAAAATCCCTTTTCAAAACTTTAAATTTAATTTTTTCCTAACTTGTGGACAACTGAGCCTTTGGAGGACGCCCTTTTCATACCTAATTATGATACTGAAATCTGTTACCGGTTCACCAGTTTTCCCGAGGGAATGTTACAAACTGGTGGTTTTTTTTGAGCGTTCCACAACTTTGCCTTTGTTTTTTGCTGCCCCATCCCAACTATTTTGGAAGGCATTGCAGGCTTTAAATTCAGATTGAGTGTAGCGACTACTATCAATGAAAAAAGCCACTAAGAGGGTGAGTAGGCTCATAACTGTGATTAGTTCAAAGAAATTCATGCTGACGTCCATAGATGTGTTTTATTGTGGTTTATGAAACAAACAACTGGGATAACTAAGGCAAAACAAAATGAAATTACATTACAATGAAACATTACATTATGTGATATTGCTGTCAACAGAAAATATCAGAGCCAAAAAGTCACCCTCTTTGTCTAAGTGCTGCTACAGCAGTGAATTAACAGGTGAAATGATGTGAAACCACACCCATGTGCCACTTACAACTACCATTGACCAAAAGAGAGTGTGTAGTGTAAACAAATAATAAACAACAGAGTTTACATACACATTCTGGTTCCTACAATGAGTGTATATTGACCAAAAAAAAAAAAGTTTATCAGTTTGAACATTAGATATGTTGTCTGTGCTGTATTCAGCTGTTCTGTTTTGACTTATGTTTTACACAGTATCTGGGTTGTTGAGGTTGGTCTTTCTTATCACTTTGGTATGTGTAGGTTGATGATTGTAAGCTGTACCACTTCAAATAATGTTATTTCAGTCACTTAAACTTCAGTTGCAGATAGCATATAAAAAGACCCCATCACTCACACAGTAATAGAAGCTGGATTTCACTCAAGTGTTTACCCCTTTGCATGATGTCTAGATCTATTTGTATATAGTGAACAAGTATAAACTCAAAATGCCTCTCTGCAGAAAGAAAGCAAATGACAAAGCATAAAGTAGACCTTTACACAGTTGGTCTCGGGTAATCAGGCTAGGGATGGCACCAGCACTCAGCATGAGAGCGCTGGTGCAAATCAAGTCAACATATCAGGTTTCAGGCCAAAGCACAGACCCAAGACCCAAGTGGCACTTTGGCTACAATCATGACTCATAATCTATCTGAACAGCAGCTTGTCATTCCCGGGCATTAAGACCTTCTCTCAGGCATGTTGCTAAATATCTAAAATTAATCTAGTAATGCATTGTATTCTGCAGAATGTCTTCTGACAGCCTGAGGTAGTAGTAGAGCACTCAAGCAAGTGTAGAGGATATTTCATTTTGTGGTGGAATTAAATAGCAAAGCTGTGTTGATAGAACAAATTGAAATCAGATATTAAAATTAGACTTGCACCGATTAATCGGCAGTGCTTGGAATCGGGCCGATTCTCATGTGATCGGCCATGACCGGCGACCTCAGGGTCCTTTGGGTAGGACAACTATGGAGTAAATGATTCCGGCCAGATAATCAGGTTCCAGAGCATACTTTCATTTTCAATGCAGGAGGTTCACAACATGTGTGTGTGTGGTTCTGAAATAAACAAAAGGAAAAATAGCTTTACACCCTAATTCTTACAAATATGCACAATGTTTCCCCTATATGCAACTAGCAGCTGCTGAAATATGACCGCCGCTGCTGAGGGTTTTTTTGTTGTTGTTTGTTTTCCATCTCAGCTCTTCATATCCAGGTCAGTTCACACAGTTGTGAGTAAAGCATATAAGAGGAGAGGAGAGGGCTCCGTCTTATCCCTTCATAAACTAAAGTTATATTATTTTGCGCGACGGACGCTTCATATAATAACATAACAATATACTATTTATTGTGTTATAAGGTGTAACGTTTCACCTTATAACATGATGACTTATATTGTTATAATGTGAGACTTGTGTTTGAATGAGGAAACGGTGTGGGAGAACAGATAAATTGAGGAATATTGCTCAGAGATTCCGCAGTTAGGAGCACAGTGGATAATAATGTGATAAATATATGTAAGTGAAACATGGGCGGCTTCTCACCTTAATCATTCACGCACACACATCAAAAGAGAGGAGGAGGAAGTTGTTAACTGTTCGTGTTAAACTTAACTGCTGTACTGTGCCGCTTGAAATTGACGGGGTGCGTCCGTGTGTCGAAGATGCGCGTGTCCGCGCGCTTACTGGCGGGTGCGTCCTCAGCGCTAAGGGCTTTCATACAGGCGACTTGTGTCACTGTTTTGGTTTGCTTGAGATGATTATTGAAAAGCTGGTTGTATCTTGGTTAAAATGATCTTGTAATAAAGGAAAATATTTTAATATCTTCTGTCCTGTAAAATGGTTTGAAAAAAATGAAATTGGAATAGGCCAAAATCGGTATCTGCCATCCAAACACTCTGCAAATCGGGATTGGCCCAAAAAATTGTAATCTGTGCAAGTCTAGTTAAAACCATGAGCAATACTCCTCAGTGGAAAATCTGACTGCACTTCCAACCAGCCCACAGGGTCCATAACTGACCATAACTGTGGAGTAATAAGAAAATTCTCTGCAAACTATAAAACTGCATTATGAAAGGTTTTTGGTCACTTGGGGGTAAATCTGAAAATGCAGATACTGAATACTGACACCATATGAAGTTATGGTGAACACACTAGCAAACAGTTTCTACATACAGATCCAGCAGACATGTGATCAATCAAACTAAGTCCAGTACTCACTCTCATTTTAGGCCTGTATTGGTCTCCACCAAATCCTGAGAAAAATAGCTGGTTCTTAAGCTGCCAAATGCTTAACTGGGGTTAGGGTTCAAGGCCCAAAGGGGCAGGAGACCAGAGACTGTATCATACAAAGTTGCTGTGAGCTACAAATCATCACTTCTACACAGAAGGCAGAAAATAATGTGATTTTAGAGCCTTAATGGCCAAAGCCTCTCCTCCTACCAGCAGCTGCCTATACCAAAGAACAGCATGAAAGTCAAGAGCACTCTCTCTGCAGCAAAATCAGGGGACCAAAACATTCCCAGAAGTACACTGCACACTAACTGATGAAAAAAAAAAAGCTCTGCAACTGATGATTTAAATCTCTGATTTTAGGGGTCAGCTCCACAAAATTCCTCACCAGGAATATCCCTAGCTACTCTTCATTTCTTGGTAAACAGTCTGGGTAAAAAAAATTAAAGGGATGTCCTGATAAAGTTTTTGCCCCTGATCCAAGTCATTTAATGTTGAGTATCTGCCTATACCAAATCACAATCTGATACTTCTATTTTTCTACATAACACAGCTCAACAGTGCACTCTTCAAAGACTTAAATGTCACTAAAATGAATCCAGTGTATGTATGACTAAATAGCTGCAATGCAATGCATTAACGAAGAACTTCACCACATTTTAAGTGGATATCAAATCAGTGTTGGTAAGTGAAGCAATAAATTCCTTGGGGCATGTTGTATTGACAAAGAAAGCTGAGTTTTCTTATTGCTCAAGCATTAATGCAGTGCCTACATGCACCAGGATGCATTGCACCCAAGCTCCTGACACTCAGCCCCCAAATACTCCCCAAACCTGCCCAGCACGTGGAGGTGGGCACCACAAACACTGCTCTGTTAAAAAAAAAAGAAAAACAAAACAGTAAAGGCATCTGAAATAATGTACTTCCCTGTTTGACTAGAACACTGGAAAAAACTATATAAACACCAGAAAAATGACATGAAATTTACTAGTGATATCAACAACAAACATGACTGAATCTATAGAGCCTGGAAGCTGTGTATCATCATCACAGTCATTCTTAGTCAGCTCTTAGTCATTCTGCGGAGACAGACAATATAAAATGAGCAAAAATAAAAGGGCAACGTACACAGCAAATCATCAAAATATTTTTCCAGTTGTCCAACTGTAGCCTGTAGCACAAGTGAAGGGTAAAACTTTAATGAATAGTATGGCACACACGAGCTCTAATTTGATTTAGTTTCTGTTGGCATCAGAGGGCAATCTGAGTAAAGACACCACCAGTTGCTGTTTGTTCTCAGCAGTGCAGGTTCTGGTCCCCCATCGGCAGTGCCCTCTTGTGTGGCTCAGCCGCAGCCTCAGCCACTCTCTACTGCAATTTTTGTGGTGGGTCAAAAAAAATTAATATCCAAGTTGGCAAATACACTGTACAAAAAATATCCTTGTTCATAATTCTCCCTGTCTGTCTCTCTGTCTTTTTTTTTTTTTTTTTGTAGTCTAGTCACTCTGTGGTTTGACCCACGGAAAATAGTACGAAACCATTATATACTTAGTGGATCAAGGCTCGAAATTTGGGGCCATTATTTCACTGCATCACAAAAGAGGTGCATATCTCTGCTTCTGAACATGATATTTTCATTTTATGTATGAGTAAACTACGGAAACTATGAAACATTACTATTGCAATTCCTCCTAGGTTGGGCCCATTTTTGAGTTAGATTGACTGGACTATTACACATTGGACATTTTGAGCATTTCATGTAGGCTACAGTGGATTGCGTGTCATTTTTGTTGAATCTGATTCAAACTGTCTGCTACTGGAGGGAAACATCATTGGTAAGTTGTTTCATATTTATTATTTGTGATAATAAATCCTATTATAGATGCTGGCTATCTGGCCTTTTGTAAAAGTAGTCTTGTTTGCTGCTGCTTGTGTTGTAAACCGCCATGTCTGCTTGGTCACTGTATTAACGGCAGTAGGCCACCGTTGCTTACACACTTATAATTTGTTGTAATGTGTGTCTTTATTGTGTAGCCTATATGGATGTGTGGCTGTAACTTATGGGCCTCTAACATCACTGAATGTCAACTGTGTATTCATTAGACTTCTGTCTTTGGTTTCCTGCACCACTACATAAGTCTGCCTGACTTTTTTATCCTTTATCTCACTGAGGTTAAAGCAAATTATTGGTAAAATCCAACACTCTATCCTGAAATAGCCTGTCAGCAGTTGTGCTGCTTAAATATCAACAGGTCTCCAAGTAGTGTAAAATGAGAGGTGACCAAAGACTGGAAAGTGAAATGGACTGTATTAATCAATATAGTAGTCAAATGACATTACATTTATCCAGATACACATCACATGCACTCATCCATACAACTGATTTGATTACATACAACTGATTTAATTACCTCCATGCAACTGATTTCATTACATATATGCCAGGTTGGATCACAAGTTAATCATTTAGTGTACAAGTTAATGTTCTAATGTTTTATTGTTTGTACTGAGTATCACATGTAATGTTTGTATTGAATATATGCCACCTTTGATCTGATCACAATGTATTAGAAAAACTATGATTAAAAGTTTTGAGAAAGACGAGTAGGATTACATATTGGAACATATTGGAAGAAAAAGGTCAGACGGTGACTGTCTTCGAACATACTGGTAAATCACGTTAGGGTAATGATATTACATGTCAAGATGCATGTTCCAGCTGTCCTGAACATTACACAATTATGTAATTAAAGTCATGTCTGAACAGGCCTGGAACATGTACCATTAAGTTTTAGGTCAAAAGGTGTAGCTTAAGGAAAAGAGGTGGAGATTCAGTAGAGTCTCCATGAGCATAAAAGAGAGCGTATCGAAAGTAAATCCTCAGGCAGGTTCCGGAGCTTGACTCATCGAGTTGTATGTGTTGTTGCTTGTGATCACAAACTCAATTGCACCTGACTTCAGCTGTTACTCTTTGAGTAAAAGAAATTACCAAATGATAAATCTAAAGCTAAGAAAATACAAGCATAATTAATGTCACTGGGGACGGTTGAGTTTGGTGTAATATGTGCAGTGATGGGAATAACGGCGTTAAAATAAACGGCGTTACTAACGGTGTTATTTTTTTCAGTAACTGGTAATCTAACTAACTACTTTTTCCATCGTTACAACGCCGTTACCGACAATTAAATGGAGCGCATTATAAACTAAAGCTACTCATTGAAGCTCTTGTCATCCGACTTGGCTCTCAGCCACAGGAGCTGCAACGCTG
>JAPZEB010000023.1:8616717-8627729 GCA_029783705.1 Chaetodon striatus | reverse complement strand
CCTGTTGGGGGTCGCAGGGGTACTGCAGCCTATCCCATTTGACATTGGGCATGGGGCAAGGTACACTCTGGACAGGTCACCAGGCTATCACAGGGCTGACACATAGAGACAGACAACCATTCACACTCACATTCACACTTACACCTTCAATTTAGAGTCACCAATTCACCTAGCATGCATGTCTTTTTCTGAATGTGGGAGGAGGCTATCTGGAGAATTGGAGTATCTGGAGAAAACCAACACTGCCGCGGGGAGAACATGCAGACTCAATACAGAGGGGCACCTTGCTGTGAGGTGACAATGCTAACCATTGCACCACCGTGCAGCCCCTTACAAGAAATTGCATAACATTAATAATTATCCCAAACTAGTAGGGCTGTAAGAATACAGGCATTAGTTTCCAACCACTGAATGTAAGATGTTGGGTTTGGTATACAAGTTATTAGTTTAAGTCAAATAAACTAAATAAGTAGCCCTTTCTCCTCACAATGAAGCTGGTCATACAGTAGTATGAATTTTCCCACAGAAATTAAGTCTCAATTAACACAATTAGTAGTCTAATAAGAGCTAATTACAGTTTACTTGTTTGCCAAAAAAGGTTCCACGGCGCAAGTTCAGAGTGAACTGTTTAATGTATCAGACCATATATAGGCTGTCCATTGAAAACATCATTTGTATGGTGATTAGAAATAAGACACTGTCCAATGATCCCTCTTTAGGGGCCTCATGGTTCCACAGTGAGTTGTAGCAACACTGAAAAAGGACAGTGGCTCAAACAAAAACTGTGCATTTACTTAGTGGGCTGTCTGATGACAATACCAGAGGACTATGGAAATAGCTTCATGGTTGATTCCCATGTTTTCCATTTTTTAAAATCTGGGAATATTTACCCAGTACAAGGAATGTTTGCCCTTTACCTAAAAAAATACTTCAGACTTCTAAATGAATTAAACACAGACATCAACTAGGATTTCAGGCTATGTAATTTACTTGCAGTTTAACACTACTATTTACAGTGTGGTAAGAGTGGGTTTTAAAGCAGACTTAAATTGAAGTTAACTGAGCATGTCCTCCATCTGTCTTGCTGTCTGTTTCTCATTTAACTGATTCAACTGATGCAATGTTTTCTAAAGATCAAAGCTAAAAAAGATGGGTTGTGTTTTAACTTAACAGCTTCTCTTACATGGTGAGTTCAAACAAATCACAAATTTTCTCACAAACCACTATCAAGCATGCACACATATTTGGTCTGATCTGCCCACATACTCTGAATGTTGTACCACCAATACAAAAATGCTTGTCGTACAATATGCTTGTCTAAGTTTAAAAAAAAAAATGACACTGGGAAAACTTAACAGTTACATGTCTTTCCATAGCACTTTTCATTAGGAATGGGACTTTTATTAGAAGTAGTTCCAATTAAAACTGTTAGTGGCGAGGTCTGTGGTGTGGCAGCCAAGATCTAAGCCATGAATGTGTCAACCTAAGACAATAAAACCATCTGCATGGCTTGATGCTATCAGAGGTACATGAGTGCATGTGTTCAGTGATTTGGAAGAACAAACCCCTTGAGGGTGTGTAGGATTTAAAGGAATACATTGGCAGAAATATAATATAATATAATATAATATAATATTTTCTTTATTGTATAGTCACCTGAAAATAAGAACCGCTATGTTTTCTTTACCTTAGAATGAGCTGTTTAGAACTTTCGGGTACTTGTTTATGGAGATAACCATGTTCACCTTACCCTAACCCATATTTCTACAGTAACTCAGGATGGACAAACCAAAAACTGGCTCTAAATAGGGCCCTTCCTTTTCTCATGTTGGCCACTATAATTGAAAGCCTATCTGCAACAAGCAGTGTCAAAAAACCACAGACATTTCAACATCAAACTGCCTTACTCAGTGTTTTTATTGGTTTAATCCCCAGTTGTGTTGGTTTTTGGAGAGGAAGAGACCTCTGCAGATAACTGAGGTCCCAGTAAAAACCTCCTGAAAATCTGGATCTTCAATTATCAGAGTAAAAAGGTCAGCACACACTGACATGTGGTAGGTGAGGCGCTTGTCTCCAACATGCCAAATAATATTGAAGATACACAGATTTTTAACATGTAACTGCTTTACTCACTGTTGTTCCTGGTTTAAATCGCAACGTGTTTTGGGAGGGAGACCTCTGTGGACAATTTGGCTTGCAGTAAATCCTAATGAACATCTGGATCAGAAATGTAGTGAGCACATATTCAATTATCAAAGAAAAAGGGGTGAGCATGTGGTGGGCAAGCTTCCCATCGCCGGCATGCCAAACAGCATCAGAGAAGCATTGATTTGTAACACGAAACAGCTTTATCCTGTGTTTTCACCTCTTTAAATCACCTAGTCTATTTGTTTTGGAGAGGAAAAGAGCTCTGCAGATACTGCAGCTTATGGTAAAAATCTCCTGAATGATGAACGCTGATGGTACTGTAGCTAAAAGATTCAGTTGGTTGCAATCTGCAATTCTCACCAAGACACCCCTAAATCCCATAGATCTTACAAACTTCACCTGTAAGAAGCCTAACCATCTGTGGGGCACCCAGACAAATGAATTTAGCCAAACTTGATAGATAAATCCCATTTCTGTCACACTCACTCACTTACTCATGTCACAGTTAGTTTGATCGTTCTGCCGTCAGTAAATAGTGTAGCCTACAGTAGGTCATCCATGTTGGTAAATGTATAACATGTTTCGCATTATGTTCGTTATCGTAACTATCTAAATACAAACCTCAGTAAATGTTTTCTGAAATACGCATTCACCAAGTCTGACCTGTGGTGCTTTGTCTGTCGGTAAAGGTAAGGTAAACACAACCCAACACTTGACATACTTTATACATTCCAACCCACACAACTACTGCGCCTTTCGGCTTGTACAATATTCAAAACCAATGACTTGCTTATATAAACATATCATTATAAAGCCATGGTGTGCGTGTTATTGCAGCGCCCTTCTTCTTCCATTTTCTTCCACTAAATTTAAGTACATATATGTATGTTGGGCGGTAGTCCACATATCGTTCTCCTTTTCTCTGTAACAGCAAACTTAGCTTGAGTTTTGTTTATAAGATAATATAACAGCTGCTTAACAGTTAGCATTTCACGTTTATACCGAATATACCAGAGGGTAATGAAGTTAGTGATTTCATGAAGAAATGTTCTTCTTCTCGGCGGAGATAACGTAAATATTACATTACAACATTAAACTTCTCCATCCCTCTATTAGGCTTGGCATAGCTTTCTCTCCATTTTAGCTAGCGTTAGCTTACTGACGTGGAGTGGAGGCCCAAGCCCGAACTCCAAGCGTTACACATATATAAGGCAAGGAATGACACAAATGGCGACCAGAAAAAATGTGTTTACATAATGCGTTACGCACAGTCAGCGTTTAATGGAAAGTACCGTGCAACAGATAAAGTTAAATCACAAACCTCCATCGGTTGATTCCAACGTTAGCGGCGCCAGCAAACCACGGGTCCAGGATATAAACACAGCGCACTGTATCTGCTCCATTAAGGGCCTCCTGCAACACCGGATTATCGTGCAAACGCAGACCTTTGCGAAACCAGTGCACTGAATTTACCACCATGTTTACGTCTTATTCCATCATTAGAGAACAATCCAGAGGTATCGGTTGAAATGAAGCCAAAAATGCGCTGGTTTAAATGCTAGAATAGTCTCAGTTCTGTAGACTCCCGAGAAACTTCATTTGCTGTCAAACGAAAGGCAACACGGAGGGGGCGTGGCCTGTGTGCTGTGCGAGTGGTGTTATTATCCCTGTTTCTGCTCGCTGATTGGGCAGACGGTAAAACGTCAACATGAATTACAAAACGAAACAACTTTGATTGGTGGATTGGTAAATGGTAGAGAGCTGTGGTGAGGAGCTGTGTCACGTTTCCGATTGGGAGCAGTCAGAGCCCTGTATTCTACGGCTGTGTGTCTTGCCGCGGCTCATATGAGTCAAGCTACAATGTAGGTTATTCATTTCACTTTTTACATGGTGCGTATTTAAATAAAGCAGCCCCTGAATTTTTAACAGTCTTAGAACCTCTGGTTGAAGGTAAATTATTTGCTGTTAGCTCAATTCTTGCAAAACCCAGCAGTAAAAAAATTATATAACTCATAGAAAAATTAATTCACCAAGCAAACTATATTTTTTACAGTGTAAACAAGTTAGAAGTTAGGCTTTATCTAGAGTGAAGTAGTTTGGAACTGTGAATGCAGCAAATTTAGAGTTCAACACTGTATTTTTGGTTCAATTAAGGTACTCCATGTAAGAAGACTGTAAAAATCTATGATCAAGCCGCCAAGACTAAATAACAAAAGCTTAAAAAAACTGCATAACAAATTTGAATTGGACCTAGCTCAACTGATCATCTCCCCTGTTCGTCTTGCTGGCTGTTATTCTCATTTAACTGATTTATTTAACTAATCAGTTTGGCAGATTCCCTTACAGCAGTGATACACAATTTAGCCTAAGTCCACTGGTCCATGACAGGGTGCCAGGTGGCCCACTGACCATTTTCTAATTTACAGTTAAAATAAATTAGCATTTCTTAGAATGTAAAAAAGGTGCCACGGTGCAAAAGAGGCATCAAAATAAAGCTTGTTTATTTAAAATAAAGTGCCAGGGGCAGATTCCCATGATGCCCTGACAGAGGGCCCGAATGTTCTCAAAACCTAAAAACACCCCTTCATACACATAATCTGTGCAGGCCTTCTGCAACTGTACTTGCCTTATTTATTCATTTAATTTGATAAATATTTTTCACATTTGTTTATCAACTGCTGTCATTTTTGCATTCTTTTTGCAAAAGTAACCCCTAGGCAAAGCAAGTTGAGTATCTCTGCTTTACAGGGTCAGTTCAATCAAATCACAAACTAGAATTATTGCTTTGTAGTTGTATGCTACCCTGAGCCAGTCAAGTTGCACTTTCAGTTTACATCCATGTCTGTGAAAACATGGGTGCTTCACAAACATCTTTGCCCCGGCAGCACAGACAATCTATACAATAGGCACAGTTTCAAGGTGGACACCCAAAATTAGTGTCACCAATTCAGTATTTGACCAATGTCTCTCCTTCCATTCCTGACTTATGAGGTTGACTCATAGTGAGAAAAAACATAATGTCACAGTGTTGCTGACCTTTGACCTTATATATATATAAAAAAAGTCATCACTCAATCATTTTATCCTGTGAGACATTTGTGTGAAAATTTCTCATAATTAGCATATGACTTCTTGAGTTATGGCCAAAAACATGTCTTGTGAGGTCACAGTGACCCACAGTGACCCTTGACCATCTATAGCTCACCAAATTCTTATCCGTCCATTGTTGATTCTGACTGAACATCTGTGGCAAATTTGAAGAAATTCTCTCAAGGTGTTCTTAAGATATCACCTTCATGAGAATGAGACGGATGCAAGGTTACATTGACCTTGACCTTTGACCACCAAAATCTAATTGGTTTATTGTGGAGTCCAAGTAGACATTTGTGCCAAATCTGAAGAAATTCCCTCAAGATGTTCTTGAGATAATGTATTCATAAGAATGGGATGGAAAGACGGACAGACAGACAGAAAACCCAAAAACATAATGCCTCTGGCCACTGCTTCCGCCGGCACAGATCCTACTTCTTGAAATGAGCCCTTTAGTCTTTTAATTCTTCAACTGCAATTTACCATACAGATTAAATGCAGGTCACTCAACTACAAACCTAGGCCTGTTCCATGTTCAGGTATTATTTTTCATAATCCCAAATTAAAATTTTACTGCTCACAATAGTCTTTTCTTTGTCTCATCACAAATAAATCAGCTTCTCATTTAAAGATTACTAAATTGTGATCTGTTTCTCCTAAATTCCCCCTTAGGAGAAGGAAGGAAAATAATTAATCAGCAGGAATTCTTTGCTGTGAACAGAACCGATAAAATACACAGAGCTGAGACTTGAATTTGATCACTGAGACAATTTCCTGAAATTGTGCCAGCTCATTTATAAGCCAGTCAAATTTCCTTTTAGATCCTACTGTTATCTTAAGAGCTGATTATTTCAGACAAATAGATGACTGCAGTGAGTGGAGAAAAAGAGCATTTTAAGATCCTAAACTAGGGCCAGGCTGAGACAAGAGGATGGCTTTTCCTCATGACCTGAATTAAAGAAGTATGACAAAATGGTCTTAATCTCAAAAAGATGTTAAATTGAGTTTACTCGTTTCTAGTAGAAATAGGCCGGACAAATAAAAGATCTTGTTTTAAATTTTCTTTCATTTGGGATGGTATGATGTATCATCAGTGGTACATTAATAATATATCATATAAAGTGTTAGGAAGGTTATTTTTTAAATGTAATAGGTTTCAGATTACTAGTTTACAATGTTTTAAGTTATGTAACTATTTAAATTTATTCCTCAAAGTAATGTAACATATTATATTTGTTTAATAAATGTTTTAAACTGTGCAATAAAGCTGAATAATGTCCAAAAATAGGCTATGCCAAGAGGAGGCATTGCTGCAAGACAAAAAAAGATGCAAAGCAATTAAAGAATGTTATATTCTACATATGAACTATTTTACGAAGAAGAGCATGTTCGGATGTAACCCCTTTGTAATCACCAACATTTTGATTGGTAAATGTGTTTTCATTACATATTTCCCAGTAACTGTAACTGATTACAATAATAATTATTTTGTAATTTCATTACAAAGGGTTGGGAGTGAGTTTCTTCCCCAAGCAAGAAAGTTCAAATATCGCGAGGTCTTGTTCATGAGTGAGAGTAAAATGGAGTGGGATATGGATCGGCAGTTTTGCACAGTGATGCTGGCGCTGTGCCGGACTGAAATGGTGAGGAGAGAGCTAGGCCAGAAGGTAAAGCTTTTGATTTACTGGTCCATCTATGTCCCAACCCTTATAGATGGTCATGAGCTCTGGGTAGTGACCAAAAGAATAAGGTCGCAAATAAAAATGAAATGAGTTCCTCAGACGGATTGCTGGGCTCAGCCTTAGAGATAGGGTAGGAGCTTTGATATCCAAAGGGAGCTTAGAGTAGAGCTGCTGCTCCTGCGCGTCGAAAGGGTTCAGTTGAGGTGGTTCGGGTATCTGATCAGGATGCCTACTGGGGGTCTCCTGTTAGAGGTGTTCCAGGCATGTCCAGCTAGTGGAAAGCTAATGCGCTGGAGGGATTACATATCTCATCCGGCCAGTGAACGCCTTGGGATCCCCCAGGAGCAGCTGGAAAGGATCGCTGGAGAGAGGGACATCTGGAATACCTTGCTCAGCCTGCTGCCCCTGTGACGTGGCTTCAGATGAACGGTTGAGAACTGATGAATGGATGAGCCAAGTATGTTAGTCACTGTCAGTAACAGTGGTAAAACTAGGTTGTAACATTTTCTCATGTTACAACAAACCCAGACTGGTGTAGCTCACCTTAAAGCTAACTGTTAAAGCAGTAGTACTAACAAGTTCTATGAAAGATGTCTACAGAGACACATGATAAATGTGTTATTTAACCACAAAGCAGACAATGCACCACAAAAATAAATTAAGTAAAACAAACAAACAATCAACAAACTTCTTACCTCAATCAGTATTTCCTTATAAACTTGGCTGTGTCTACCACAGGATGTAACTCCCTCACACAAGGAATAAGGGCTAAACTGAGCATACGCAGAGTGAATCAGGTGATTCGTAGCTCATTCCTGAAAGGAGAAACCGAAATTGTTACATCTATCACATGTTACAACCATCCCCGGTCTCCCCTACTGTAGGTTGATAAATATCTTAGTGTTAAGGCAGAAAAAAACTCAACATAACCTGATCATTTGCACCATTGCAAGCTCCACACAGAAGGGCCCAAGCCAGCCACAGGGGTTCAAATCTGGAACTCTCACGCTGTAAGGCGACAGTGTTCCCCACTGCTGTTCTGTGCCAACCACTGTCAGAACACATTTTCTTTTATTGTTCTTGTTAGCAGAGAAATGTTATTTAGTTATATCTCCTTACTCATCTCAGTCATGAAAAGTGTTTTAAATCATCAAACAATAGGATCACAATGGATGATTGTCCCTAGTTTTATGGCAGCCATAGAGTGCCCTCTGTTGGGATCTCAAAAAATTGCACTGTGATGTTGCTAAATAACACTGAAGTTCCTAGTATAGACCTCACTTGGGAGGGGGGAGTGTAAACTTCAAAGGACTACAAGGGTCTCCTTCTCCCTTGAATTGAGGCCTGTGGTAGTTGTAAATAACTGTGTACCAAATCTGAGGGATTTTATTAAGAAACATGAAACATGCCACCACACAGACAGTTTTGTGACATGAGGACCCAGCCATTACCATGCAGCTGTGACTGCACAGTTGATTGTTTTTATGATGTCACTTAACAGTGATCGATGAATGCTTGTCACAGTGCTTTGCACTTGGTACTGGCAGGTATGTGCTGCTCTCTGCTGGACAACACTGATATGCAATACACAGCCACACTTTGTTTTCTGTTTTGGGATTTGATCTAACTCAGCTGTGTAAAATGGACAATATTGACCTACCAAGGCATTGCAGCAAGTCGAGTAATGCACTGAGCATGTCCAAATCTCTGCTTTTGAAACAGGACTTTTTCTGAGAGTTGAGCTAAGGGTTGTGAGACACAAAACCCTTGTTTTCTCAAAAACCTTGAACAAACTTTTCCAAAATGTCAGACTGCACTCTGACAATCCCTGTGTGGCAGCAGGAGAGCACAGCTTTTTAAAGTTAAAAAAATTAAGAACCATTTGCATACATTAATCTTTCTGGAAGAACTGTGTGGACTCGTTATTCATTAAATCCATCCATTGAAAAGGATGTTGTACCTAAGATGAAAGCCCATTGCCAGAATAAATGTTGGCAATGTACATTTCTGCAAAGCATGGATACTTTACATTTGTATGTTATTTTGTAGCGGATGTATTTATAATTCAACAATGCTGTGGTTAATGTATGGTTAGCAGAAAAGATCAGGTTTTGGCTTAAAACACTTGATTTGGTGACACAATCCTCACTGTCAAGGCACAGATTTTCTTGTAAAAAACACTATCCCCACTAGAAACATGGCGACAAGTTGCTAAAAAACACCCACAAAAGCCACTGGAACTGCAGCGATGGCTTGCTAAAAAATAACAGGTCTTGTTGTTTGTTGGTCTCCAACAGTGGTCTGCAGTAGTGGTGCTGAGGTAGTTAATGAAGTGGGTGTACTACTAGGTACACAGGTAGGTTACCGAGGTGGAAGTGGGTATACTCTCCTATATATTCCAATGGCTAAGTATGACAGGTGGGTATACTGCAAAAAACCCCCTCTCCTCTCTCATTTCTCATACAGCTTTTCAGCCCCATGGCACCATCATTCAATCAAGCACTTAACAATAATCACACTGGTGATGTCAACTGATGTCTTTGTGGATTCAGAGTTTAGGGCTTAAGTCTGGTATACACTGTGTGATTTTGGGCTGTAATAGACCAATGTGAAAAAAATGTAGCCATATCTTTGGTTGTGGCTCTGAAATTTGTCAGAAAGTCAGAATGTCAGAAGTTTGGGATGTCCATCTCACAGCTTGACTGCTGTTATGACCTATGTCCACTAACCAACCAATAGAAATGCAACATGAAATAACACACTGGCACTAAACCTAAACAAACAAACGGATAGCAACTTGCCATGGAAGCAAAACACGCTAAAGTCCTTGTGCACTCAGTGCACACTCATGGGAAGCTGTTGCATCATACACCATAGCCTGTGATTCAGTAGGCGCTGTCATTGTACAGTCTGCATACATCAAGCTTGATGACGTGCCCAAGTTTATCAGATCCATGTTGTACATTGTAGCTTGCACCAAACCTAGACTGCTAAAATCCTACAGTCTGTAGGAGGCTTTAGGGTGGATGGTGGTACTAGATCCTCTACACCCTCTGGCAAAGACACCCATCAAGATGCTCATGTCAGTCCATTCTTTCCTTCTCATCAAGGAGGTCAATTGACAACACCCTTGTGTCCTTTACCACCAGCTGTTACCACTGAGCAATCAGTTCCTGCAGCACTGAGAATCATTTAAAAGCAGCTCGTAGCTCATGAAGACACCACAGATGAGCTGCTGTTGGGAAGATCTGTAGGTGTGCTAGCAGGTATGGTTTACCATGGTATGACTTAATTGTGTTGTCATTATACTGTGGGTGCCACATCACTGGTAACTAGAACTTTACCATTTTGTATTTGTGTAGTTGCCTGGGGACAAGTCACAAATCAATTGGAACTCCATCAAGAAAAACTGACAATTTAATTGCAAGATGAGGTAAGTAACAGGCTTAAATTTGTTAAACTTGTAAATGCTTTGGATCTAAATCAAATATATCTGCAGGGTCTTGTGGATTTCATGCCTGCTGATTGGAAGCATCACCTGTGGCCCCTTGGGAAAGAGTAAGAGTTGTCTCAGTTTAAGTATTGTCAGTTAAAAGGCTTTGTACTCTGCTCTGTACTAAACAGTTTTACATGATGTAGTGGCTTTTTCTTTCTCTCCAGAATTCGGTGCAGACAATGCTGACACAGGCTTCATGCAGCCACCATTGTCTTCTGGGTATCGGTTCAGTGGAATGGGGATGAGTTCTGGCTCAGGCTCAGGCAGCAGCTTCCCTCAACCAAGTCTATCCCACCCAAGCTCTGGCAAAGCTGCTGAACTTCCTCCTGCTCCACAAGATACCATTTCCAGTGCTGGGGCTGGAAGTTACAGCAGCTCTCCCGTATACTATAGCGGCAACAACATGGCTGGGGGTAATGTGTTTGATGGTGGCTATGCTAGTTCTGGGCATGTCGGCTATAACAGCCCTGCAACCAGTGAATATGGGCTCGCTTATGCAGGGTATGGGTATGATAGCAATGCTCCAGATGGCAGCTACGGTAGCTCAGCTAGTGCTTATGCAGGGGACAGCTGGAGCTCTGGATCTGCTAACAGCT
>JAPZEB010000023.1:8562804-8580512 GCA_029783705.1 Chaetodon striatus | reverse complement strand
CCCTGGACAGGTCGCCAGACTATCACAGGGCTGACATGTAGAGACAGACAACCATTCACACTCACATTCACACCTACACCTACGTCACCAATTGACCTATCCCCATCTGCATGTCTCTGTACTGTGGGAGGAAGCCGGAGTACCCACAGAAAACCCACGCTGACACGGGGAGCACATGTAAACTCTGCAAAACTACAACAATTAAAATATTATTCGTTATTATTTATTGAACTATCCAGCATAGACTATATAAGAATTGAAAGCCTCATCTTAAACAAACTTTAAGGTACACTGTGCAGAGTTTTGAGTAGGCCCTTGTCTTCTACAGCTTCCAATAGCTTACTAACATTCCCAGTTAGAGAAAGGGTAAAAATAAAGCAAGGTGATTTGTCGAGAGCCCCAGGACCCCAAAATCCAGCCTTGATAATAATGATGAAAGCACAGCACAGAGTGGCTGGATGAAAGGGAGGCATGGAGTGATGCATCCACATATTAATAACTAATTCATCCAAAGTCTGATGAAAACTTACAAGTCTCACAGTCCATGTGTAACAGTTGGCAACAATGCACTATAGGCAGCTTAGTTGTAACACTGCGTTCCAACTAACCCCGCTGTGTGGAAATTTTTTTCCAGCGTAGCTAACGCTTGCTGGGAGTTGGTTACATAGTTCAAAACGTTGCTATTTTCGGCAACAGAATTTACCCCATATAAGGAGGTTCCCCATGCTCCCCTATCTCTATCCCTATCTCTCTGCAGGAGCATCATTCCATTTTGACAAATCAAGCTGTCAGGTTGCATTGTGGGTATTGTAGCATCCAGCATTTTTGTATCTTTACCCATACTAAGGACTAAAGGTCAAAGCGTCTGCACCTCTGCTGCTTTGATTTTGAAGATCTGTCCTTTTAAATATAACACTTGAGAGTCCCCCAACTATGAGAGCATAATATTCAATCACTGAAATATTCCTTTAAGATACCAATTCTTTTCCATTTTAAACCTTGGTTAGTTGAGTTTTTGAAAAACCCCTTTGTTCAGTTTGCCATGGTAGTCTGTGTCAAAGCCTGTATTATGATCACCTACAGTTAGTTTACCTCTTGTTCTCCCACTATGAGAGGGAGCACTGAAGCCAAAGTCCCTTTGGCATCTGAAGCCACGAGAGGTCTATTACAGTAATTACTATATCTCACCATGTGTCACAATCAGGAAGCCAGAGAGGAGAGTGTAGAGAGTTGTGTGTGAAAGGCTGTAAATGTAAGGTGGTTGAACAGAGCCATGCCTTATTTCCTTATGAGAGTTTGTTTTAGGTAATGTGCATTCTATTACCTGACCTAAATGAAGTGTTTTTGATTGGCTTTGGCCGCTGTGTATCGATTCTCAGAGGCATACTGCAGTTTGTCTCAGGCTGCCAGCCCAGCCGTGGAACCTGCAAGACGTCAGCAGCTCTGCCTCAGAGCAGGAGGGAAAAGGGAGGGAGGGTAGATAAATAAGCCCATAAAGGATGCTTTGAGTCAGGCGGAGAGGTTGAGAGGAGAGGGGGCTCCGGTCAAACAGTCCCCGGGCTTGTTGGAGGCTGCTGGCTGCATTGCAGAGAGATAGGGAGCTAGCTGGGGTGTACAGGGAGGGGAGAGAGAAGACGCGAGGAGTGTGTGTGTATGTGGGGTTAAAGGAGACAGAGAGGCAAGCTGTGGAGGAGAGGCTCAGCAGTGTCGCTCTGCCAGCCAGGCAGGACAGTGTGACAGAGGAGGAGAGGGGGAGAAGGATTTAGGCTCTGCTGCAAACAGAGGATGCAGAAACGAGTTGATGCTGCAGCACATGACAGAGGAAGGGGAGGGTGAGGAAACCTGGGGATGATTCGTTGCAGGGAGCAGACCTGAGGACGGGGCCAAGATCAAGCTTCCTGTATTGGCCCGTGATCTTCACCTTCACCATTACTTTGGCTCCATGCTCATGGTGGAAATCAGGAGCCGGGATGGAGACCACCAGAGGCAGAGACCAGACTAGCTGCTGCCCCCAACCTGGAATCTATAGACGTAAGACTGCACTAGCATCAGCTGCTGGCTGAGCACCTCTGATCACATCTCAGCTGGGGGGCTTCATGCCCTGGGACAGTCCTGGGAGATAGAGGGAGGAGGTGGTGGTGGAGGAGGAGGAGGAGCAGGCAGTGGGAAGGCTGGCTCAGAGAAGTGGTGGAGGGTGGTGGTTAAAGCTGCCTGCTGTATTTTTGGATGTGGGATCTCCTGAATTAAGCGAGCAAGCTGGAATAAAGATGTAGTGTGAGCTGGTGGAAGGAGGGGTACAGAACAAGGAGAGCGCTGTGCTGAGGAGAGGAGAGGGCTGGACGTCCCAGCTCAACGGACGGACCAGGCGGACGGAGATCTGGGGGGAGTCCTAAGGGGGAGACCAAGACGGAGGGTCCACTGGATCAGGAAGGTAAGCATTTAATAATAAAATTTGCACAAAGAGACTATGTGGTTATGATGTAAATTGCTCCCACTAGGATCACAAACAGAAGATTAATCTGTCTTTTGGTGGTCCTCACTTCTATTAAGGGCTAGTTTAACTTTTAAACTTGGGTTTAAGATTAAGATCTGATAGGATTAGCTTTGGATAAGGTTTTGAGTAATGCTTCAGGTTTGGCAGGTACAGGTTTGGGAAAAGAGAATGAATGAAAGTACTCACAAGAGAGATCAAACATGTTCAAGAGGGACAGACCACTTAAGAAACAGGATGGAAAGTTTTAGAAAAACTGGAAGAAGCAACATTAAAGCTGAGTTAGAAAATGCAGGACAAAGACTTGTGTGTTCTGGCTTGTGTGGTGAATGTGGTTGCAATGTGAGGTAGAGAAAATATTTATTTCTGCCTGACACTGTGAGTGTGTCTGTGTGACTGACTCAGTGAGCGAGTTGTCAACTAATCACTTGTACAGGACTACAGAAATCCCACAACTGCTGCTCCTTTTTACTGGCTGGAAGAAGTTGTAAAATTGCTCAGTAATGGCTAAAGAATAAGTGTGTGTCTATATTGTCATTGTGTTTGGGTGTTTATGTGGCCTCCTGGCATGAACTCCACGTGCTGCTTTTTCTCTCTGTGGAGGCAGACAGTGACCGTTAGGAAACGGTTGACAGGAACGCTTTAGAGCGACTGTCTGAAGGCTTCTGGCATCTCCAAAGAAAACGCCGGCCTGTTTGATTTTCCATGGCATCACTGCCATGCTGGACCTGCCCGGTCTGGTTGCCTTTTACACAAAGCCTGCTGGTATTTGACAAGCTGCTAGTGAGACCTCGGGTGAAGTAGGGGAACTTTAAAAGGCACATTCTGATCCAGTCAAAAAGGTGGATAAGTGATAACGGGTAGAATAAGAAATTTAGCCACTAGGATTCACATGTAACTTTTGAAAAAAAGGGATAAAAAATGATTTATTTTTATCAACAAAAGCTTAATTCCTAACCTCCAAAATGCGTCTTTGCTCATTTTAACACATTCAGGGGTTTTGATGCTACAGCCTTACTTGGTATGAACATTAGCTAATGTTAGCTAATGTTAGCAAACTTCAGATAACTGTGTATCTGAATTTATTAAGTCAGCTCTAACTTTATGACTTTGTTCCATTCAACTTTTGCTACTGAGACACTATGCTTTAATGTGGTGTGCCACAGGTAAAACATTTTAGCAATCTCTCTCTCTCACAGTACATTAGGTAAACACAATATTTATCACCAAGAGACATTATTTCCTGCTTGCCCTCTTTCTCAGTAATGTCACGTAATGATAATGTCTTTAGTCCGTCCAATGACGATTTGTGATGTTTTGACAAACCCACAGATAACTATCACCTAAAACCCCTCAGCTCTCCTGAATTGCATAGCCTTTGGTTTCACCTCCCACAAATTTTCACATTTGGCTCAGCCTCACCACTCTCGATAAATTTGTTTCAGCTGCAACTGTTTTCCGTGAAAAAGCTCTGATAAACCCACTGCACGCTACTGGCCCAACACCAAACAGCAGACAGACAAAGATAACAACTAGCTGGTGAAAATAATGGGAAATACAGCAGCTAAAGAGCCAGGTTTTTTTTCCGAGGAGTATAGAGACCAAAACAGAGCAGAAAGAGTGAATAATGGACTTGCATTTGTCAGGTGGACAAAAACATGATATCTTCTCATCTTTTAGACATGTAAACAGGCAATAGTTAGCGAACATGCCAGCTATATTAACCTAAAGGGGCTCTATGCAAAGTACAGAGCATATGAGTTGCCTGCACAAGGTTCTTAACATGGAGGTGGCTAGCTAGCTAGCAGCTAATCGTGCTAACTCCATAAACTATGCTAAACGTGTTGACAAAGCTAACGGTGTTAACCAAGGGAGCAGGCACTACAAATTCTGCACTGCCACCATCTAGATATCATCTGTAACCACCGTATGGGCACAGTGTAAAGTGGCTGCAATGAGTTAGCCAGTGGGACGCAGACACGCACTAACATGCACTGGTAGCCAGACTGGCTTACCACAACAAACCACAGAGAAGTTCAGATCACAGCACACACAAAGGCAGCCTCACCACAATTGTTGCTTGCTATTACTCCACTATTTAGTTGCATAGTAAGTGCAGTGTAGTAGTGGTTTTTCTGCTATATTAATACTCTGAATGTCGTATACAGACCCTTAAACAAGGCCGCAATTTGTCAAATGCGTGCAGTTTTAGCTTGCTGTGGAGTTCTGCTGCCAAGTGGCCAAAAAAGAATAAATGCAGCTTGAAAGCAAATTACTCAAGAGAGTGATGGGAAGTAAAGTACAATACATCTACTGTGCTATTATCCTGTAATTAGCACTTTTGGCCACAGGGACCACTCTTCAGCAAAAGTGACTATTGTCTTGCTTTAAAGTCTTGAGCTCCATGAACAGCACCTAGATGGCCTCATTCAGTACACTCCTAATATTTGCAAAGCACCTTGGTAGGCAAATGGTTATATGCAAGCCAAATAAATGCAACCTCACCAATGCAATTCCAGCTGGGGACCTTTGTTGCATGTTATGTGTTCTCTTTCCATTTCCTGCCAGCCTGCTTCTTTACTGTCAACTGTCCAATAAAGGTGAAAATGTCCCAGAAAATGTTTCTTAAAAAAAAAAAAAACAGAAGTTTGGGACATAACCTGCAACATGTTAGATTAATAGCCAGTAGTTATAAGAAGTATTCTGGTCTGGATAAAGGACAAACTGAATGATACTGGCATCACCATCATTAGGATCTCATTATGAGGCATATTGAGACTGATGTTAGGTTTCAAAGGTACTTAACTCAACATCACATGTTTAAAGATTGTTAACTTGAGCTATTCCCCACAAAATATGAATGGGGGCAGAGGCTACACTGGGCCCATTTCAGTAGCAGGTAGTATAACTGGCATCAAACAGACTAGAAATACAATTCAGGCATTTTTTGAATGTTTGTTTTGAGTGGTCACCCTGTTACAGCTTCCAAACTCCATATACACACTAGATTTTACCCAGCTACATCACTTCCCTCATTATGTAATGAAGTCTGTAAAAGAAGATTTTGTGCTACGCTCCCTGAAGAAGTGGAGGCACTGACAGAGCCCTCTAGTGGAAATTTACCCTGAAATCCCAGACATTTTTCACACTGTTTTTTGTTCCTTACAGCACAAGGTTTATCTGTGTTTCACATCACAACACGCCCTTAAAATAAAACAGAGATATGAAAGGGTTTTTCTTTAATCTCTTGAGTTTATTTTTAAAAATATGTTGTGTTTGAAGCCCAATTTTCATTCATTATGATGATTACGCACAATAGTTCCGTTCCTGGGTGCTCACACCCCCACTTCTTTAATCCTTCTGTATTCCACCTATCACCTCTCCCTCCCTTCATCTTTTCTGACCTCCAGTACTGCCCTTCCACTGGGTATACTTCTATATTGAGACAATAAACTCTTCTGAATTAAAAGTTTGTTTTAGGCACCTTTATAATGTCAGGTCCACAGAAGAATAAGTGATAGGGTTTCAAACAATTTTGTTGCAAAGTGACACAGCATTCAGTACAGCACTCCAATAGATATAGGCTGAATGAACTGTAGCAAAAATGTTTATTCACTCTCATAAATCTAATTTCCACTAAAAAAGCTCTGATAAACCTACTGTACACCACTTGCTCAGCAGCAAACTGCAGCAAGACATAGTCAGAGACAAGCTGGTGAACATAGTGGAATATTTAGCAACTAAAAAGCTGAATATTTTTCCCATCTTTTGAGGAGACCAAAACTGAGGTTAACTGAGAGTCACTTAGACTTTTATTCATTAAATTGTGATAAACATAACTCAAATAATGCTAATATTGCTTCATGCTTTCTGGATGTGTAAATATGCAACTTTTTTGCAAACACATTAACCATGATAATTTGACAAGCTGATAATATGTCAGCGTTGTGGTTGAAGCTTGTTAGGCTGCCCCCAAGTGGACAAAAAAACAATGGTTTAAAGTCCCCCTCCTCTTCCTCAATGTGTTTTTGTCATGCCCCTTGAAATGGCCTTGACTAAACTGACATGATCTGTGCAAAGTTTGTCACCACAGAGGTGTTTTCACATTCTGCTGCTTAAGAGGGTGATGTCTGTGCACTTCACTAAAATCTGAGATTGATATGTACACTGGGCAAGTTAAATTTGTAACGTCACGTATATAAAAGCGAATCACTGTCTGATGCAGGAAACACATTGGCGGGGAACCAGAATTCCACACAACGCTGGCAAGGAAACCTGACGACTGTTAGTACAGAGACACAGTTAGCATTAGCATAGTGAAAGTTTTGACAGTGCTTGGTAGAGTGCAGTTTTTGGATGTTAACTGAACCCTGAAGCTTCCTTCCGCTAGGCTATCTACCAAAAACCCCCATCATACCAGATATTACTTTATGTTTCACCAACATTTACACTGTATCAGCTTCTACCAGTTAGCTTACAAATTAACAAACAACATAAAGAAGTAGCAGCTAGTAGGTCTGCTAGGTTTTAATGCACAGAAAACTAACATGTATGGCTGAATCTTTCCAGTGTTTCCTCCAATGCTAACACTAGCCATGCTGACACAATATGTTTGTAGTGTACATGACATGCCCCTACGAAATGCACCCACCCCTTGTACTAAGCTACCAAAGCCACACTTATCTAAACCCTGCTACAACAGTTGTAATGACCAATATGAGGCCAAATGTAGCAATAATCTACTTGATCATGAATTACAAATGAAATGTGATTGACACTGAGAGACAATGAGATGTAACCCTTTCTATTACCCTTACCCTCTCCTTATCCACTTGTCTTTTAAGCTAATATTTCATAGCTAGCCAAATGCTAACTTTTTTCTTCAGGGCTTCCGCTGATCATGGACTGACATGTAGGTATGGTGCACGAGTCATGAAGCTGCTCTAGCTGCAGCTAAACCTACTTTCTTTCACTGATCAACTTAGCCCATTCGGAATGGAATTTTTTATTATTATGTGGGAGAACCATGTTAAAAAAATATTACTATAAGTATTTACTTTAAAGTAGAAAATTTTACACACAGAGCTGATCCTAAGCTGCCAGCCAGCAGTGTCCCTTTCTGCCTCTAGAGAAGGTCTGCCTCTGGAACTTTTGAACATATTTGACCCTTCATTGAACATGTAGGCTATTTTATTGTAAATTTTTCATAATAAAGATGTATTAAGTGCATTTTCACATCCAACACTTCATCTCTGTCTCCTTCATGTCCTGTTTCCCGACCCCCCACCCCCTTCCTTTGCTCCACCCAGCACTCTTTTTCCAACCATATTTCCCCTACCCCTCCCATCTTCCTCCTCCCTCAGCTGGGCAAAAGTCCCTGTCCCAAAGCCAAAACCATCTCTCAGTAACACCTCCCCACCTCCTCACCTGGACTCCCTGCTCATTCAGTCAGATGGCCTGGATGCAGCAAATCCCTCCCATGTGGCACTGCCACTCCTGGATACAGCTGGAAATATTATCATTGATTTAGTTAATGTGATTTTTACCTGGAAATGTTAATTAGCTCTGGAATGACTCATTTCTTTACCCCTGTGTTTTTTTTTTCTACCTGCGTCTACCTACTGTTGTTAATTGGGACATTTGGAGTTATCTGCATCCTGGATCATTTGTAAAATGATGACTTGGTGGCCCGGGATAGCTTTTCTAGCAAACATGGATCCTTTTCTGGATCTGGATGTAGACTTGAACCACATGCACACAGGTTAGGTGAATGTAACCAGCATCACTGCAGAATCACTGTGGATGTGTGGGTGAATGAAAAAGCCACGGCATCAGCACTGCGTTTCACCACATCAGAAATGTGACTTTTTTCCAGAAGGATTGAATTCATACTAAAGATTATAAGGTGATGTTTGTTTGTTTTTTTTAACTTTCATCTTTCACAAATTTGATGATGTGTCATTTCATGGGGTTTGGTTTCTGTGGGCCCCTAGTTGTTGGTACTATTACTCCCACAGTGATAGAAAAAAGGCATCCTCTCTGAACTTAGAGGCAGGCCGACTTTATCTAGTATTTCTTAAATTCTGCTTCATTGTGCAGTTCAGAGGAAAGAAATTCAGAATTAAAGGTGACAGTGAAGGGAAGTCAGTATATTTCATACAAATAATGGTGAAGCATTTTCTTTTTTTTTTTCATTGTGGTACACGGTCAGGATAGCCCGGCAGATGTAACCTTGGGGCTAATTGTACCTTTCCCTCCAAGTCCCCAGACTAATCCCAGCTCCCAGCCTGCCAACAACCCCCTCTGGTGATTGTGGCCCTCCAATCAAATGGTCCATGTTACTGTCTGCTTGTTATCTGGCCTGGGCCCCACCGGGATGCTAAGTCCACACTGCTTGGGCCTGCTGCTTTAATCCACCATAGATCACAAAATGAGCTTTCGTCATCTTTAGTGGCAAAAACTGGATTCATATATGTATTCCAAAATTAAGTACAGTGCAAATTATCACCTTGTGCCACTCCTTCTACCAAAGAAAAAGCCCCTGTGCTTGGCAGTGTTTTGTTGGGTTGATTATTGGGACACTATTTCTGAAAAGACATTTTTTTCAGTGATCTGAGCAACAAAAATGAAATTCCATTCACCCCCACTGTATTGCAATGTAAGCAGAGATCTAAGATAGAAGCTGGGTGAATATTTCCTGAAGTAAAAGATATAATTTCAATTATTTATACTGAAATTCATTTGAATTAAAATTGTAATTTGGGTAAACCTACTGTTTTTGCACCTAACCTCTTGAAGATGTGGGGTTTACTTGATGGGGTTGACTTTTTCAGCATTTTTACTGGTGCTCTCTTCCAGAAAAAACTACAAAACCAGTATCACCAGAATAATTAGTCAGAGGTCAGTACCAGGATATGAAATACAATACAGAGAAGGAGAGAATTTAGATTTTTAGAGAAAACAGAGCAACTGTTAGTGGAAAGTTCTGGTTTTGCGATTATTGTAAAGGACCTCAAAATGACAGTGATGACACATGAAAACAGTGCTTGACAAGAAAAATGTTTTGTATGTGTTCCAAAACGTCTACTTGCAAAATTCCCCGTTCTGTCACAGCCTGAATATCACGTAGACACTTTCTCCTAGATCTCCCATGCAGAGTGTAGGTCTGTGAAGACAGTGTGATTCAGTGCCAGGATGTAAATCTATACATCCACTCTGAGAGGTGAATAAATCTGTCTGTGCCAGTTTGTCCCACAGAGCTGAATGTAATAATATAAATATCAGTCTGTCTCTCCTGCGTTGGCCTGGCCAGGTGGGGTGGAGGGTGAGGGGCGTCTGGGGGCCAGGAGGTAATTTCATGAATGAAAGGGCAGAATTGTTTCTCCGTTTTGACTGGTCCCAAGCACTGGCCAAACCCCCGGCCAGCCTTTAATTAGAACTATTAACCCAGAGAGAGGGAAGAAGGGAGCGCCAGAGGGGCTAATGGGAGGAGGGGTGAGGGGAGAGGAAGGGAGGAGGAAGATGAAGGAGGGGAGAACAGATGGGCAGGTGGTGTTCAACTGCAAGTACTTTGTAGGAACTTAGAGTTGAGCACCATCAACTCTGAACCAGTGCAGAATGTGCTTGCATAGTTACAGTAATGCAGACATTGTGGAGGCAGTAGCCCAGTATACATAAGAACAGTAGGGGAGAACAGGGTTGGTTGTCACACTTTATCCTTTCATTTGAATCCCTCAAAAACTGTATCTTTAATAGATTCCTTTTCAATATATAATGGAAGAAAAAAAGGGCAATCTTAAAAATGACTGAAACCATCATTAAAATTAAACAGCCTAACACATGTCCTACATTGAGAAAATATAAACAGGAAATATAATCCCATTCATTCATCATTTATCCTTACAACAATAAAAAGAACAATTCATGTGGCAACCAATTCCAAAGAAAATGTGACAATCATCCCCAACTCAAACTTTTAGCTAGCAGCTCAGCTAACAAACACATCATCAGCTAAAAAAAAACTTAACTGCAGCACAAGTTGTGTAGTTGTAGTAGTGTGTTTAGTAGTGGGCATATTAGTATAGAAGAAGGAGTAATAGTGTTAGTAACAGCAGCAACAATAGTAGTGCATGTGGGAGTAGTTTTAGTAGTCCTAATGGCATGAGTTGTGTCGTGGCAATAGAGTTTTAGAATATGATCCGCAACATAAGGTGTAATTCTTCTCAATTTATAATGCGTTTTTTTTTGTTCAAAAAAACCCCATAGTGTCAAATCTTTCCAGGTTGTTGCAACATTTTATCCCTAACTTCATGTCTTCTTCCTTTGTACCTATCAGTATCTAGTCTACTAGTAAACAAAAAATGACACTGTTAACTGTAAGAACCTAAAGAATTATGTTGTAAATTGTGGGCCGTAAAGTGTTATCTAGAGGCGCTAATAGCACCAAAGTAGTAGTAGTAGTATACTAGTAGAAATAGTGACAGCACCAACAATACTTCTTTGTCTTTGTAGTAGTAGTATAAATAGTAGCAGCAATGGTAGTAGTAGTAGTTTTTGTAGTAGTGCCAATTGCAACAGGAGTAGTAGTAATAATAGCAACAACTACTAATTGTATTAGAAATAGTAACAGCAGCAGCAATAGTATTCAAAGTAGTAATGCTTTTTTTTGTTGCTTGGAATGGGATGGACAATATTCGTTTAACTTTTTTAAAAATCTGCAGAAATTCTGCAAATGTGTTGTCGGGATTCTGCGGATGAAGATTCAGTTTGGGCCTGTATATCAGTACTACAAGTAATTACAGGAGGAGTTAAGTAGTAATAATAGTAGTTGTAGTGCTCTAATGACTGCTACACTGGGCAGTTAGTATTTCCTCTTGTGCTTTTGGTACCACAGCTCCAGTGACTGATGATGGTGTCTTTTCAGCCGCCTGATGGAAGGTTTTACAGAAAAACAGGAAATGGTAATTGGGTCCACTAATGAGGAGTTACAAGCTCTCTTTCTCAGAACCTTCAGTAACACTCTAGACTCCAGAGGCCCCGCTCTCACCTGACATGTACAACAGACCTGTGTTGATATTCACCCTTTCATGTAGTGAATAACATGTTCAAGTTCTTCATCTGGGGGTGGCTCCTGGGGCTCCCGCCTGAATTTTTTTTCTCAAAAGCTCCAAATCTTTAAGGTTGATAAAATACCTTCAATTTTGTATCATTCAGATAATAACAAATCAGTCCGTGCAGACTGTTGCAGTCACAACGATTAATGTAAATCCAGCCAATCACTGTGCATTCTGCTTCACCTTGAGATTTTGTCCAATCACCGCAACTTTACTGCCAATTTGACTCTTTAAAATGTGTAAAATCTAATTTTATTGTAGAGCTGCATGCAGCTTTTTGATTCTCTCAACCCCTCCTTGCCCCTCTGATTCTCATGAGACTGCTGCTGCGGGAATGTGAGCTCTGTTCTTGGGAGAGTCACACACACATAGTGACAGGGCTAACTATTAGCATCACAGGGCTAACATTACCCAATGGTTATTAATGGGTGTAACAAGAGAGTCGAACCATGTCAGTGTGAACTTGCTGGGACCGTGTAACAGTACGGTTTGAAATTTAGCCACTGCTGCTGTTTTAGCACATGCTAGCTGGGCAGAAATAGAATGAGGAGAGCAGTTTACAGAGAGACGGTGCTTCAAGCGCTGCTTCCAACAGCAGCAATAGCTGATCGCCGACAACTACCCTTTCCTATCTATTCTCTATAACTTATAAATAGTAACATCAGACAATTTTTGCCTCTTTTTAGGTTTGAGTCATCCTTAGTATTAGTTGCATTATAGTTTCAGAAAGAACAAAATAGGAGGTAGGCTCTACAGGATAATTTTTTTCCTTGGCAACTGTCATGTTTTTCCCTAAATGATGTACAGATGTTTAGGCATTCTGTTATTTCAAAGAGCTTGTAAAATAGCATATACAGCTTCCATAAACAGGAGAAAAAATCTCTCTGGGGGAGCATGCCTACCAGGGCCCCTAAGTTTGGGCTGAGCCCCAAATGTCTGGCTCCACCCCTGGTCCATGCATGCATTTAAGAAGAAAATAATGAACAATACCAAGTGTCATTGCTAAAACAGTCTTCTAGTGAAAGCTATTTCAAACACAGTTTGCTCACTTGCAATGTTATGTTTCTCTCTTCCTGCCTATCTTGTGTCTGCTCCCTCTCCCTACACTTTCACCCTTTATATGATATAAACTCTCTGACCTCCTTCTCATTTCCCCTCTCTGGCTCTATTCCTAACTCATCTTCCCTCCACAAATCCCTGAACACCTGTCCCATTACTTTCCAATCCTTACCTTGACATCTATTGGTGTCCCCACTACCTCACATTCTTCTCAACTTCCAGATGCCCTCTCGCTGCAGGAATGCGCTGAACATCGTGGTCACCACCCTTTTTGCTGCGGTGGTCCTCTTCACCATCCTGCTGGCCTATGTCACAGGTTAATTTGTGAATTTCAATGATATATACAGAAAGAAATATACACATGAGAATCCAAACAAGTGATGGTCATGTTTTTTAATTGGTCTCCATTGTGTTTCTTTGCTATAAAGGCTACCAGTTCATCCACACTGAGCAGCACCACCTCTCCTTCGGCCTCTATGGTGCCTTCCTCTCCCTCCATCTCTTCCTCCAGAGCCTCTTTGCCTTCCTGGAGCATCGACAGATGAGGAGCCCCTCCCGGCCCCAGCACCTCCGTCGCTCTGTGGCTCTCTGCATTGCTGCCTACCAGGAGGACCCAGACTACTTGAGGAAGTGCCTGCGCAGTGTCCGCCGAATCTCCTTCCCTGGCCTGAAGGTGGTGCTAGTGGTGGACGGGAACCGGCCCGAGGACCGCTACATGGTAGACATTTTCCAGGAGGTGATGGGCGGGGCTGACCAGGCTGGCAGTATGGTGTGGAAGGGAAACTACCACAGTGATGGGAGCGGTGGAGGAGGAGTCAGAGCTGGAGGGAGGAGCACGGTGCATATGGAGGAGGCAGCAAGAGTGGCACGGCTGGTCAGAGGCTGCCGCTACTCTTGCATCATGCAGGAGTGGGGAGGAAAAAGGGAGGTGATGTACACTGCCTTTAAAGCACTGGGGGACAGTGTGGATTATGTGCAGGTAAGAGCCACAAACACAGGAAAAAGTGTGCATGTACTTCTGTAGGCTATTGAAAGAGTACATAAAAAAGATTTGTAAGAGCATTTAAGAGCTTAACTTAATTAAAAAAAAAAAAAAAGTTAAAAAGGGCCACTTCACCATTTTTACACATTAAGACCTGTTTACTCAGCCTGTTGTGTAATGTCTTGTGTGGCTCAGGAGGAGCCTTGTGATATCAGAGAATAAATAACCCTGATGATCACCAGTTAACTCGGCTTTGATTCGAATCTTAATACTTTTGGCTGGACCACAACATGAAAGGCCAGCGTTATAAACGCAAACGTTTGTCCATGAGTGAGTGAGTTAATGGGTGATGAAGTTACACCTTTGGTCGGAACTGAGTGATGACTTAAGTGTTGGTGTTTCCCCATTAACCACAGCTCTTTTGAAATGGATAGGCGCTGACAGAGATGGCAGATGGACAGTCCTGTAGTATTTCTCATTTTATGTAACCAGTGTAGCATAATATCATTGTGGAATCAGCAAGCTAGCTACCTAACTAAAATTGACCAATGTAATACTTCATCCACACACTGTTGTCACAGCGTAGGAGAGTGCAATGCTATTGTTAGTTGTGTGACAACTTTGGCCTCTTTTCTGTAACCACTGTAATCTCAGCTAAAAGCTGGGTGGAACTGGCAAGCTAGCTGCCGTTGAAATGGCAGTTTCAGACAGAGGAAAGCAGGGATCACCGCATCAATTTGTCTGAGGATTGGCCTTGTCTCTGTGACTCACAAACCTCTAAATTTATGAGTAATCCCATGTAATATAACATGTCACAATGTAGGAACAGGTACCACAACTGTTACAAGAAAAAAGTGGAAATTAGATGTTGGAACATGTGCTGCCACCTTAGTAGCAACCTGTATCTAGTGAAAAGCTAAGATTGCTTGCATTATGGGAAATGTACAAGTAGGATCCAGTGTTTTCTAAGCACAAACCATACTAGGAAAAGTAAGCATCTCCTGACTTGAACACCCTCAATTTTAAAAAGCTATTCTTTTAATCTGTCTCATGTGAGTCCCTCAACTTAGTTGCTATTTAGCACTTAACACAAAGTACAGCTGAGGCTGATGGGAATGCCATTAGTTTTATACATAGTTAGTCATAAACCAAAGTACCAAAGTATTGTCCTATTAAAACCTTTTCCTCTTGTCATATCACTGGTGTAAATGTCTTAGTATTGTGTAGTTTTTAACTGCTGCTGAAAGAGAATGTCCTTTGTCATTGGTCTGTTTAGCCACTGCAGTGACTTCAGAGTAATTTCATCTTCCAGGAAGTTTTCTTATATTAAGTTAGCAATAGATTTTGGCAGCAGGCCCAACATTAAAACATTCTTAATAAACATCAACACAGCTGTGAACATAGGGATGGCAGAGTGTGTGTAGCAGTGACCAAAAATAATCACATTACACAAAGCCATCAGCAGACGCCCATTTATATTCATCCGCACACTCCAAGCAGATATCATTTAATTCAGCTGTATTGGCTTTTGATATCTGCCCTGCTTCTGTGCCAGTGCATACTAATGTCAACATTCTACTAAATATAAAATAGATTTAAAACTGAACACGCTGTGCATGCTAACAATGTATTTGTAGGTCAGACTTATTATGTTGTAGAGAAAGCAGCTGCATAGAACTTGGTTAGACTAGTGCTTCAACTTTACAAAATATACCATAGAACATGCTTTAACTTGCCTATATGTTGAGTCTCCATAGATAATCATAACCTTAAACCAAATTTTAAGGTTAATTCTAATCCATAAATAAATGTTTTGATTGGTAGATGCAGCTTACATAGGTGATGATAACAGGATGTAGGTGCCGATGACAGGATGTAGATGAAAACAACAGGACGCAGGTGATGATGACAGGGTGCAGGGGATGACAACAGGATGTAGATGATGATGACATGACTGCGGTGACGATGACAGTATGTAGGTGATGACAGGACATAGGTATGTCATGGAGAGTTCTTTTGTACTCAGATTATTGCAATGTGAAACCATAACTAACTGGATCAAATGTGTACAACATAACAAGAATGCAAACCTTGGTTTAGACTTTAAGGTGTGAAAAGGCGCTTATTTGCAACCAAAACTGATGGACCATTGTTGAACAACTAGCTCACTTGTCATTGCCCGCAGTTGCATGCCCTCTGTGCCCTTGCTTTGGGTCAAAAGACAGATCCACAGCTGACCTGGTGCTGTGCACTTAAAGTGAACCAGCTGGGATCTCTGTCAGCAGCCTTTCATTTCTCATGGATTTCAGCATACATACTTCTCAGTGCTCTGCAATACCTGCAGCCTTAATTTGACCAATGGATGACTATTTTTCAGTGTTATTGTACCGTCTGTGTTTAATGCGTCCTTTTTCAGGTGTGTGACTCAGACACAGTTCTAGACCCAGCATGTACCATAGAAATGCTGAAGATCCTCGAAGACGATCCAATGGTGGGAGGTGTTGGTGGAGACGTGCAGGTAAAACACAATACTCTGCAGTCACGAAAAGCAATCAGAATTCATTTATGAAAAGTATAATTAGACACAAGATTAAAATATTTGGTTTGAAAGTTGGCTTAGAAAATCCTGGGCCACCAAAGGAGGTGACGGAAAGCTGACTACAGCATGCCATGAGAGTAGCCTACAATCATTCCTTTACCTTTGTTGACTTTTTCTGACTAATTTCTCTACATTTGTCCTCCAGATCCTCAATAAGTATGACTCGTGGATCTCCTTCCTGAGCAGCGTGCGCTACTGGATGGCCTTCAACATTGAGCGGGCCTGCCAGTCCTACTTTGGATGTGTCCAGTGTATCAGTGGCCCTCTGGGGATGTATAGGAACTCTTTGCTTCAGCGCTTCCTGGAACCCTGGTACCACCAAACGTTCCTCGGCTCAAAGTGCAGCTTTGGCGATGACCGCCACCTCACCAATCGGGTGCTCAGCTTCGGCTACAAGACAAAGTTCACAGCTCGATCGCAGTGCCAGACTGAAACACCGACCCAGTATCTGCGTTGGCTCAACCAGCAGACTCGATGGAGCAAGTCTTACTTCCGTGAGTGGCTCTACAATGCCCTGTGGTTCCACAAGCACAGCCTCTGGATGACCTATGAGTCAGTGGTCACTGGCTTCTTCCCTTTCTTCTTGGTTGCCACGGTCATCCATCTCTTTTATCGAGGAAGGCTGTGGAACATCCTTCTCTTCTTATTGACAGTCCAACTGGTTGGAATGGTGAAGGCCACCTACGCCTGTTTCCTGCGTGGCAGCCTGGTCATGATCTTTATGTCCCTCTACTCCCTGCTCTACATGTCCAGCTTGCTCCCTGCCAAAATATTTGCCCTGTTCACCATCAACAAGGCCGGATGGGGCACTTCAGGCCGCAGGAAGATTGTGGTCAACTTCATTGGTGCTGTGCCTGTCACAGTGTGGGCTATGGTGCTGCTTGGAGGTGTGGCGTATACAGTCTACTGTGAAACACAGGAGCCATTTAGTGAGACAGAGAAAGTCTTGTTGATAGCAGGGACGATACTCTATGCCTGCTACTGGCTCATTCTGCTGGTGCTCTACCTGGCAATTGTAGCCAAACGGTGCAACAAGAGGGAAGAGCAGTATCACCTGCCATATGCAGAGGCATAAACCTGCTACCAGAGAGACTGGTAGGACATTCACACCAAGTTTCACTGCAGTATGACTCCAGCAACGTCTCTGCTCCTGTGAACTGCTAAAATAATGAGCTGTGAACCACGAACGCGCTCACATTTTCATCATTGGTGCTAAAAAGGTGTGAATCTCAAATCTGAGCAGCGGGAATCTGGTCCAGTCGAGGGAGGCTCAGTGATGACTGGATCCACAGAGCTCTCCCATTCATGTCATGCTCAATGGTGCTTCACATTGAAAAACCAAACATAAGGGAACTGATCCAGTTTATAAAGTGTTCATACACTATATGTAATAGTGACATGCTCAGAAGAACATTAGGTAGTTGAGTTGTAAAGATGCGACAGAAGGGTGCAGAATGGTTTTTC
>JAPZEB010000023.1:8523726-8538149 GCA_029783705.1 Chaetodon striatus | reverse complement strand
AGCTGAATAGTCGCAGAGGTCCCTTCCTCTCCAAAACAAACAGATTGGTTCATTTAAACTGGTAAAAACACTGAATAAAGCAGTTCCATGTTACAAATCAGCGCTTCTCAGACACAGTTTGGTATGTTGGAGATGGCCATTAGCCCAGCACCTGCTAATGAGTGCTCACCTTTTTTCTCTCTTTGATTTAAATTGGTAAAAACAGTGAATGAAGTAGTTCCACATTAAATAAATCTGGGTTTATTCTGACACTGCTGGTCAAGGAGGGGCTGCTAACTATGATGGGAGATGCTAAAATGCCAATGTTCCTACCTACAGTCAGTGTTTGCTTTGTCTGTTCTGGGCTACTGTAAAAACCCCCAGAGTCCTGCTTCGGGCCCATTTTTGCAAACCAGCACTTGCCTGTACCTGTAAAGCACAGTACCAGAACTGACCCATTGCCTGTCATTATGTCTAAGTTAAAACGCTATAACCTGGTAATAAAAGTCCCACAACCCAAGCTGCACCCAAGATTTAACACACACAGGCTACAGTCACTCACATTAAGCTGGGTTCTCTGTTCTTGAATAACAAATGCAGCAGAACAAAAGTCTCTTTCACTGGCTGCGCCTGATGCTGAGATGGCATTCTGTGCCATCCATGTCAGGTTAGGACCACAATAAAACCTCAATTGGGCGACTTGAACCCAGTGTAGGCTGTCACCTTATGCTTGGGCTGCAGAGTTTCATCGCTGGAGTCCTCCATGTTGGTGACCAATGTGACAAAAGGGTCAAAGGTTTGACAAAGGTTTGAGGTGTAATTAATTTTCAAAGTAAAAGAAATTGCAGCTTGATAATAGTTATTTAGATGTCAAAATACCAGTTTTTTCATTTGTTTAATTCAAAAAATATATATATATATATTTTTGTTCTCACCTGCTGCCCGTGTACTTAATTTTTACCTGTGCCCATACCCAAGAATTTATATATTAATTCATTTATTTTTACCCATTACACAGCTTATTGCGGGTTACCCCTTGGGATCCGGTGTAAGACTGCCCCACTCCTGATGTTAACGGCTCACTCCAAGGTAATGAAAACACAAGAGTTATTATTTTCAGAGGATTATCCATTGAAGACAACATTCTTATTATAATATATTTCTATTTCTACCAATATATCGCGCTAAATCCTACACACTGGACCTTTAAGGGAACATTGTATTTTGGGCTAAAAAAATATTTTATTAAGGTTAATAACTGCTTGGTTATGTTTGGGCAATGATTGTGATCATGGTTAAAAAAACAACAACAATAAGTGTCAGTAGCAAACAGGAAACAAACAGTAAAAGTAGAGTGAGACATTTTAGTGTAACATCCAATCACCTCTGCTTCCTCCTGTGGACTTTGTGGTTCTGTAACATCGTCACACTACTTCCTCCTCTGCTTTCAATGGACAAGGATCATATACTGATTGCTAAAGGGCTTTGTCATTTTGTTATGAATACATGTCATTTTGGGGCATTTGCAAAAGTGATTGATTCCTCTGTTTTCTCTGGGAGGGCAGATTTAAACCTTCTCCCTCTGTCATTCTCTATATGTCCACAGTTCTTACCTTTTGAGATTCTTTTACAGCCCTTTTTCTGGAGCCATATTTTCAAGATTAATTTTATGGCTTTTGCCTTTATTAGACAGGATAGTAATAAACAATCGCTCTATCAATTTTATCTATAAAGCCCAGTATCACAAATCACAATTTTCCTCAGAGGGCTTTACAGCATACAACATCCCTCTGTCCTTTGGACCCTCACAATGGATAAGGAAAAACTCCCCCAAAAAACCCTTTAACAGGGGAAAAAATGGTAGAAACCTCAGGAAGAACATCTGAGGAGGGATCCCTCTTCTAGGACAGACAGACGTGCAATAGATTAAGATTAAGCATAACCGCTTACATAGAAGTCTGATTGACAAACACTAATGTCACTGTTGCTCAGAATCAGCTCCGTCACTAACCCTTGCTTCAGAAATGTAAATTTTACGCCATCCTCCTTCAGCATAAGCTTCACAGGACTTCTTCTTTTGCCTTACGACGCAACCTTTTGACAGTACCACGTACATTGCCACCCAACAAATGACGCATGCAGTAACAGTAGTTAGTCTAGTGCATATACAAGGTTTTTAAACACACAGACTAATCTGCTCAGAGACACAGGGATGAATAATAATCCACTGCAGTGCAAAGTAAACTATAGCTTCATTCATAAATCTGAGTCAAGGGGTTATGGCGTCATAGTGTGTCTGTGTGTGTGTGTGTGTGCAGTGGGATATTTTGTCAGGTCCATCTCTCAACTGAGGGGAATGTCCTGTTATCAACCTGAGTGTGTCAGGGGCATTTACAGTTAACTTTCCACTGGTTGGTCCCCATAGAGTGTACTGAACAGTGTGACGCCTCTAAACACCAATGTCTTCATAGAGCAGGGACTTCTGGGAAACTGCAAATAAAAGTTAAGCCAATGAGGTGTTATTAATCAGAGGAGTGAAGGAGCACAGATATGCCTGTCTCAGTTTGCTGCACACTACATAAATGCTATGTGACTACTGCGTCAGACTGGCTCAAATGTTTGGAAACAAACTGAAGAAAGAGCCTCCAAAATATGGCTACAGCCACAAAAATGGGAGAGCAGGTCGGTTGGGACACTTGTATCAACATAAAATTACCTTCCGTTGCTGACAGACTACTTTAACAGCAATGAAAATAATCTGATCCCTGAACAGATACAAACAACTTCTAAGAATTTATCACATTTTTTTCAGAGCCCAACCCAAACATGAAAGGTGCAATTTTGTTAAATGTACAAGGAGTGACTTTTCCTAAAATTCCACCTACCTCCCTTGTGGTAGTGGGTAGGGTGCATACCTGTAGAAATGATTCATTCCATTGAATAGTTTTTATATTTATAGTTTATTCGTGGTCTATCTAGTTCATGTAGAATAGGAATATACATTTTTTAAAGACTGATGCTATTTTACAAAAAGGAAAGAAAAAAAAAGAAAAAAATCATGACAGAGATGGGTTTGCATTTTGAGAGAGACAGAGGGGTTGGTTATGCCACAGATCCCAAGGCTGGAATCAAATCCAGGATGTCATACATACATACATAGTCACACACATCTCAGCATTAGATTTGAAACCACATACAGTAGCTCTGGAGATCACAACTGACAAGAACGTAAGTCATAACTGTTTTAATATCACACTGATGTGATTTGTGACAATCAGATCCTCTGTGAATTTTACTATTGTGTGACATTACCAAAGGCTTATGTAACGCCTGCTTACCCAGGGACTTACTGACAGACTTTATGATATGTCATGTTAAGACAGAGTCATTATGCCAGTGCATTACACACATTCAGCATATGAATGTTTCACTGAGAAAATTTAACAGGCCCAATCTAGTTATCATTATGCCAAGGCCAGGCCATACAGTTTATTTATACAGGCCCAAATCCTGAATCACAAATGTGCCTCAATAGGGCTTTACAGTCTGTACAGCATACAACACCTGCTGTCCTCAGACCCTCGCTTCAGACAAGGACAAACATATGACCTGCTCTCACTGAAAAGTAAATACATGTATATGGAATATGACTTTGCACTTACTGTTTAACTAGAGACCATCAAGTGAAGGGATCACTCGAACTGCAATAGTGATCTGTGACTGAAAAGACAAGTAGGCCAAGGGTTTTAAAGTGGAGAGGCAATGGCCCCCTCCTCCTTCATACTGCCGACTTCTGGTCCTTTGCTCAGATCACACCCATCTTCTGGCTTGGCCCTCAATGTAATCTGAACTACACACCTGTGTTCTGTGACTGCATCTTGCATGATTGTGACAGACAGACAGACAGACAGACAGACAGACAGACACACACTCACACACAAACACACACACACACAGTTGTGATAACACACTTTAATCAGGCCCACTGTAAACCTTCAATTAAAAGCCTAGTCCCAATTAAACATCCTGTCCTTTTTACTGGCCATGTGTGGCTACACATAAAGGCCTGTCTCAATTAGACGCCTGGTCTGGTTACCAAGCAGTTCATTTTTATAAAGTTCTTTGGATGTTTAAAACCAGATTGTTGGCTAACCACTTGAGCTAACATTAGTGAGCTGCTTAGATCGCACGTACAAATATAAATGTTTAAATGTTAGCTCAGTTCAGTTAATTTTACTGAAACCATGAGCACCAGAGAAGACTGTAATTCATTCAGATTTACTTTACTGGTTCATAATTCTGACATTACAGGGTGCAATAAATGTGTTCCCGCTGATAAATCTTTCCACTGTGAATGATGCGCTGTCGCTCTGACAGGGATGTTTACAGTCATGTCCAAGTTATGGAAAAGTAATCAAATTTGAGGCTCAGATAAAGGTCACAGTGGGAGTTCCTCCATGCAAAACAAAGGCAGCCAGAAAATACCTCACTTACATATTCATTTACTCCATTGGGATGACTGAACATTTACCGTTCACTCGCCTCCTCACTGCAATATAACGCAACTACCCAGACCAACAGGACTTAGCTACATCTCAACACACATGACTAGACACACACCAGCATTCCAAGATTTGGAATCACCAAGAAATATTCATGTTTTTGATAGAAATGAATACTTATATTCACCAACATGGTAGTAAGTTGTTTTAATTAGACTATATAAGTAAAACATTAGGCTACCAATGTTGTAAATAACTACTAGTAATGACACATTTAATAATAAGTCACAGTGATCCACAATGCCCTATTCTCAACAGCCATTACTTTAGTGTCTTTATTGTAAACTTGTTAGACACAACTTTGCTTGGGTTAGCAAAACTCTGTTCTGTTGAGTCAAGCAGGTTGATAGTCTTTCTTTGGGTTTCTGCTATTCTTGGTTCAACAGGCTCAAACAAAACAGTCTTAACCTTCAAGTCTCAAGCAAGTCCAAAGTTACTGTGGTGAGAATCAAGCAACTACAGTAATGGCCCTGCTATGAGTCACGCAAGACAAGTCAAGTCATGTCATCGCTTGAGTCAAGCAAGTCACAAGTTGAAATTCTAATGATCTGGCCAAACATTAGTCTCTAGCTAACATTTCACAAGTCATTAAGCTCATAGTTAGCTAAAAAGACACATTGATGTAACTTTCTTTGTGGGTTTTGAGCTGCAGACCTTGAATACTGAATCCTTGAATCTAAATTTTATTATTTTTGGACTAACCCCATCCATGATAGCCACCTTGTATGTTGGTGTCTGCAGTTCACAAATTTGCTCGACCTAAAATAGTGAAGGATTAACCCGGCCTACTCTTGTTGGTTGGATTGGTTAGTTTTGGACAAGAAGAGTGGGATTGGTCAGGGTTAGGGCAAGAATGTCAGGGTAAGCCAATTAGAGGCAGACTAATGCAGAGCGCGGCAGGCCATTCCTTCGCTATCATACCATTTGCAAATTCCCCTGCTAGTCTGCTGCATCCTATTAGGTTGCCAAATCTGTGTGCATTGCAATAGAAATCACTCAATTATGTTTCAAATACAAAAGCTAACTTCTTAATGTCTGAAAAAATGCAAATATTTAACAAAAAGTCTTTCTGAATAATCTGTCTCAAGTATAAGTGAATTCTCAAGTCATGAATCCCAAGTCAAAGTCAAGATGAGTCTTTGATCAATGTCAGTTAAGCAAAGTCTCAAGTCTTCAGGTTTGACTTTGACTTAAGTCTGACTCGAGTCAAGTCATGTGATTAGAGTCCCCTGCGCTGCACTCTAAAGAAACACATAGGTCTTATGTTTCTTTGCAAAACAATCCAAACCAGAAACTATCAAAAATGTCAACTCATGGTGGTGCTAATGGAAAAGCCAGAGGATCACGGTCATTAGTATCCATACTCTATAGACCATGAATATCTGTACAAAAAGTTACAGCAATTAAACAAATAGCTGTTGTAATATTTCACTCTAGACCAAACTGATCAACCAACTGACCAACCAGCATCCGTTGAACCATGCTGCTAGCATGGCTAGAAGCAACATCTGAAACTGTTAAAAAAAAAAAATAAAAAATAAAAAAAAAAAGATTAAAGTGGGCTAAGAACAACAATGGACTGTTGTTAGTGACAAGAACAGAGTATTAGAGATGTATGCATCACACTGTGAAATGTTTTTTAAATATTATCATTGATATTGGAATTCATCCTGAATGTATCAGATTAATGGCAATCCACCAAAAAGCTGTCAAGACAATCAAAAGCACAACTGTAAACCTCATGGTTGTGCTAGAGGAAAGGTCAGGGGATAACCAATCTTAACAGGAGTGGTCCTCCTGGGATCATGAGTACCTGTATGAAATATTTTGCCACTCCATCGGGGAGAAAGAAGATGAATGAAAATGTAGATCTGCTTGCACCACTAGAGTTAAAGTAAGGTGATAAACAAAGTAAGCAGGAATACTTGTCTTGACATCATTCATATCTGTACAGAATTAAATGCCAATCCATCAAATAAGTGTTGGGTTACTTACAGAGTGTATAAACTCTGTATAAACAGTGTGCAACATTTCAGTCTGGACCAAAGTGGTGACAGACCTACAGACTGACTAACCCACCAGCCATAACTGACACTTCATCTCTTCAGTCATGCTCTGAGCATGGCCAAAAACCACAACAAAATCTGAAGTTACTGTGTTTGAGGAACAAGAACAACACACTGATGAGTCAAACAGAAGTTATGTGGTGATGATCAGTAGGAAAAAAGAGGTGGTATTGAAAAGAGCCAACAATATACATCACCATGTTGATGTAATGCTGTTAGTAAAGGGTGGAAGTGAACCAACCCTTTGGATGGAATGACTACTTCAACATAGACCATGAATTGGTTGCCTACGCGATTATTTTAAGTACATAAATTCTATCTTCTTTCTACTGATTATTGTCATTTGTTTTGTCTTGCACAACAGTAGAGAAAAACAGGCAAATGACCTTCTCTTTATCAAAATAGTTTATTTAGAAGGCTTTTGTCACAAAAGCAAGACATATCTTGTCTCTAAATGTCCCCAGTTCAACTCTCATACTCCAACTAAAAATGTGACACAAATAAAACATCAGTTTATCACTTAAGAGCTAAGAAGAAAACAAAATGCTGTAGATTAAAAAAAAAGAAGCAATACTTCACATCACTGTTGTCTATAATAATACGCTTTAAACAATCTGATGAGTTGCTATTATTGTACAAGGTGTGACAGTAAACACTGCACTAAAACACAGAACGCAGACGAGTCATTGGTTAAACACTGGCCCCCTCTGAACAAAGCTTGGGCTCATGATTGCTTACAGGGGCCGAATATGGATGCTCAAGAATTTGTAGATTTATACAAAGAAGTGTTGTGAAGCCCTGTGGGCTGTCAGTACCCTGTAGAGCTGACCCAACAGTCACACCACTCCACAAACTAAAGAAAAAATGCAAGAGAACAAGACGATAAAAGGGGGCAGAGAAAGACAGACAGAAGTAGTAGATTCAATGTGTATAAATCTCATTCATCACATCAGATGAGGAAGATGCTTCCTTTTCACTGAAGGAACAGTGAGCAGCAAGGGATCAAGTACACCTTACTACCCTTCTGTTTCTGTAAAGTCTACACAAAGACACTCCATTCCTGAGATGTCCCTCCCTCACCAAATGCCCATGTTTCCTCATTATTCCTTGATGAGGTTAACTGCAGCCAAGACATTCAAAGACTTTTAAGGGGGAGTAAAAGTTGGGCATATGGGAGTGAACGACGATCTAGAATGGAGCAGAGCCAAACCTCTCTGAGGGCAAACAAGCAGAAGATGGTTTTCGTGGCGCCACATCCTGTTCACTTACACAATAGCCTTTATACATGAACCATACAACATTTTTACACGTCCACTGAAGGCAGGGGGAAACCGCTCAATCCCATGACCCTCACTGTTGCCCCAGCAACGAGGCCACGCAGGCAGGCAGACTGGCAGGCAGGCGAACAGGCGAGGAGTGGGCTTCCATTTATTTGGCTGGGATCTTTGCTCGTTTCCGGGCGATGGCGTCCTCCACAGCCTTCAGTTGTTTCAGCAGCTCCTCGCGGCGGGACAGTGTGTTGCTGGGTTTGTTGGAGCCCGAGCCTGAGCTGGAGCCTGAACCGGTGGCCGAAGCTGAGCCCGGGATGGCTGGCTTGTTAGATGGCGCCGCTGGGCCTTTCCCAGATGACTTAGGGGGTGGTGACAGAGGACGTTTTCTGTGGAAGAGAGGCTAGATTTAGGGTCACATTTTTACCCATGTCAGTTTAGACAAAAAGATAGTGCAACCATAGACTCTGCATAAAAATGAACATTTTGACCATTATGTCAGACACTGGTTTATGGACTCCCACCTCGAGTTTGGTATTTGGCTGTCGCCATCTTGGATATGTGGAGCCAGAAATGACCATATTTGGTAAAGAGTGTTGAGCTAATCCTAATGCTAGCTGCAAGCTTCGTTAGCATGTTACATTTACAGCTATGGTAAACTGTAATAATGCTAGTGCTAATTTCACTAGTGAAACATAGGTTTAAAACCATTGAAACAAAATGTGTTTTTTGGAAACCAGAACATTACGATAAACTTTTATGAACTGAAAATACACTGTAATAGGGACAGCTACAGCTATGCCTATACACTGCTACATGGTTACATTATCTAACCAATGACGTCGCTGTGGTAGAGACCTGCACCCACTTGTTGCTCTTAGTGGCCCTTAATAACATTTAAACAAGTAAGTTACGATAAAGGAACCTTTTTGTACCAGGCTGTAAACATGTTTATTTCTGTTGGGCACTTTAACATGGGGGTCTGTGGAGACTGGCTTGCTCTTGAGACCAGCCTCAAGTGGTCATTAGAGAAACTGCAGTTTTTGGCACTTCCACAATTGCAGAAAAAAATGCCAAATTCTAAACACAGCAACAATAAAAATAAGACATTGTGAACATAAAATATGGGTGCAAAACTGTGAAAGGACCACTGCCTTGTCCTCTTACACCAACTATCCTATTACTTGTAGTCAGTATTTACGTAATTTAAAGGATGGTGGTGATATCTTCAGCAAATCCCATGAAAAAAATAAAATCACCACCTCATGGTTGTGTGCCTCTGCCAACCAGTTAAGTTAGTTTATATCCATGTGTGTCCAGACTTATATGTAGCCATAACACTTGACAATGCTTCAAATAAGGATACCACAAAGAAGCAACAAATTCTAAAATGTGGATGTTTCACACACATCTACAACCCCACAGCACAGATCCACACAATCAGCAGTTTCAAAGTGGGCCTCCAAGATTAGTGTCACCAATTCAGTATCTGACCAATGTCCCCCTTCTGCTCCTGAGTTATGGCATTGAGTAATGGCCAGAAAAGTGTTTTATGCAGAACATTATGATGTCACAGTAAAGCTGACCTTTGACCTTCTGGATATAAAATGTCATCACTTAATCATTTTTATTCTATCAGACACTTGTTAAATTTGGTCATTACAAGCGTATGAATTCTTGAGTTATGGCAAAAAACCTGTTTTGTGAGGTCACAGTGACCTCTGACAACCAAATTCTTATCAGTTCATCACTCTAAGTCTAAGTGGATGTTTGTGCCAAAATTCCTTTAATATGACCTTAAGATTCAGCATTCATGAGAATGAGACAAACGTACAGCCCTAAAAAATGATGGCAACATCATGGATGTTACCAGCATGGAGGCATAACAAAACGTACAAACGTACAAAAGTATTGTATGTCATACAGTGTTTGAAATATCTTTTTTGTTGGTGCTGCAGAGCTCCGTTGTTGTCCAAAAAATATTCAGTGACTTGAATAACTCATCGCTGAGTTGTATTGTTGCACTGGGTGAATGTTCATTACCATGACCATTACACTTTGGTTTATTTTGACTCAATCCTGCATACACCGTCCTGCTGCTAGAAATACTCACTTTACACAAAAGGTGAATTAATGCATAGTTGAAAATAGTCCCCTACAAATACACTAATTCTTTCTGTCTGAATAAAAGGCTTATTGTTGGTTTTGGTGTGTTAATGGGATCTGTTGACCATGACTAAAATACAAAATAATACAACATTTTTCTTTAATGGCAAAGATACTCAAATGCACAATTAAATACAGAAATGCTTCACATTATGGCAAAAAATAATCTCTATTTTTTTCCCCTAGAAAATGCAACAAGACAAACCCACATTACCCATGTCAGTTCATACAAGCAGATAGTGTAAAATATTCAGTGACTTGAATAACATATCACTGAGTTGTATTGTTGCAGTGGGTGGATGTTCATTACCATGAACATATGCAATGTAGTTTATTTTGACTCAATCCTGCATAAACTGTCCTGTTTCTAGAAATACTCACTTAACACTCAATGTGAATTAATGCATTGCTGAAAATAGTCCCCAACAACCTGATTGAAATCATATTTTTCAAGAGTTTGTTAGGCTCAGGATCCATATAGTGCTTTTCTTTTTTTGAGTGTCAGGATCTTTTTTTAGTTGTTCTCAATGAGGAGAGAGCGTTTGTGACAAAGAGCACGGCACCGAGCAACTTTTCGCAGAGTGCTCCTACCCTTTTACAAAGCATCTATATCACATTGGGGAATTTGTGGTTGAACCAGTGAATACTGTTATTATCATTATGCAGAGAAGGTGTAATATTCTTGTGCTTCCACTTTTGTGGCATGTTCCTCATTTTAGCCTGAGTACTGATCACTGCTAGCGATAAAAATGATGTTTCAGAGAAAAGTTGATGTTAGAATTTCCACTCTTTGAGCTTGATGCCCCCACTACTTTTAACTTCTGTTGTTGTGTGATAAGGTGTTAGAGAATAAATTTAAGAGTACTACAGCAATAACATGCTGGAGGTTACACTAACCTGTCTCCCTGGGGGGGCACGGGTCGGGGCCCTTGGCCTCTGGGCCGATCCATTCGAGGGGAGAGTGGAGCTCGGCCAGGAATCCTCTTATCACGGCCTGAAAAACACCAGTGTCAGAGTTACTGAGGCTATTTATACTGAATGGTTTAGAAGTGTGGCTTTTGGCTATAAGTTAGTTTATTAAAAACACATTACTGTTGCCACACAGCTGTTTATGTCTAACAGCTGTGATATCTCTCAAACAGCTGTACAATTTATTGAAATGTCTCAACCTTTACATTGGGCAAGGTAGACTAGGCTGTGGGCTTGTATGTGCTATGTAATAAACATTTAAAAGGAAAAAACCATACTGTACTTCCAAATCAGAAACAGAACAAGAAGTAGTCAAACCATGGAGACCTCTGTGACGTGTTTGTTTGATTCATTTGTACAGTTCCCTGTAACCCAGGAGTCACTGAACATTAGAAAATATTGTACTGGCAGTTAGCAATTGGTCAGATGACTAATAAGACCATGTACTAGGTGTGAAGATGCAAGCATAGGGCTCATGACAAATTTGACACTCTGATATGACACTTTACAGCCCCACTGACATATGTTGTCACCATAACAACTAACAACAATCACCATTTTCTTTTGTACCAATCACCATAGCAAACATTACAATCTATTTCTGCAGTGGGATTTTTTCCCCCCTAAAAACAGGTGTCAGTTGATTGATAAGCTGGTTGATAAAAGTTTTACGTCTAAACCATACAGTAAATATGTGGACCCTTGATTGATTGATTGATTGAAAACAAGCAGCTGAAAGAGGCTTAAAAGGGCAATAGGGCTGTAGAGTTGTGTTTCAGTTCTCAGGGTTTCTCACATATTCATTTATTTGTGGCGGTCTGCCATGATTAAAACATTTGCTGCCACAAATACATTTTCTATTTTTGGGGCTGGATCAGTCATTAGAGGTGCTACTAGAACATATAAACCTTTCGCTTAAATATAGCACTACACTGTTGGAGTGATAAGCGCACTCAGGGGAAGAAACGAAGCAGCAGAACATCAGGTGCATTGAAAGTCAAACTTAATTGTTCCATTCTGCTTTCTCTAAAAGTTTGCATTCACTTGCAGCAGCTGCTCCTCTCATAAATTGATCTGATCCGATAAGGTCTAAACGGATCAATAGATCCTTTATCCATCACACTGCTGAGGAAAAAAACAAGAACTCATGGAGAGCTCTGCCTGTGTTGTGTTCATGGACCTGAAAAAAAGCTCTGAATTTAGAAACTGACACATAGTGATTTAAAGGGATCAAATGATCAAATACTGTCCACACAAATGTGGGCATTAGTTGACAAAGTGTCAATGTTTATAAAGGTCTAGAACAGATCTAAAATATACTTCTAGCAATACCTATTAAACCTGTCCATGTGTACTAGTCTAGAGTCTGACCAAAGTATGACAATAAATCACATCCCCTAGATACTGGATGCTGACTGGTATCACACAAACTGCATCGTGTCAGTGATGAACAAGAGCAAATCCTTGATTCTTAATAAAAAGCCAGCGTTGTTCCCATATGTTGGTCTAGGTCTGCTGTGTATTTGTGTAAAACAGCAAAATATGTTTGGGCGTGAGCAGTAATACATGCTGTCAGTCAGCATGTTTCTCACCTCTGTCTGGAGACATGGCCATTCTCTTGCTGAGGGGGGAGCCTGGCCTGTCTTTGTCTGAAGGCAGGTACCTCTTTCTGTTGCCCTTATCTCCCTGCTGCTGGAAAATAACAGGACATATGGAGTCAAGCAACAAAAGTAAAAGAAGATATATAAGAAGTGAGGTGCACCAGAACCAGCACCAATACTGGTTCAAATATGAATGGTACCCAACTCTAGACGTCACAGTGTCTACAGTATAAAACCACAGTAAAACAAACAACAAATACATTCAACCATCAACTGCAAAGGTTAAACATTTTGTAAAACAAAACAATGGTAACCTTATTGAGGAGGGTGAGTTTGATGTCTTTGTGGGAACCTGAACCTCCGTAGCTTCCTGGGGGGCCCATGGCGCCAGGTGGGGGATGTACAGGATGGCCACCCCTGCTACCAGGTCCTGATCTGGGCATTGGGTTGCCTCCTCTAGGTGGGGCACCAGAGGGGTCAACCTTCCTGCGGTCCTCCCTGAAGGGTTCATCTTTCTTTGATGGTCTCTCTGTGATGACGACAGAAAACCAGACATCCAACCAACCAATAATCAGTTCTACAATTCCCATAAAGAGAAAAAGGTAAAATATTTTTAAAATCTTACTATTTTTATAGCTACCATTTCACAATCCCCCCCCACCCACCCAATTATAAAACTCTGTTGTTGGCAACAAATGTTTCTATATGTGGAAGGATAAATATGGAAATATCTGCCTTAAACACACAATTGTGGTACTTCTGACTGAGTTAAAGCCAATGAAAAACAAAACTTAAGTTATGAAAAATAAGTGCAAAATCTCAACTCTGAATACCTCTGCCAGCAGTCATTTCACTAGAGTTTCTCTTCCCTAACTGAAATACTAGTTTTATTCACTAATTGTTTCCAGTCACTTCTACTTTTCTGTCTTTTGATTGCTGTTGCGCTTCTTTAATGAAACTCGGACTTACAGCACAGATGTTTTATACTAAACGCCTTCCAACTATGCAAGGGGCATAATCCCTACCTTTTCTGGTAGATTTTTACTTTGAAACATGTACAGGAAGTGAGTTTAACTGACAGTGGTTCATCAACAATCATGAAAACATTGTTTGCCCTGGAAATAATTGTTGAATGAAAGTAGTGTTTGTTAAACAAAAAACAAACAAACAAAAAAAACAACAGCAGCAGAGTAATGACTACAGCCCCTTTTCCACCAACATTCCCTGGAACTTTTATTACCAGGAATTTATTTACATGGGTAAAAGAATTCGTGGTAATCTGTTTGCTAATCAATTTGCATTTCCACCGCCCCTCAAAGGTTGGGAAAATGTATTCAAATCAGGCTGATGACACAGATGATTTGGTGTTTGCCCTCCGCCAGCTTGTTGGCTGGTAACATAACATTAGTGCTGGTAGAGAGAGGAGGGGCTGTGTGTCTCAGCCAGCAGCCAAGTTTAAAAGTATTTTAAGACAAGAGTCAAACTAAGTTAGTCTACATACAGACAGCTGTAATTTGAGCTTATTAGTAACAATTCGCTGTTAGCTGAACTAGCGTGCTGTCCTTGTGTAAGTCACTACATTAGTGACGGTGGATGAAAGACTGTGGAGGGAGCGTACTGAATATTGCTGTCTTCATGTTTACATGTTCATGTTGTTGAACACATATATTGATAAATTATTGGCTTCTTACTCGCTAACATTTAATTCCTCTTACAGTAACGAGTGTAGCTGCCATCAGCTAGTTTGTAGCGGCCGCCGCGGCTCGGCGGCTCGCTGTTTACCGTAGCGTATAGTGTGTGTGTTCAGCGCCG
>JAPZEB010000023.1:8494074-8512718 GCA_029783705.1 Chaetodon striatus | reverse complement strand
ACCGCCATACTGCCGTTGCAAACTACCCTCATTCATTTATATGGAAGTGATCAGTCTCCTCATAATAAAGTCTCTGCTACTACCTCCCAGTCCAATAAATGGACTACTGACCGCCTTGCACTCTTGTTACAGACTATTACAGTCTGTATCTGTTGTAAATATTCTAAACTGCACCTTATTTATACTATTTATTATGTTATATTTATGACAAGGACATTGTAGCTACTACAAGAGATGTTGCCAAACGGAATTTCATTGTACCCCTTGCAATGACAATAAAGCTTCTTATCTTATCTTATCTTAAAATACATGTTGTGTGGGGTCACAGTGACCTTTGACCTTCAACCACCAAATTCTAATCAATTCATTCTCGAGTCCAAATGGACTGATGAGAAATGGCAAAACTCACTTTAGGCCTTCTTGAGATATTGTTTTGAAGAGAACAGGACTTTGACCTTTGGCCGCAAAATTCTAATCAGTTCATCTTTGAGTCCAAGTGAAAGTCCAATGTACGGCAGGACGGACAACGGGGCGGATGGACAACCAGAAAACATAATGCCACAGCTATCGCCAGCGTGGATGTATGAAAATGTGTTATATAGCATACAGGCTTCAGGAAGTTGAGACTAAAAAGTGACATGAAATTTTGTACTGAGGCAGCTGTCCTGATTTAAATTGTTTTGAAATGTAACATATGACCAGATCATATTGTTGCACTGATGAAGTGACTGACTTTACATTACCTGGGAATAGGGGAAATCAGGAATATGCCTGTCCATACAAGTATGTTCCACATACAGACCATGCTTCTCTGGTTTGGGTATGGTAAATAGATTTTAACTCTTTAAATGAGCAGAACCAGTTTTGGTAAATTCCCTATTCTTGCAAACCATAGTTGAACAAGAAGTCGTACAAATATAATTCATGTCAGCTCAAATTGTACTGTCAAGTGAATATGGTGTACATGCAGATTTTTCCACCAATACAGTTCACCATAGAGATGTTTTTCAATACAATTAAACCAAATATTTGGTAATATGAAGTAACTTTTGCTGTCACAATGACTTCACGCAGATCAGAGAGTAAATAAATTAAAAAAATCTTTTTTAAAAAAAAGGGTCAAACTTAAGATCAGCTACTGGGTGTCAATATTCCGTACTACTGCATACAGTAAATTTCTTAAATTACATGACTTGGCATTTAACTAAAAAATATAACTCATAAAACTAAAAAATTAATCCAGAAAAAACAACGCTCAGGTTGCATTTCAAAATTTTCCAAGTACAAATAGGTTCAACCAGTTTTTCTTTGGAAATGACCAAGAGTAGATCACAGGGAAGTGAGTACGTCCCTAATGAGTTATTCAAACTGGAAGGATTTCCATGTTGCCTCTGGCAGGTAATATTGCCTAAGCGTTTTACGTCACTCATCAATGAACACAATAGCTAAATATGTGTGTCTGCTCCTAGGTGTTGACAATAAGAGACGAGACGCCATCATCACTGATGAGTAAAATACTGGTTAAGTTCCATAATTTCAAAACCAGAGACAACAAATGTGCAAATAACAATAGACATGTGTGACACCACTGGCTATGTAATCAGTCATAAACTGGTGGACTGTGATCAGATTTGTCAACAGAGTATTTTCTACACGGTTAATCACACCTTAACTTGCCCTAAAATATTAGATTCATACAGTGTATAACAAACATGCTTAAGTTTTCAATGAAAAAATACTACGTTTAAAATGTTCAAAACTGTTTCTTCAACAGTGCTATGATGAAAATTTGTAATCCCTCAAAGCTCAAAGTAACTCCTTCAATGTGGTTTTACAATCCAGACATATTCACCTTCTGCTGATAACACTGAGTACTGGATCAAAGACAAAAAGATATCAACAAGGAAATAAGTTGTTTTTCAAGAACATGTAATCACCACCGATTAGCGTACAATACAAAAATATCTGCATATTTCCTATGACATATACCTATGTGCATGTCTCATAGCTACCTTTGTAGCACTGATTGCTTATACAACCATTCCCAAATAGGAAAAAGAAACTGAGCCACAAATGGTTTTACACACTCTCACTCACAGGTCGTCGAGAGAGGTTGCAACACACGAAAACGCCACAACACACGGAAATTCACACAAAACACACGCATTAAGAAAACACCCCCAAATTCAGAAAACACATTCATCGATTTCACAACAGATATGCTGCAAATCCTGACAACACAAGCAAATGAGATGACGTGATGCAAATGCTCACAACACAGGCAAGAAGCTGAACGCTCCGCAAAAACGAACACACCAAAATGAAGACGGGGGACCATAATCAGTGACGAACTTACTAGTTGTTGACATTTCCAGACTTTCCTCAAGACGCTGGTCGGAAGTTAAAAATTTGTTTTAGTTAGAAGACAAGTAAGTGCAAATAACTTAATTAATAAATTGAACTTGTCGTAGATTCTGGTCCGAGCATCTAAATTGTTTTTGGTGGCCAAAAGCAGGTCTGCGAGTGATTCCTTAAGTGTTTACTGCCATGTTTCTGACACTTCCCATTGTTTCGCCTACCATTATATTAGGGGGCACCCCTCCCCCTGGAAGGTCAAGTTAATTTTATTTAATTCTATTTTCTATATAGCGCCAGATCACAATAGAAGTCATTTAAGGTTATCTTTCCTATAGAACAGGTCTATAACTTGTCCTTTTATCAAACTAACTAAATAACCTCATGTTATTTATCTTATTTGCACTACAGCATGTCATTTCTGTCTCTACATGGTCGCGCAGTTACAATTCTCCTCTGCTCTCTGTATCGTGCACGGTGGAGTTCCGCCCCAAACACACACACAAACAGACACGTGCGCACACACAGGTGAACACAGTAGAGTGCAGCTCGGGCCGCATTTTCCTGACTGAACCCGACCCGACTCCGATACAATTATCGAGCCCGACCCAAACTCAACACAGTCTGTTACCAGACATAGTTATTGTTATGGACAGTGTGTAAATGACCATCAAGAGACTGCTGTTACTCACAGTCAAACACGCCACTCGCACAGCAGCGCAGCACGGCATTGCACACACACTCAGTTGGAGCGGAGCCTGTGTTGCATTCAGGCGTTGTCAAGTGAATAACAAATTCCAGCACTTGAATAGGCCATCGCACAACACAGCAGTCAAGTGGGCCAAACCTGAGCAAAATTTCAGATTTTTTTTATCCGACAGCTTCACTAGCCATTACCCTTACAACAAAAGCTTCAAAGTTGCAGCTCTGAACTTTTCATAATGGATATGGCTGCCACATCAACATGAAATGTTTAGTTAGGGCTGGGCGATAAAAAAATATCAATAATTAACTATAGTTTTCCTTAATAGAAGAGCAAATGTTCGATATAATTAAAACATACATACACCTGTAGACAGAGGCGCTGATGCACCCATAACACTAAATGCTACCCACCATTAAGCAGAAGAAGACAAGACAAGCCACCGAGTTAATGTATACAATAATTATTTAACATGCAATAACATTCATCACACTCAAAGTTATGTTGAGTATAATTGCTTTGATCTGGGATAACAACTCTGGGCTACCACACGACTGAATTCGTCACCTACCTTACAGTAGCTGCATCGATAGTCTCTAATCTAATGCCAACAGTAAGTAAGTACACATTAACTTGACTGGCTTGCAACAATTTCATCAGAATGATATGACATATTGTGACTGAGAACACTTCCTCACCCATGAACATGATTTTAATTCTAATAGTTTTGAATCTACCTAAAATTTCTACCTCATTTTTGGCTATTTGCCAGGTCTAATTTGAAGCATAAATTCAGATAACTACAATTTTACAACATCAAGTCAAAGGAATTGGTTTAAAGATTCAAAGTTCATCACTGATATTAAATTGTCTTTTATGCTTTTCTGTATTAACAGAAGAGTGAAGCTTAAAAGAAACAAACTTTGCCAATAAGTAATCTCTTTTTATGTTTTGGTCATGAGAATGGCATGTCTAAAATGCATTGTTTTAGTTGAGTTTTTTTTCCCAGTCTCCCTGGCACTTCTTAAGTTGGCAGATGCCTGAAAGTCTGAGGAATGTCAGCGGTAGGTTTCATTTCATGTTTGTGCTTTTACAGGAAAGCATCACACCAAACCTGAATGATAACGGATGTGCCAACAGAGAAAAACAAACGCCCACCAGACAGTGAGTTTCACCATGGATAGTTCGATTCTATTGTCTGTAAAGATGACCAAAAAGAAAAAAAAAATCCAACTGGACCAAAAGTGTAATTGACTACTGTTATCACTTCCCATCACTGCAGGGCAAGAAATATGTATGCATGGATTTATTTAAATACTATCTTGGCATACATAGATCCCCCCCTCACCTGGATAAAATTGGGAGCACTGAGAGTCATGTTTTTAAATTTCTCCAGTGCCTTCAATGCTGTACAGCCCAAGCTTCTGAATGACAAGTTGGAATGCACATACAACCGACCGCAGTATGTGAGCATATGAGGCTGTGAGTTGGACAAAGTTCTTTGCAGCACAGGGGCGTCCTCTTCACTCTCTACATGGCAGACTTCACACACCATTCAGCCAACTGCCATCTACAGAAGTTCTCTGCATTTCTACAATTGTCAGCCTCATCACAGACGGGGATAACAGGGAATATAGAGAGCTGAAGGAGAGATTATTTTTTTCTTCTGATGCTTCCTGGTTGCACTATCCCTTTGCTGCTGTAATGTTGCAATTTCCCCACCGTGGGGCAAATAAAGGATTATTTCATCTTATCTTATACTTATACTCAAACACTTGACTGACTAAGAGTGTAACTTCAGGCACAATCTGTAAGTCAGGGACAGACTTCTGCATTTTTAGGGCTAGCACGCCTTGCTGCTGTCTAGGATAGAACCATGGGATACAACCATGACAGTACGCAAGATGAAACATCAATTTATCTGTAACCTAAATCCAGCTCATAATATCATATATAGTAAAAGCCAACTGAAATTTCACTTACTTGGGAGGCAGGCTGAGGGGAGAGCGTGGTTTCAGTTTGTCCTCGTCTTTCTTCTCCCTGTTGTCTCGAGGAGGACGCATCCTTGGCCTCTCCTTCTCATCCCGCTTCATCCGGTCCCTCTCCCATTCTTCTTTCCGCCGCATCCGCTCCTTCTCGCGTTCCCGCTCTCTCTCCCTCTCTCTCTGTCGCCGCTCCCTCTCACGGTGATCTCTTTCCCTCTCTCGGTCCCGGTGCCGCTCCCGCGGGTCGCGATCACGTTCGCGCTCCTGTCGAAAAGGATGAATTCAGTTTTCTATGGCAATTAGACCCTGGCACATCTTCATTCCTGCTGAACATTGACGAATCACAAAGATATAATTTCATTTCTAAAGAAAAAAAAAATCATTTAAAAAAGAAAGAGCTGGAAACTGGTTTTTCCGCAAACACTACTCCAACAGGAGATAATGGTGAATTTATTGTGGACTACTTTTAACTTTTAATTTTATGTACTCTGTTAATCCGGCAAGGGCAAATTCAGTGTTTTCACTCTGTTGTTTTTTTACATATACACACAGGTCCGAAATACACACACATGCACAAACGGGACCTACCAGAGTGGGGGCTGCCCATGGACAGGCGCCCCAAGTGGCTGGGGGGGTTCGGTGCCTTGCTCAAGGGCAACCTCGGCAGTGCCCAGGAGGTGAACTGGCACCTCTCCAGCTACCAGTCCATGTTCCATATTTTTGGTCCGGGCAGGGACTTGAACCGGCGACCCTTCGGATCCTAAGCCAAGTCCCTATGGACTGAGCTACTTTTTGCCTGTCTAACTGTTCTCATGTCTTTGTGCCATGTGCTGTACTATCCACATGTAGTCCTCTGATCGGACTTCATGCTTAGGCATTTTTGCTTTAGTTTGTGTTGTTGAAGGACTTACTTTGGTGATGAAAACCTTAATGTTAGAGATGTAATGTTATAGTAGACTGTGGAGGACACTCACACTGTAGTGGTAAGGAAGAGGAGCTTCTGTGTACTGCACTCTGAAGTTTTCATACTGGCCACCTCGCCACAGGGCCTCCATTTCATAGTCGTAGTATGGATCAGCATATGGGTCACTGCAAAGGGAAACTTATTTGAGCAGTTGTACAATACCTCAAAAAGGTTACTTCAATGTTTACAAAGCATGGGGCAAAATACTATTTTTTGCTGGCCATTTTCCTTTCACGCTATGGTGTTTTTATCTGAGGTCACTGAATGGCAATAAGTATCCACGTGTTATACCTGATGGTTTTCAAAAAGATCACTGCTTTTTTATTGTTTTGCTATATGGAATCATGTCAGAGTTGGAACTCTTTAAAAAGAGATCTTAAACTTCACCGCTGAATGAAGGATCTTACTTGGATAAGCAATATTTTCATCTCACACAACAAGACACATGCATCAAAAAGCTCTGTGTCATGGTCCATTCAACCGTGACATGAATGTTGAGCATTGCCCTTCTCAATAGTTGCTACAAAAGACAACCCTCGATACTCACATTAAATCAACATCTGTCTACACCATGTCCAAGTGAAAAGTGTTATTAAGACTGATTAAGTTAGTCTACACTTACCCATATATAGGATCTCTGAAGTCCATTTCACTGAAAGAAGAAAACAAATTACTATCAATAACAAAAAATCGATCATATTGTATTTGGTACATTTACTGCACTTACTGCACACTAATTGTGTGGATGCTTAAAGGGCAAACTTGTGTGTGTTTTGCTGCAGCAAAAAGCAAGAAAGCCAGACATGGCCCCAGCATGTACAGGTAGACTGGCATGATTTACAGGGATACTTAAACGATTTCAACCAGTTTTCATAATAACAATGTGGGTAGTATGTGTAAGTGAATTGTGTTAAACTTTCTATCATCTTACCAGTGGCATAACCTCCCTGCTCATTTCGTTCAAGTGCTGTTGCTCCAACTGCAGCTTTTACTCCCTTGCTTTTGTGTCCCCTAATCTGATCAAATGTCAAAATCAGGCAGTGCTGATAAAATATAAACTCAGACTGTTACTGTCCTGCCCATTGTTCACCCAAAATGCATTATATTATGTATAAGTGCACTGTTCAGCTGTAATATGAGAATTTATAAGCAGAAAGTTGGTGCTATAGTGCTTTCTGCATTTTTAAAATGGATGCTAAAACACTGAAATCAAATGGTCGAACTAGGCAGTGCTGATTCTTTTACTGCATTGCCATTTCTCTCCTCAAATGTTTGGTCCGGTGTGATACAATGCACTCCGGTAGCTGTAGTTGTAGTTCTATTTTTTGAGCAAAGTGAATGCCACAGCCCTTTTCCTTGTATTGTTTTCTCTGGTCATGAAGCACAAATTTCAAAAGGATTTGCCTTAACCCTTTTTACTGCACAGACAACCCAGTTTTGTGAAATCCCCTTCTTTCCAGCAGTAATACAGTTATTTAACTAGTATAAGGGGTTAAAAAAAAAAAGCATAAGTAATGACAAAAAGGCACAGAGGTGACTAAAATTTTAAGAAACTTTGAAAGCATCTGAGGTGTTTTAGATAGCTTACTCTTCCAAGAACTGTAGTTCCATGGAGCTGTTATATGACAACAAGAATGTCCTCTGATATCACAGAGGTGCTTACTGACTGACCATTATGGAATACAGTCTTCTCTATGTGCTTTATTATTAACACAGATCAACTTATTCTATGCTTATATGTGTTTCAAACACTTGTTAAAATAAAAAAGAAAGCATCTCTCCACTTCCTTAATACAGAAATCGGGCCAACTAACATCATCTTCATGAAGCTATCCGGCTGACTGAAAGCTATAACAGGTGATGCAGCAGTGACAGGTGGGCATGCCAGGTTCATACTCAAAAGAAGTGTTTCTCGTGATTATTGTTGTAAATTATATGTGTTTGTTTGAAGTATTCTTTAGTGACGTCTCATCAAGTTTTACTAATTATAATGCAAGTCTGATATGACTGACTTTGCATAAAGCATTTAACGCAGGGCTGGAGGTGCTGGCAACTGCAATCACAGAAACAATGAGTTGGATGTAAGAAGGTCATACTCTCTGATGATGCGGTAGCTTCGCTCTCTAAAGAAATCATTCTCTTTGTCAAATTCTCTCTCGTCCTCTCCGATGGTCACATTGAAACGTTTCTCCTCAAAGTCCGGCTCTTGCTCCTTACGGATGGTGGCCTTCTTTAACACCTGTTGGACAAAGAGCAGGATACAGTACAATATGATTAAAACACTGAAAAAAATTTGTGATGAAAAAATGTCATGCCCCTCAATATACCAAATGAAGGGGGAAACATTTTCCAAACTGATGACTGTAAAAGGTACTCGGCCAATTAAACTGTAAACCCTGCCATTGGCAAGCTCCCCCATTTGGTCTGGAGTGTGGTTCAACAAACAGGTCTACAGTCGCAATCAGTTTACATACTCTCAGCAGCATGACAGTGGCTCTATTTGACACAAGCTCTATTTGTTTCCATGAGAAGCACTGAGTGTTTACCTCTTTGGCATGCCTTAAACCTCGCTCCCAGGCACTCTCCACAGGAGGCTCCACTGGAGGAGGTGGTGGAGGAAGCTCCTCCACTGCAGGTCCAGCCTGAAACAGATGGCACAGTCAATAGATCTACAGATGGCATACATCCAGTTCCTGATCTTTATGATTTATCTGTACCTATGAATGTTCTGTAACAATGTCATAGCAGGGTGGTCAATTTCTGCAAATTATAAACATTATAAAGTATTTTAACTGTATAAATGTAAAAGACGTACCCAGGGATTATTGGGGATGAGTGGGTGAGGTCCTCCAGGGGGCGCTCCATTAGGTGAGAAGAGGTCTGGCTTACTGATGAGGGAATAGTTACCTTTGTCATTGACTCCAGGATGGATGAACCTACAGTTCATACCCCAAGTGCAATTTCCTGTGGAAACAAAATGTACCAGTATGGATTGAGATTAGTTGCAGCCAGCTGATAACACAAGGACAGTTACCCAGAGTAACAAAAAATTAATTATCTACAGTACTTTGTTGGCTTCAGAAACTAAAATAAGAGTAAGACCTTTTCATTATAGCTTGAGTACATTGCAAAAACCCAATCATTCTGTCTACTATGAACGCAACAATATGGTCTTTTAAGACAAATGCCAATGACAGGTATCCTGAATTACATCAATATGCATTCTTGTAAAAATCTTGGTACACATTTTGAAAATATATACAAGACAATACAGACATTAGTGTTGATGCTGTATTCCCATGATCTATTCTTACTTATCAGTAATAAATACAAAAATGTTGAATCTTTCAATTTGTTTCTAACAGACAAACTACTGTCTGCACGACTTTGGCTATGTTTCTTGTAGAGAAGACATCGCACTATAAGAGACAGAGAAAAAAAGTGAAATCTATATTCAGTACAATGGCTCCCCCTGCTGTACAACATCTGGAACTAATGAGCTGATGCAAACACTAACATCCCTCATGTGTTCATGTTCCTCATTATGACAACATTTTTCAGATATTATAAAGTTTAAATTAAATATTCAAGGGGACATGGGATTTGGATGTTTTATTCAGTGTTCAATCACTACTGCTGTCTGGTCTCTGTCCCTCATTTATCAATCTATCTTACAAACCAGCATAGATCTGAGTGTAAAAATCGTCATACAACAGGGTTTACATGTGATTCATGAAATGATCTTATCTTGCCAATCACAGCATAGGAATAATCAGGTTTTAATAAATGTTGCCACTGAAAACAACTGTCATTTACATATCCTGCCCCAATATATTCTTCGTTTAAAAAGCCTTGCCCGAAGAGGTTATGACTTGAGAGACATAATACAGCCAAAAAGAAAGACTTACCTAAGCTACAAATCCAGGATACAATATTATCATGATACTTAAGTCACATTACAATATTATTGTGATTTTAAATGTGTTGCGATACGCTGAGCAGTGTTATAAAACATATTTGCGTTATCCTGTGATTTATTACCTGTTTTCAACTGCAAATAATGTCCCCAAACGAAAACTTTGTCAACATCGGTTTCATCGACTCTACTTTCAGTCTGTTCATCTCACTTAATTTTTTAACTGATTTTAATCTTCAAGTAGGCTATCTAAAGTTTATTTTGTATTTGTAATATTACTAATTTATATAACAAAAAAAATCAATACTTGGCACTGTGTGATGATATGATATTGCCACACAAAAATATCATGATACAATGCTGTATCCATTTTCCCCCCACCCCTAGTACCTACCTATGGCCCACATATATTATTAATATAGCCTATATATTATATAAAATTAATGTTGCTAAAATATTCATATAAAAGCTTAGAATTGACCCGGACCAAGGAGTGCGTGGTTGCACAGGTCTGCTTCCATTTCGGGTATAACAGGTGGTGGAGTGGAGACAGACGAGTGTCTGAGCCGAACGATGGTATAAACTGAATCACCCTGGCTACTGGTATTAAAGTAATTTCACTGATGCAGGGTTTATTGTTTTGTCAGAGTTTTAAAAAAAGATAAGTTTCAGATAGAGCTGGGCATGAGCAATGTCAGTCACACAGTTGGGCAACTACCAGCTGTGATAGAGAGTGCACGTCTACATGGAGACTATACATTTTTAAGGTGATTAATATGTGGCTGCCAGTAATAACATGGTCATTAGACCATGTTATGACTGGCAGTACATTAGTTATTAAACAATTCCTTAACTCAGCCAGATTTAATATGCTTCACCATAAATCCACGCTGACTTCAACTTGCGTACACAAGCTGAGACCTGACCTGAGATTTGATGCGCACCATCCGAGTCTGATGCTAGCTAGCAGCACTGCTCATTCTGCACTTGCTGCTAGTAATGTCCTCCTGACCCAAAAGTGTTGCTGTTAAAAGTATTGTGCCCATCCACATTGATAAATGCAGAGCTTTATGTGGTAATGACCATAAGCCCAGTTTTGTGTCGTACACTCATTTATTCATTTCATAAAAGAGGGCCAGTGTGTTTGATCTAAAAATGTAACCAAACAGCATTATTTGTGCTCTTGTGTATCAAAACATAGCACAAGTCAAAGTCATTTCACTTGTCACTTGAGTTTCTTTGTTAAGTCTATCTTCAGAGAAAGAACGTAACAGCAGGCCTGTGTCATAATCCTCTTTTGAAACATTCCACCACAACTCTTATAAATGAGTGCGTTTACATTGACATGAATAATCTGTTTATGATCTGGTTTTTGGAGTATCCCCTTTATGTGTTTGAGCATGTTAACACCATATCCAGTTTATGAGAAACCTTAATATACCAGCCAGAGTACTCCAAAAGAAACCAGGATACTACTGCATGTAAACACCTCATCCCAGTTACTGAGCGCCACCGCCTATCTGAGCAGGCGCAGCTCAATGTGACATAACATAAACATTATGCATGGTGGCAGCATCAGTGTCTCACTTCTGGAGCAATAAAGAAAAGTCTTGTCTTTTGATAATGAAAGAGGCTGCAAATCTTCACCCACAGCTTCTGTACATAGTGACAATGACAAGCTGGCACCTGTGTGGAGGACAAGGTTACATTTTACAGAGTAACATAGCTGCTCTAAGAAATAATATGAGATGAGTAACTACGTAGTGATTGAGTGAGTGAGTGTGTGTGTGTGTGTATTTAAGATGGAGTAAGAAGGAGAGGGACAGTGGACACGCTCACAGCAGACAGCTGTTGGCTGTCAGGAAGAGAACATATTAGAAGTTGTAATGTGGAAGTAAATGTAGAATGATGTGCTTATATATTTCCTTTTGTTCTCATCTTCCAACACCAGTTTGTTTTTGTAAACATCACAGGCATCTTCATGAATAGGCTGCAGTAAGCTGTAACCAGGTTACTTGGATTTTTTTGGGGGTTTTTTTTACGTATGAATAACCCAATTTCTTTGTGCTCACGTAAACACCATATTCCAAATACATTCATATCCGGGATAAGCCTCATAAACAGATTATTCATGTCCATGTATACACACTCATTGACTGTCTAAAAATGTCTGAAATACAAGCAAATTCCCAGGGTCCAAAGTGTTGTCTTAGCAACAGTTAAACAATCTAGTTTATCATCAGCATAGACGAAAGTTAATATCATATGTAAAACACTTTATCAATCGACAGCAATCAGCCTCTAGAGCAGCATCAGTTTTAAAACCTTTTATTTCAGTGGTTCCCCACTTTTCTACAGGGGATAGAGGGGACCCTTAAACATGGTTATTAAAGATTTCAGAGATGAATATGTGCTGAGTGAAAACATTTCACTGTTGAAAAACTCATTATTGCTCTCTGGTGGAAAAGCTATGTAATGGCTACACTGATTCTAAATGACCTGAAACATGTCTTTGACCAATGTGGCAAATGTAATTTCTTGTTATGTACTGGCGTACATATACAGATATACCAATATATCTGTCATGTGCTAAAATTGGCAGTAATCAGCCGTGCTGATACATTGTTTGAGCTCTGGGTGCAATCTGCTCTTCACTACCTACCTTTGATGAAGAACCTGCAAATGGGACGTGGTCTGATCTTCCTGTCTGAGGGATCTTTGACCTCCCCCTCCTCCAGATCATCATCCTGCCCACACAAACAAAAGGCAAATCATGATGCATGTTACAGTTGGTTAACAACCTCAGACGCTGCCTGTCTCTGAGCGCTTTAAAGTTGGCACAGAATGGGGAGTTGCACTTGGCGCCTGACCTCACACTTTCCAGGCAGTTAAAGACACGGCCCTTAAACAACCAGAATTATCGCCTCACAGTTGTATGCCTCCACAAGGTCACGCTGCAGTTTACACACACATCTGTCTAGTCTCATATAGTTATGACAGCTAATAATACTTCAAATAAGGATGTATCTTGAACAAAGCTACAAATTCTAAAATGTGGATGCTTTACACACATCCTCAACCCAGCAGCACAGAGGACCTATACAACAGGTACGGTTTCAGGGTGGGCACCCAAGATAAGTGTCACCAATTCCGTATCTGCCTGTCTCCCCTTCTGTGTCTGAGATGTGATGTTGAGTAATGGCCAGACAAGTGCATTTGCAGCACATTATGATGTCACAGTGAAGTTGACCTTTGACCATTTGGAAATCAAAAGTCCTTGCTTCATCAGTTGATCCTGTCAGACATTTGTGTGAAGTTTTGGCATAATTACTGTATGAATTCTTGATTCATGACCATAAACATGTTTCTTAAAGGTCACACTGACCTTGGACCACAGAAATCTAATCAGTTCATCCTCAAGTCCAGGTTGATGTTTGTGCAAAATTTGAATAAATTCCCTCAAGGTGTTGTTGAGGTATCGTGTATACAAGACTGGGACAAAGAGAATGATGTACATAATGCCTCTGGCAATGGCTATCACTTGTGTTCAGGCATATAAAAACACATCACAATCCATTAATGACTTGCTGAGTCCTTACTGAAGGTCATTCAGGTCAGCATCACAACAATTCCTCTTAGTCCCTCACTTACACCTCATAACCAAAGGCGTTTGAGCATGTTCTGTTGCTTCTCCTAGGCACTTGAATAACCACCCATCCCACATTAGGTTTTCTTTCTACCACTGACTATTTTAAATTAACATTAATGACTACAGCTACCAGAACTTGTGGATATGGAAGCCATTTTTTTCATTTACTGCACCCAGCCAACCACCTCACACTGGTTAACGTATAATCCAAACAATGATCACTCACATCAATCTCTCCTTCATCAATCTCTCCATCATCCTCATCCTTCTTCTTGTCTCTGAAGGAATCTCTGCGACTCCTCTCAGGCCCTTTAGAGTCTTTAGGAGATGGGGGGAGGATTGGTTTTTTCTCCTTCTTCTTACTGCTCTTGTCCTCACTCTCCTCCTCTTCTTCTCCCTCTGCTTTTGTTTCCTCCTCATCTTCCTCTTCCTCATGTGCAGGGATGCTGGGCTCCTCTGGGACCTCCTCATCGTAATCCAGTTCGTGTTCGTCCAGCTCTCGGGAAACAGACGCAGAGTCATCCTTCATCTCCCTCACCACGACAGCTCTCCTCCTCTCCTCCTCCTCAGCTCTCATCCTGTCATCCTCCTCTTCCTCCTCAGCCTTGCTTTTGTTTTCCTCCTCCTCATCATCCAACTCGGCTGTCTCTGGCTCTGCCGAATTGTCCTTTCTGTAGTCACCATATTCTTCCTCCCTGTCTTCTCCATCCTCTTCAGCAATGAAGCTCTTCCCCTGTTCTGGCTCTGAGTCTGGAGACTGTGGAGTGTCGATGATGCGATCGTCTTGCTCATCTCCATCCCTCTCATCCTCTCCATCTAACTGGTCCCCCTGTGGACCATCTTCATCCCCCTCCATCAGCATAATGGTCCCATCCTCATGTCCCATCCCTTCTGTTTCTCCGACTGGCTCCTCATCCTCTGGATCAGAAACAAAGTCAGGGACCACCTCCTCGTCTTCTTCCCTCTCATCCTCTAATTCTGAACTTCGTCCTCTGCTTTCCAGCAACTCTTCGTCCTCCTCACCAAGCCCCCCATTCTCCTCTTCATGGACTATCTCACTGTCTGAGATGACCCTGTCCTCCTCTTCATCAGGAGAATCCAACAGCTCACTGTCAGAAAGGCCCTTCTCCTCCTCCTCTGGAGACTGAGGGGACTGAGTAGGGCTTTCAGGAGTATCCATTAGAGACTATTCTGAAGTAAAAAGAAAAGCAGTAGTATGTAAGGAACAGTCAACCTGTAATATCCTAACTGAGTTTTCACTTTGATAGAAGTTTTGCTTTTCTATATCATGTGAAGAGCACTAGGCTATACTTCAAAAACTTGCCAATTTAACATCTTGACATGTTGGCCAGGTTACTTAACAGGTGGAACAGAATTTCAGAACATTAACTAGATCAACCTATAAAGTTGCCGAAATATAAGTAAGGCACCTAGAGAAAATATTATTATATAAACATTTTCTGCAAATCACTACAACCCACTGTTTTTGTTGATGGAAATGCGTTCAGGAAAATAAAACAAAAAAGACTTTTTTTCACATTTTCCATTTAAACATACTCAAGGTAATACCAAATCAAAGGGACAAAGAACTGCACTGCTAGATCTTTTGATAGAATTTGACATATGAGGCTTAACAGTTACAGTAGAGCACAATTTACACTAAATACCACAAAACGTATGACAGCAAAATATTTGTTTTGGAGTGATTTTGGCTTTGCTTGAGCAAAGAAAATCTAGCTAACAGCTGGACTGAAAAACTAGTTATCTGTATAGAAAGGACTACAGTTCTAAAAACATTTCTATATGAGAATTAGACACAGCAATATGTGTATATATGACAAGAGGATATGCTTGATAAAAGGTGGCTTCCGGCGCTGTTAATTCAACAGCAAAAGAAAAACCTAGCAATAGCAAGCTAGCTAACAACTATCTACCACAGACAGGAGTTTAAAACCCCTTATACGTCAAATGTCTCGTGAGGGTGCCATATTTTAAGTAATCTAGTGATAACTACACAATTAGAGAGCATGTCCACGCTTGTAAATATATAAGTTCACCGGTAGCGGAACATGACTGTTGACTGAGTTAACACTTCTAATAGCTGGGTCGCGCTAGTAGGCAACAAGGCCTATAACTTCAACACGAATGGAGCTGGCTAAGCAACGAGCACACAGTCCTCGCCGAAAAGCTAATTTTGCTTGAACAATATAAACAGATAAATCCGCCAGCTAATCGGATACAAAGCGGACACTGCCGATTTAGCACTGAGCGGACATTGTGGCACACTCGTCTCGTCTTTCAATTAACAATGCAGCCTCCCCTGAAGCTAACTTTAAGCTCAAAGCGCAGCTGCTCTCTGCTAGCTGCTAACGACCATACATTTTCATTCACCTTGCCGACCTGGAGCTCTTCAAAGACGGCACTGCTGCGTTAAGAACTGCCCTCTCCCACTGATAGCGTTTTTTACAATCTACAATAAATATTATACGGTTTGTTTTAACAGCTACGGTGGAGAAAATAAAACACTCCGCGCGACACGGCGAGAGCGGCCATTACCTCGACGTCATCAACATACGACAACCCAGGGAGAAAAAAAGCCGCGCTGTAAATGAATGAGGACAGATCTGAGATCAGTGTGTGGAACAGAATGTTGAGCGTTGCGAGATGGTCAGGAGAACAAAATCTGATTTGCGTTCAGTGACAACGGCCCATCGTCACCAATAATCACAAACGAATTTTATTAGCAGTTATCCAAAATGTTATTTCATTTTATGGTCTACTAAATCTTTATTATTATTATTTTGTCATCTATCTCCCAACATATTTTTCAACAAAGACACTCCATTTAAAAACGTAACTAGCTGTTTAGAATTAAACTAAATAAAATAAAATAAAAAAAAAAATAAAAATAACTGCTTTATTATTGCGTGTTTTACTATATGTTTAATCTGTTTTTTATTTTTTTTATCTTGTTTTTTATTCGGTTTTGTAAAGCACCTTATAACTGTGTTTTAAAAGTTGCTATTATTATTATTACTATTATCATTGCTTTTATTTTCTATTTCTTTCGGAAATAGCCAATATTTTTCCTATTCAAGTGAATGGGTGGAAAGTTAAAATCTGACATGTTCATGGTTTAAAATTCATTTTAAAATCCTGTCTCCACATTCATTCATTCACATAGAAACTCCATTCAGTCTTGTAAATGTTCCACGTCTTTCATACATTCTGGCTTGTATTCAACTTTTAAATATTCAAACTTGTAAAATGCCCTTTTCAGGTTCTTACATTAGATGGACAATATGTTCAGAGCTAGATAGGGGGACTAATCTGTTGGACTATAGAGAGCTTCTTCAACATGTCTCTTCAACTTGCTGTCATGCCCACAATTTCACTTTACATACATAATTTTTGTCCAAATTGGAGTTAAACTTGGGCTCTTTCAAAGATGTTGCTGTTGAAACAAACAGACTTATGCATTTGGCACGGTGAGCCTGAAAGTGAAAGAAACTCCACTGACTGTCGCATTGAAGTCAATGTTGTTGTTTTTTGCTTTGTTTTTGTTTAAGGTTCTTTCAAAGATCGTGGCAAGGACATTGCCTTTATACATGAGATGGCTGCTGTACCTACTGAGGTCATGGATACCCCTGAGCTACTGGGCACCTTGAACTCAATGTTAACTAAGACTAGAAATCTCTGGAGAACAGTATTCATCATATTCATCAGGTTGTCCTCTCTCTGACAGTCTCTGAGAAATTGTAATAATTTAGATAAGCTATTAAGTACAGTTTGTCACACATAGAGTCAATCACAAGACTTTAAAAACATTTTTAGTCCTTTTATGAGGCATTTTTTTAAATGTCTTTTCCACTTATTCATAATTTTAGCTAGGACGTCAAGTCAAACCCTATATTACACATCCTAAATACATTATGGGCATTATTCAGCTTTTAAAGCCAGCAATTCAGTTCCACATCTTTTAATACATTGTGGGTATTATTCAACTTTTCAAAGATATTTATACCAATTAAGTATACAATTCAGTGTAGCATAAGCTTCTCAACAAACCTTAAATTATTTGACAGTATTTGTATCATTCAACTTTTTAGAAACATTTATACTAATCAGACGCATTTCCACTTTTCCATCTAGTCTTACTGATTCACCTTTTTCTTCCACATTTAAGCCAGCAAGTTGCAGTTTTGTCAGCTTTTCAGATAGCTTAAAATATTCCACAGGATTGGTATCATTCAGCTTTTCAATGACATCCATACAAATTAGACCTATTTTAACATTTTCAACTACTCTTATCACTTTACCTGATCTTCCACATTAAGCCAGCAATTCAGTTTAGCATCAGCTTTTCAGAAAAAAACAAAACAAAACAACGATAAAATATTCCACATCATTCACACATTAATGGTATTATTCAACATTTAAAGCTAGCATTGCAATGTAGCATCAGCTTTTCAGCATGCAGCATTCACATCTGCAGTTTCTTCAGAAATTGCAATCTCCAGACTGCTAAGTGATAAAATTGAGTTTAACAAGCTTGACAAACAATCTCCACTCAGGGTCCACTTACTCACTTATTCATCTGCAGATGAAGACCATGAGTTACAGCAGAAAGCACTACAGGAAACAAGTTTACCATAAGTAGAGATTGTTTTGTCCATTAAAAACATTGTTCCATCTTGTCTTCAAAATTATACCAAGTAAATTATTGTGATCAGAAATATACTTTTACCTATGATTTTTGGCAGTTTTTTTCTGTCTTTTTATTTCTGTATAAACATAATGCTGTTGGGTCTCCCTAGTGTAGTGGTTAGGGCACCTGTCCTCCATGTGGAAGGTCAAGAGTTCAAATCCTGTTGGGGTCAACTTCAGCAAAGACATGCAGTCTCTAAAGTTTTGCTTCTTGCTCCTCCTCCTCCACCACCAAATCGAGTCCTCAATGTCAACGCGTCTCAAGTTAGAAGCAAAAAAAACAAAAAATATAAACACAACACTTTTGTTTTTGCTCCCATTTTTTATGAGCTGAACTCAAAGATCTAAAACATGTTTTATATTCA
>JAPZEB010000023.1:8474257-8493974 GCA_029783705.1 Chaetodon striatus | reverse complement strand
TATACGTTGAAACTTCAGAACTGTCAGAAACGCTGTGGTTAATGTTGCGCTAGGTTTAGGTACAAAATCCTTTAGATTGCGTTTATTGCACTATCCCTGCAGGATACCCAGAAATGACACACTAAAAACAATCGGTTTTGTTGTGTATTGGTCAGTTAAGTGGTCCGCAGCATGGCAGGCATCTCACCAAGTGTCAGACCATCTGCCATCCCCTCCATCTCCAGATGACAAAGTCAGCTCATACACAATGTCGCTGTAGAAATGTACAATTGTAACTGATTCGGTTTGCAGACACTTACAATGCCAACATTTTCCTCTAATGACAGAGAAAAAAATGGCTGATTTGGCTGATTTGCCAAAATTGAAGTGTAAAAGCAACAGGCAGTGGTTTTACAGGGAGTTACAAGATGATATTTCTTGGCTGGGAATGGTCACTCTGTGGAGTTTCAATGGTTGTCTGGATGTAGCTTCATGTTGACCGCACAGATATGTGTGTGTTATCAACTCTCAGCAAGAAAGCGAATAAGCATATTTCCAACAACATCAAACTATTCCTTTCTTTAAGACAAAAATTCATCAATATGTATATGTTGATTTAAGATCTCAGATTGATCAGTTGCTTCATCCCCTTTATTCATTTCTCATGTTGTAAAGATAAGTTGCATGTGTGAATGTAAACTGCAGTCCAACAGGAACTAAGCCCCCCCAACCTGAGGCACCTCACTAAGCCAAGAATGATGGATAGTCAGAAATGTGCAGCAGATCAGCTCCACTGAGCTGTGGATGTGCGTGTGTAATGGAATGAAGAGTGGATGCAGTCTGATTGATGGCAGAAAAGTGCAACTAAATTACTTTCATTTCATGTCCACCTCAATTTATTAGAGGCAGCCCCCAGGAGGGGACGTCCAATATGTGTGTGTGACTGGGCTGGGAGATGAGTGAAAGAGCAACAGATGCCTTGCAGAGTTTCACAGTGTTGCACACTGGTTAATTAGCTTTCAGCAGAATGTGAAACCTCAAAACAAACCTCTGGATTCTTTAGATGGAAAAATTGGTTCACACTTTGTCCTCTGATAACCTCAAAATCTGTTGAAGTAGTTATAGTTTAAGAAGGATTTTAAGAATACAGCTGTAACTTAAGCAGAAATTCACTAGGAGGCATCGTAAGTGCATTATGAAGGGCAAATAAACTTCACATTTATCTGAATGGTTTGCCAGAACATTATGTAAAAATGATCTTAATACTCTCGTTGAGTGTGTTTACGCCCTGAGTGCAGAATTAGGGCTTATTTGTTTCATTGCATGCTCAGCAGCACAAGAACGGTTCATTTGAATATTGCCCATTAATGCTTATGCACATTGGATCTAATTAAAGCTTTACCAGACACGACTTCAGCTCTGGATCTCAATCTAAGGCCTGCGAACCTTCAGGGGAACATTAGGGGGCCTTGGTTAATTTTTTCAGCGTCATTTAGAGGTCCAGTGTGGAGGATTCAGGGGGATATATTGGCAGCATTATAATATAATACAATAAATGTGATTTCTTTGGTAAAGGATCACCTGAAAATAATAATTTGCTGTGATTTCGTTAGAGCAGGGACACTCAACTTACTTTGCCTGGGGTCACAGTAGCCCACTGTGTATGCAGGGGTCTCTCTGGTGTGTCAGGCCATTGACTGAGGGTCAGTACTAGACTTTCTGGTAAAAACCTCCTGAATGTTTTGATATTAGCTTCTCAGAGAAAAAGGGGAACATAGATTAGCAGATGCTAAGCTAGCGGCCTGTCTGCAACTTGCCTAACAGTGCAGAAACGCTGCTTTGTAAAGTGAAATTGCTTTATGCTTTTATTTTTGAGAGGAAGAGACTGGTAAAAACCTTCTGAACAATGAAAACTGAAGGAAATCTAATCGGGAGAAGTTTCAACTGATTGAAATTTGCACTTCTTATGGCTAGATGCCACTAAATCTCCCTAAATTATACAAACTATTCCTTTAAAGCGGTGCAGCACAATTAATCTGATGGTATCTCCAATACTCCAGGACAAGATCTATGTTATTGCTTTCTTTTTACTACTGGCTGCAATGCTATGACATTTGTTGTGGATATTCATGTTTGCCAAAGGATGATTCTTAGTGTTTTTGATGACCTCGCTACCTTTCCTTTAGCACTGTCATCAGGTCACAAATGTGCCATTGACCAATACTTTGGTCTTTGACAAAGGGTAAGTCTCATTTCCATTAATTGTAGCCACAGCTCCCTTACTTATATCTGCAAAGAAATGGTGCAATGAATAAGGAATCAAATAAACACAATTTTAGTGAAATGGGACATCTCAAGCATTATGTAAAGCAATGCCAGTTTGTTATTAGGACAACACAGCTGAATCACCTGTATGTCTGTCTGTCTTAAGACAATTTAGCAATCGGCTGCTGTATTCATTCCTCCTCTTCACACTGGCCATGAATAGAGTCCCTCCAGATGCAATTCCCATCTTCATTCTGTGAAAATATGCAGTTTAGCCCAAGCTAATATGAGGCTGCAGCAGTATAAGTTAGACAATTAAGTGCGTATTGGGTACATGACAGTATTGAAAAATTCCCTCTTTCTGTTCACTAGACTGTTTCTGACAGTGGATGGATAGCAACACAATGAAAGAATTTTGTACTCATGTGAAGTGATAATTTCATAGCATAGTTGTTTTGGGCTGAAAATTGCGTAATTATAGCTCACATTGAAATTGTTTTGCCTGACGCAGAGTGACTGATTTACCGGGTCATGAGTGACTGAATAGAAATGGCGGTGATAGACAATAAATTGTGTTCATTACTGTCAGACAGCAGTGAGAAACTGGAGTGTTGCCAAACACTTTCTCCCATTATTATCCATGAATACACATTAAATTGGAACATGACAGATCATGACAAGGAAAATCTTTCAGATAAATGAAGAGATCAGAACCACAGTAAACACAAATCCTTTAGATGGTGAATGGAAACAAATACAGTCTAAAAACTGCAGTATAATGTTGATGCAGTTTTAAGCTCCCCAATCAGCTGTAGTCACCAGACATTACCAGATTATTGTGTCCTCACAAAGTCAAGGAAAATACGCAAGGTATCTCCAAATCTAAGAGCTGCAGTGATGATGTTTTTTTTTTGGGCCAAGTGGATGTTAGTATCACCATGGTTCTCTTGTCAAAAAGCCTATGGTGTTTGTCTATTGGATTTTGGGTTATTGCAGAAAATAAACTGTGTTGTGAAACAAAATTAATGATAATCTTCAAAAAACAACACCTCTTTTATGATTTTTGATGTGCAAAGGCAATCGCCAGGAGTAAAAGGCTAACATTAAGTTATAAGTGAACTACACTACAGTTGCATGACTTTAACGTCACCACCACAACAAGACTGTAAAGCTGTTTTTGGCATTATGACATTTTATAGCCTCAATTAGCCACTTGTTAGCAAGCTTAAAAAAAATTATGAGTGAGGTATTTACTGAGGTATTTTGTGCTGTAGAACAAAATGTGAAAGTCTCTTAAGCATGTGTTACCCACAGACCTTATTTCAGGCATCTAATCAAAAACCAGAGGTGGGACAAAGTCATTGTTTTGCAAGTCACAAGTAAGTCTGAAGTTTTTGCCTTCAAGTCCCAAGTCAAATTCCAAACAAGTCATAATGTGTCCTTCACCAAATGTAATGCTATTTTGACAAAGGAATAATAATGTTAGCCATGCATTAGCTCACTAACTATGTTATTACTGGCCTGGACTTACCGTTCATTGGGCAACTTCAAATATCAAACCAAGTTGGAAGTTGTTGCATCTACGTCTGCAACTTTTGCATATTGTTTTTTGTTGATCATCACTTTTGTGCACAAACAAAATTATCTTTAGCATCATTTTTTCCAGTTGGTGCTCAGTAACATAATATCAGTTCTTCATTGTTCCCTCCTGCAATTTGATTGGATGCTGTTGGATTGGTTCAAAGTGGAGCTGGGGAATTGTGTCAACTTGCTGATAATGAACAGCGTTAATGTTTGTTGGTGTAGGAAACAAAGGGAAATAAATTGATTCACAGCACACTTTTTTTTAATAACATACTTTTTAATCTTTGGACTTGGGGTGGAGGTATCAAGTACTTCAAAGTCGAAAGGCTGAAGACCAAGTGAAGTCATGGGCCACTGCTGGTAAAGTCCAGTCGAGTTCTAAGTGTTTTTTGACTTTGTGGAGTCTAAAGTCAAATCAAATTTGTGACTCAAGATTCATCCGCATCCATGCTTCTGCCTAAAACCCACTGACTTTGAGATGAGGGAACCTGAAGTGCACATTTTAGGACTCATTGCTGCAGCACTCTTGGCCAGAACATGATATGATAACAACTATGACATTTTGCATTGATCAGAGAGAATTCATCCTTACTATTTCTCCTGTGATCTGTGGCACATATCCAGTATCCCTGTAGCAATCTAGCCAACAACAAGAAATATAAAATGTAATGATTAGACTGCCATGAAATTCAGGGAGCACATTCTCACTGGAGGATGAAACCTTTGGACAAATAAGCATTATTCTAGAACCACCCGTGGGACAAAATGTCAACTTTGTTCACGAGATACCTGGTAATTTAGAAACTACTCCACACACTATGAACTTAGTGCTGACCTTTTCCTCACATATTTTCTGCAATTACAACATTGCATTTTGAAACTACTAGCTTGCTTTGTTCTTTTATCTTTGATTTTTAACTAACATATGCTTTTGGAGCACTTTTGCTTCTAAGCGACATTTATCAATTGATTCAGCTAGGGCTGCAGATACCTGAGGGAGTCACAGAGAAAAATTCTGTATCTGTGGTAATGTGTGTTTGACATTGAAATATTAAGTCCAAAGCCAATCCAAAGGTTACTGTTAATACAATTCCCCGTTTGTCCAATTAATTGAACTTCTTTTCTATTTCTAGGTGACTCCATGGGGGCCTGAGCGGTGTTTGAAAGTCCGGGAATCATATTCAATATGTTATTCTTTTTTACTCTTCTTCATTAGTTAATAGGATGATAGAAAGGGGGTTGTGAGGTGGATAACAAAAGGATATATCAGAGAGAGGAAAACAAGCACAGTGCTCATTTCCCCTTCTCAGTGATCAAAGACTTATGAAAAGGAAATTCATAGCTGTTTCTTCCACTACAGTGATAATCAAACCTGTGAGATCCTAAAGCTTCACAGCAGTCAATATCACACTCTACTTTTGACTGCAATGGCTTTAAATTAGAGTTAATGCTCTAATGAAGGAGAAAAAACATGACGACATTTCAGAGTCATGCCCCTCATCACATTAATCGACTGAATGTAACCTGTGATTAACAAACACTTGTGGTATAAATAGGCCAGCTGCTAGTAGATATGTCTGACAACGTGAGCTCCACAATTGACACCCCAACCAACATCTCTCTGAGTCCCAGCGCCGCCGTCTCTGAATCGTTGGAGTACAAGACGGTGTCAGTGTTTCTGGTCCTGCTGGTGTGTGGCGTGGGCATTGTGGGGAACATCATGGTGGTCCTTGTAGTCTTCACCACACGCCACATGCGGACACCTGCCAACTGTTACCTTGTCAGCCTGGCTATAGCTGACCTGACAGTGCTGGTAGCAGCGGGGCTGCCCAACGTGTCGCACAGTCTGACAGGCACATGGATCTTTGGCCACGCTGGCTGTCTGGGGATCACCTACCTTCAGTACCTGGGCATCAATGTGTCCTCCTGCTCCATCACTGCCTTCACCGTGGAGAGGTAAGGATGGACAAGAGACCAACTACAACTGGTCTCAGTACAACTTTTGCTGGATTGTGCTGTTTTGAGCTCTTATTGGTATTTGTTTTAATTTTAATGGAGAATGCATAGTCTTTAAATTGCAATGGTTACATGCACTATTTGCTATGTAATGATATTGTGGATTTGTGCATTTCTAAGCGTTTCTTGAAGCTGGGCTTTGAAGCCAATTTTACAGTGGCTTTTCAATGGCTAAACAATGATTTACAACGTCTGGGTCCATCACGTGATAGCGTGGTGAGACTATCCTGATGACATAGCATTCAGTGCTGTTCAACTTGTATCCAGAAATGTACATCCAACTGGGGCCAATCAGGGACCCACACTGTAGTTGACAACGTAAGCAACCAATCAGGGACTGCATTGTAATTGATGATGTAAAATGAAGGCTGCAGCTTGCAGAACAGTAATGGTGACTCATGAAGCAATAAATAGAGTTAATATCAACAATTATACAAGAACGAGAGTTTGCACTCACAGAGTTTCCTGGAGGAAAAGACATTTTTTGCTGTTCTTCTGACTGGATTTGACAAAAGCTTGATTTATCAACTGGCTCTGTAGGTGATGAAGAAGACATTCCCTTGTGTGTTGTTATCCTGATTGGTTGAAGGAGTGTGTCGGTTAGGAGTAGGCTTACTGCCACCCACTGAAAGTGTTTGGGGCAGCATTGAGTCCAGACTGATACAGAGAGTTAAACAGAATGTTGAGCTCATGTCATCGGGATGGTCTCACCAGGCTAATCATGTGATGCCTTGTGGTCCAAAAAGACTTTTTTTTCCCATAGGCTTGCATTGTGAAAGAGATGTCTGTAAATCTATGGATAAAGTTTTTTGAGGTTCACCCCCCCAGCAAAATGACATGTTTTACTATCAGGATTTGCTCCATGTAGTCCAATAACTTGGCGAAAGCGAAAGTGAAGAGGAGCCGCACGTTTGAATTGTTATATCCCCAAACAAGTAAGTGGAGTGCCAAATTGGAAGTTAGCCATTCGGCCACCTAAAGTCTCTAATGCACTTGCTCTATGGGCCCCAATGATGCAGAAGATCTGGCCATTTTCATACCATGGAATCAGACCTATTTTGGCCTCATGCACCACTGAGAAACTTTCATCACTGTATCCAGTTCTCTTTATACATTTGTAGTGCCTCTACGGCCGTTAATGTACTGTCATTGTGGAAATCTAGCACCCAACCTCCTCAGTTCCCCCCTGGCTAACACTGTTACTGCTAGCTGCAGGCTCAGCCAACTCCATGGTTAGAACCGTCCAGACAAAGGTCAACAAAAATGTGAAACTTTTAAAATGGGAGACTGCTGGTTCTGTTCTCCTGCTTACCACTGGTTGGTTGATACTAGAATGGATTGTCTGGAGGGACAGGGGAGGAACATACTATTATTGATCCCACTGATTAGCTAGATGTTGTTCGTCCAGTCATATCAAACAACTTAGCATGGGGACAAAATCCCTGAAAAAAAATAAAGACCACAGCCCACAGTGCACAGCAGAGTGACCCCATCTGTTAATGTTCATTAAAAGTGCTTGTTCTTGCCACTGACAGGCTCAGATTGTTATTATGAGTGTCTTAGAACATGATGGAAAGGACCCTACAGAGAATGAAATGTATTTTTTTATGTTTCGCCTGTTCTTGTTCTGTTTTTTGTGCAAGTCTTGCTGAGGAAGTCATTCTGAAATTTCACAGACTTTTTCACTTTCACCCTTTTGTCACTGGACAAAATACCTACCAACACCCATGAGCATCTGGCTTTTGTGTGTAATGGGAAAGGTTAGTTTCGACTGCAGCTCTGATCGACAATGATTAAACATGGTACAACATGATACAACACCCAGGTGAACGTGCTAATTGAAATGATGTGCATCTTTGCCCAAGCAGTGCTAGACATTGTTCCAAATTAGTAAGTACCAAGTTTGTAAGAGGAACTGAGTAATATATGTATATGTGTATATATATATATATATATATATACCGATCAGCCAAAACATTAAAACCACTGGCAGGTAAAGTGAATGCCATTGATCATCTTGTCATCTTGTTACAATGTGGCGTTCTGCTGGGAAACTTTTGGCTGCTGGCATTCATGTGGCAGCACCCACCCAAACACCACTGTGGACCTAGTACACCCCCCCCCAATGGCAACAATGCACCTTGATGGCAGTGGCCCCCTAAGCAGAGCAATGCACCATGCTTCACACCAAAAACTGGTCAGAAGTGGTCCAAAGAACGTGTCAGAGAGCTCAATGCATTGACCTGGCCTCCAAATTCCCCACATTCCAATCGGATTGAGTATTCATGGGACGTGCTGGTACCCCAGATGTACCCCCGATCCACAGTGGGGCCTTTTTGGATCGGACTTGGCTCTGTCATGTCAAGGCATAGACACGGGACATCTGGGGGTGTGTCTAGCACTGGGGCATTGGCAGTGGATCCTTTGAGACCTGTCGGTTGTGAGGTGTGGTACCAGCACGTCCAATTGCATGGTCGATGAGATTGAGGCCAGGTTGATGCCTTGCACCCTTTGTCATGTTCCTCGAGCAATTTATGAGCATTGTTTGTGGTGAAGCATGGTGCTTATTTTGCTGGAGGGGGGGGCACTGCCATCCAGGAGTGTTATTGCCATGAGGGGGTGGACTTGGTCCGCAGCGATGTCTGGATGAGTGATGTGCTTCAAGTGGCATCCACATAAATGCCAGGGCCAAAGGTTTCCCAGCAGAGCATGGCGTTGTAACGAGATGGTCAGTACTGTTCATGTCATCTGTCAGTGGTTTTAATGTTTTGGCTGATCGGTATATATATATATATATTAATATAGAGGTAACCACTGTAACATTTTCACTGACCTCCATGCTACTTTCTATTGCCTAATAACCTATTTTCTGGCTTTCCTTGACATCAAATGTGACACACCTGTAGTAAAAAAAACAGAAAGGTATGCTTGTCTACAGCAGAGCAGTGTACACAGGGCTAGTCTACTGGCAATGGGAAAATAGTTCATAGCCTATTTTTAGCAGGTTTATATGTTTTTAAATTTAAACAACGTGTATACGTGCACTAAGTTTGGTGAAAAAGGGGTATTTGTCAAAATCAGCTAAATATTCATTCATAACACTGAAGATCTTTTACATAAGATATACATTCTGTACTCGTGAAACTTGGAAAACAAAAAGGTAAAGAAAAATGTTCTATTTCTCTGTAAGGTCCTTTCCATAATGTTGTCAGACACTCACAATAAAAATCTGAGCCTGTTAGTGGTAAAAGCAAGCACTTTTAATGAATGTTAATTGACAGGGTGCACAAGCCCTGCTTGGCTTGTTTCACAGCATTCGCTCTTAACACTGGACCAATTTTTAAAAATTGTTGTACCCACAAATCACTTAAACGAAAACAGGGGGAAAGAAAGTCCAGGATAAAAATCCTGGGGTTCCCCCTTAAATGTAATTGCAGTTTAACATGTTTGTCTCATGTCAGAATAGGCTCTTATTTCACCCATACATTATGTAAATGTCATAACAGGGATGTTATTAGATTAGACCTCGTGACATTTAAACACTTAAAACACACCACAAACTGATAGATTAACATAAAGGCTGCAGCAGCAAAAGAGACAGAAAAATGTGCATCTTATTTCATTTAATACCACGATAATGAAATTAATATTTCAATCATCGTCTCTTTTGCACAAACAAAAAATCTGTTCAGTAAATTATGAAACATTATGGGAGAGCCTAAGGAGATTTTTTGCATATCAGATCAGTTGATTTTCTTGTCTTGGTGTGACCAGGGCAAAAAAGATATTCAAGAAAAAAAAAAGTTTTGTACAAATAATCTGACCAACAGTCTTTCTCTGTATTTTCTATTTTTATGCCAACTGCATTGATAAATTAATGAATATACAGCAACAGTCATACATACTCATATATACAACATGCATGAAACAAGAATATGTTTAGAGAGAAAGAGCTATTACCCACAGCCACTGCTCTACTGCAGTTTTAGATAACAAAAATTAGAAAAACATTGCATAAATAACAATGTGGCATGTACAGATTGTTGGCGGTTAAAATATGAAAAGCCGTGGTTGTGCTTGAAGTCTACTCTTTGCATACAGGTACATAGCTATCTGCCATCCAATGAAGGCTAAGACAGTCTGCACAGTGTCCCGGGCCAAGCGGATCATTGCTGGCATTTGGATCTTCACCTGTGTCTACTGCATGCTGTGGTTTTTCCTGGTGGACATTCAGGTTAGATAAATACCCTACATTCTACACTACATGTTGTGTGTGACTAGTTCAGTGCCACAGCAGAACAACCCCTGATTACTGATTCAAAAATAAAGCACATGTGTACTGTGGCCACAGTTGTTTTCTCAGTGTAAAAATACACAGATAAAACGAAGGGTACAAATATAAATGGTACCCCCTCTTAGGGAGTGCATTGTGTTTCAGAAGGTACATGAGTCACGAACTGAGGAATAAAACATTTGTGATAAGCCTCTTTTGTTTACATGCTGGTTTAACTGCACGTGAATGTGAAAAGGTTTTTAGGAGCTCTGAGTAGCATTATTGTGGTGAGATGTGAAAGATTATGAGCACCTGATCCCTGAGCTACTTGCCTGTTATATTTTAGCGTCTCTGTGATAACTGTGTGACATGCAGGTCAGTGAGGACGGACATGTGCAGTGTGGCTACAGAGTGAAACGGGAGCTTTACCTGCCCATCTACCTCATCGACTTTGCCATTTTCTACGTCATCCCGCTGCTCCTCGCCATTGTGCTGTATGGCTTGATAGCACGCATCCTCTGCCTCAGGTACTGTAAAAGTTCTTTGAAACCATAATAATAAATTAGTTAATTTATTATCAAGGGTAATTACTTCAATGTGTGCAGTGTATCAGTGTAACTATCATGTGGAGCACTGAGCCTGTGTAAAGAGTTATGTTATGTGATGGGTATCTACCAGGCAGAGAGTCAAATTAACATTCATGCTTCATTATGGAAAACATAGGCTCCAGTGGTTTCAAAGATTGACCTAAACTGGGGACAAAAATTCAGGATATCTCTGACTCTGACACCTTCAGAATTTTTTTCTTTTGTTACTTGTTTTTTTTTTAAGTTGCACTAATCACTAATTTTATATTAAGAATGTATCAAATGAATGAGTGTTATGTGAAAGGAGTGGCTCATAGTGATAAACCCACAGAGAACTATAACTAGATGCACCAATTGTAATTTTCTTGGCTAATTCTGATTTCCAAATTTTTAAAAGTCTGATTTTCTTTCCCTCTATGAATAAAATTCAACAACACACGAATATTTTTGTAACTTTGCCCAGGTGAAAATTAATTTGAATGCTCATAATAGAACATTGACTTTTAAACAACTTTTTCATTTTCTCCAAAACTGCAATTACTCTGAGCAGCATGCAAGGGAATGAATGATAACCTTTTCCCTGATGGTTTGAATAAATTGCTGAAGTTGTTGCTAGTTGCTCTTAAGAGTCACCAGGTTCTGAAATTTGCTAACAATGGGGCTAACATGGCAAAGCATCTGTATTTTTATGACCTGGGAATGAGAACCATGTGAGCGGTGGTAAACACTGCGTGTTGCTGTGTGTGCAATGTGAGCCGTGACTGGTGGCGCGTGCATGCAAATTGGATCTGCACAGGATGGGCTATATCTGAGACTGACTGACTGGTCACCGGTGATGGCCAATCAAGCTGAAAATTATTACCGTTACCAGCTGATCGATCGGTGCATCTCTAACTATAACCACCTGTGCAGTTTCGCTCTGCTCTATGGAGCATTTGAGCATCTCAGAGTTTATTGTCTTGCTTCATTCTTACTGCTCCTATAAGCTTAATTCCCAGTTGCAGCAGACAGCTGTTGTAAGTAAAAAAACAACAACACCAAACAGCAAACAAACCAAATTAGCAACTAGCAACTAATGAATATAATGGAGCCTTTTTGTAGCAGAGTTAAAGCAGAGTTAAAAGTCTAAACTCAGAATAGCTGATGCTCTGTGTCTGCTGGATGAAATATGTAAATAGGCAGTGGCTTTCTAGCTATAGCATAACGACTTTATAACATGACAGTATGCCAAATGCTTTAGCAACCTGTTCCTCCTAAAGAAAGAGGCCAAAAAAAGATTTTACCTTTTCTTTTTTAAAGTTATCTTAAAATCACAAAGTAATCACAAAATAACCTAATACAGTTGTTAGAATGGATTCTCCTTATTTGTTCATATCAAAGTCAGAGGAAAAAAAGACAAAACGACATTTCTTGCAGTGAATTGAATTTTCGAGCGAAACAAGGTGGGAAAACATTTATAATTGGCTTACATCAAACATTGAGGCTCATATTAAAAGCCTTAAAAATATCATTAAAATATTGTCTTGGGCATACACCCAAGTAATGAATTTTTTGCTGTTTAAATGAATATTTGTTATAAATGTGGTGTTCTAAAAGGTTGTTTCAGAAGATTTTCCAACTAGACAGAGAACAGTTGTGGAAAATGTCAATGAATGCTTGTCTTTTATGTGACATCTCCTGACAAACAAAGATATTAAATGTTCACCAGAAGAAAAGGTTGGCATTGTACGTTTCTGCAAACAACCAATATGTAACATTTGCACTCTTCATATGTATCGTATTGGTGTCTCTAAAGTGACACAGCATATGAGCTGACTCTGTCACCAGGGGGTAGAGGAGATGGTGGATAGCGTGTCACCCAGGTGAGATGGCTGGCATGCTGAAGGCCACTGTTAAAGACCAGCAACAAAATCAGTATTGATTTAACGAGTCATAGCTGTGTTTCCAGCTGCTTTTTAAGCACCAAACTTGGGTGTTTTAACGACCCACTGCTGTTTACCCAGAAGGGACAGTGTTACAAGAAGTGTTTTGTTTTTACCAAGACATTACTGCTTTCCTGCTGGGATAGTGGCATGAAAAGTAAGTATTTTTTTCTGAGACAACACTGTTTTTCCAGCTAGGATTGTGCCCCCCAAAAATCAGGTATTTTAGGCCAAAACATGATCTTTTATCTAACTATAACCAAGTGGATTTTGTGTCTAAACCTATCAACCACAGCTTTATTGAAATGTAAAGATTCACATATCTGCTACATAATAATGTGCAAATGGAACAAATCTGTGATTTTCAGAAATGTACAATGTCAGCATTTTTTCTGGCGATTCAGTTGTGTCATTCGAATACCCGTTTATTAAACATTCTGTTTAGCCTTCTGCAGGATTTCAAGACCTGTAAAGAAACCCCACAGTACATATTTAATAAAAAAAAAACTAGTTTACACCTTAATTTAATCAAGAAACCAAACCAACCAACAAATCTGACATGCTGCTTGTGTCCCCCCAGCCCTCTGCCCGACAATCCTGACACTAGTGCCACCACACTGCGTCGGAGCCGCCGCGAAGCCTCTGAGGTGGGGGAGGGGGGTCGCCAGGGCCGGCCAAAGAGCGCACTCTCCTCAAGGAAACAGGTTTTTGCCTCATCCTACATTTACCCCTTTTCCCATTAACCCCTCCCACACTCTCCTTACTCTCCTTATACACCTTGTCTTGTCTATCAAGTAATTGCTGTGCGATAGCTTTAGTCACATTTGACCTCAGACTCGTCTTTGGCTGTGTGTCTGTGATCTGGTGGGAATATAGAGGCCATGAGTCCCTCTTAACAGCATGGTGATGATGCCCCTGCCGTCCATTGCCTCAGAGAAGTGGCCTCTTGTCGGCTCTCTGTCCTGGCTGTTACAAGGCCCTGAAGGCAATCGTAGCGGTAATGGCTTCTTCTCCTTGGGCTGTTCAGTCAAAGAGGCTTCTTACTGAGAAAGCTTTCTCTCCTAGGTTGCATAGTATTGGTGGAGTGCTGCTTTGTCTCTATATTCTTAGATGTAGAATACAGTCTCTTAGGCCTTTTGGTCTTGAAAGCATCTACCTTTACAAGCCATTCAGAAGGGTTACGACAAAGTTCTTTTAAGTGCAGAAGGGACTAGTTTTGCATGCATTAAATTGTTTTTTCAAAAGTTGTATGGCAGTTAAAAAAAACACAGTACAGAGATTTGTATTATATATAAAAGCAATAGAAGTCAGAGTGTTTTTTTCTTTTCTTTCAGTATTTTTTATGTAAATGTTCTTATATTTGAACAATAAAAACCCAGTTAGGTTATGACTGAAGACTTAGTCCTCTAAGGATTATTACATTTACAAGAGGACAAAAGCAGGTCAGTACCCCTGTATGCTCCAAATGAAGTGCTTGTCAGCAGCTGAAACCTGCTGTCTGAGTGTGTAATCGGTGTGTTAATTCTAGTAGAGAAATCAGACAGGCATGATGATGGAACCACAACAAATAAAGACTTACCATTTTTAAAATCACAATTGTTTTTGTTTTTTACTGACTTGAAATACTACTGCAGTCTGTAGGGCGGAAAATATAAAATATCATTTCAAATCCTGCAATTAACCATGCATTTAAATCTGGAGAGACAGATGAATGAAGTAAAGATATAATTTAATACAGAATATGATTTAACAGAATTTAGATTTAACAGAAGTCTTTGGCACAGACACCAGAGAGAGATTTTTTGTGATCGAAGGACATCTGAGCAGCAGCAAGATAAATCCCTCCATGGAGTCCAGACACTGGTGGAGGTGGTGGTGGCTGATGAGTCTGAGGCTGATGAGACAGAGGAGGTTGATGATTCCGTGAACATTAGGCGGTGATGGGGAGGTGAAGTGGGCACGCATGACTGCAGCATGAAGGAAAGGGGGTTTTGCTGTGCTTCTGGTCGATTGTGAATCAGCTGTAAAACAGCTGATGACTCAACTGACAGCCCAGGACCCTGACAGCTAGACACCTGCATGCAAGGAGTGAATGTTAGGGTGAGAAAGAAAAATTACAGCCTAAGCATGAAAGTGTTCCTGACTGAACTTTTGCCAGAGCTATGTAGAGCTAGTATCACTGTATATTTGTGACAGTGTTGTGTTTCTACAGTACTGTCTGTCTGGTAGCTGTCAGTCTTGGAACCCATTGGCTATTGTGTGACGGTGATAAAGCCTCTGTGGCAAATGTTCCGGTGTTGCCATGCCAAGACTTAGTCTTCCATGTGCACCACATGGTTTAAAGTTGGATTAGCAATTTGAGACAATTCCAGATGGCATTTTGGCAAATCTCTATAAACACATATCTGCATATAAATTCAAATAAAGGAAAAAGCTACTAAAAAGCGAAATTGTTGTCAGACGGTAGCTGATGGGTTAGGAAATGGCATTTCTGCTAATGAGTTCTGCCATTTTTGCTCTCCACAAGGACTGTTTACCTGCAGATAACCAAAGCCCACCCAAATGTAATTGGTTAATGCTACTTGAATCACAAATGGAACACTTTAAAATGACTTTTAAAACACAGAGTAAAAAGATTTTCCAAAAATGTGTAACTTTATAATTACTTTATTGATAATAATGAGTAGGTTATAGAAGTTACCCAATACATTTGGCATAGATTTGTGTCTGGTTTTGAGTGTTGGCAGGATTTGTTTTTAGGTAGAGCTCCACAGTGTTACAGTGTACAAGGGCTAAAACACTGCTACCATCAATCCCAGCTCTGACCTCTGAATAAAAGTCTGTAAAACTGTGTTTGTAATTGCCAGGAATACAAATCTCCAATTCACTCAACACAAAAACATACCTAGAACATGTATAACCTAACAAGAAATGCACAGAATAGGACTAGCCAACAGGTACACTTGCTCACAATGCATCCTTAACACCACAGACAATTGCATGCTGTCTGGGGCTGTTAGCCAGTTTGCTTTTTTGAAAGGTCACATTATCCTTTGGATAATGCTGCCCTGTAATTGCTCTGGGTGTCTTCCCATCATTCCCAGTCATATGATCCACTCACCCACCAGTACACTTGTTCCCCATTCCATCATTAGCTTCCCTGTGTATACCAGCCCTCTTTCCCCAGACTTTTTAAAGATCATCTAATGTGATGGCACACCAATTCCATAAGTTTTGTTCGAAATTGTTGCATGTTTCAAGACAAATACAAACCTTGTTGTCTCAATTGTGTTTACACACTGACTCAGACACTTTCATCCATTATTAAAGATTTGGAGTAGGCTTGATTTTTTTGGTTTTTGTCTGTGAAAAGCCTAGAGAGAGGGTTGTTTGACCAAGATGCAGTGAAGAAAATGTGGCGTAACCTGTGGGACATGTACATCCGCAACAAGAGAGAGGAACAGGTGGACAGTATCATTTCATAACTCAGATAGCTTTCTTTGAACAAGCCAGATGGGCCTAGTAATATTGAGGAAGATGATGATAGAGGATGAAGAACGCACACAGACAAAGAGAGAGAGTGACAGTATGGTGACAGAGGAGGAGGACAGCTCATCCCCCTCAGGTCACCACAGTGCAAATCCCAAGAGCAGGCAGAGAGCTGCAACAGCTAGAAAGGTTCCTCTGAAGAAAGGGAGCAAATGTTGCTTTCCATTTGTCTCATACTGAAAATATTAACATTGCATAGAATGATTAAGCATATCAGACTCAGTTTACAAGTTTTCTGTGCCTGACGATTTTATTGAAGACAAATAGATATGATATATGTATACATAAAAAATATGGACTTGTGTGCAAAGTTCTTAAGGCTGCTGTCTAATAGTCAAAAAGAACAACATCCCACATCTTTTTCTAAACACTTTTCCTTGACATTGATATAAAATGTTATGAGGTGAAGGAATTATGTTAAGGAAAGGAGGATGAAGGAGAATTCATAAGGACAAAATAATTGACCTGCACTCACAATGGGCTATGTAATAATGCAACAACAGATGCTATTGACTTTGGTCTGCCATGGTGAAACTACAGTGCTCTGGAAGTGAACTACTAAAACCCAATCTTAGAAACTTTGCCCTGTCTGTTCTCATTGTGTTGTTTCACACAGGCTATATAAATGTGAAAAATATGACTTCATCACCATGGTTAAAATTTAAATAAAAAAGAAATCTAGTATACCAGTCACAAAATTGAAATTAAATGATTGTCACTATAAGAATTTTTAACAGGGAAAATGAGAGATCCTCAGGTACTCTGAAGAAAATACCTATCAAAGAAGCCTGCAATACAAAGCCATTCAGCTCAAGGTTTGTTTGGCCGCACTGTAAAATAATCTAGAAGTTCCTTCCTTCTGGTTCATTTTTGACGTAGAAGCCAAACAAGGTGTTTCCTGCCCCCAGTAATTGACATGCATTTGAGAGCTGAACTGTGAGATCTGTGTTATTATAACCAGAGGTATGTCAGAATTAACCAGACCTGAAATATAAGGATTATTATTTTTCAGAAACATTAATTCACAATTTGGCAACCCAATCACCGGAATAAATATTAGGTTACGTTTCTGTTACCCACAGATATCTTACATTTCAAAGTTATTAAATAGCTGATACAAACACTTTGTTATGGTTAGTAAAAAAAAAACATGTTTTGGCTTAAACACCTGCTTTTAATTGCACCATCCTAATGAAAAAATCAGCTCCTATATGACATCACTTTAGAAATATTGACATACAGGATGTTCTCATGCATTGTTGCATTTACCAAAATTCATACATATCCTACATGATCATGAGCCAGTAATTCGTGTATACCCCACATATTTGGGAAGGCTGCAATCACAAAACGAGACTCCCTTACTAGAGTATAGAAGAAAGCGATCCTGTAAGGAGGCAGGTTGGGGTGAATGAGTTACAAAACACGAGACTTTTCCCCAGTACTTTCTACAGAGGACCAGTGCTCTGAGCTGTGTGGACTTTATCTGGAGTAGTGTTTATTTCCACCTGATGAATGCAAATAAAATATTTATTCTTCCATTCCATTCTCCACTACGTAACAAGCTTAAGTACAGGTGGCTTATCAGCCCCTGGAAACCAGGTTGGTGAGACTGGTTGGAGTAAACCATAGAATCAATTTGACCTTGGGAAAACCAAAACAATGAGTTGAAAGAAGCTAAAATGCGCATTCATAAAACAGACTGTATAATAAAGTTGGATGGCATGACAGCTCCCCAAATGTGAAGCTAAAACATCTGGATCTGGTGGCTGGCTGCAGCACAGTTCATAAACCCTGCCCTTTCCATGTTGGTGGACGGGAGCATTTAGTTGGTGAAACTAAAAAAGAACATGTTGCAATGGTTTTTTTCCCTAAAAATGGTTTCCGTCATTTCAGGTAGGTTTATCAAATTGATCTATGTTCAAGTGTTCATTTTTGGGATAAATTAGGTTTTAATTAGTTATTTAATGCTAAAAAAAAGGAGGTTTGAAGTCATGATTGACAGCTGTGTGTACCAATCGGTGTGTTTGCTGTAAATGGTGCTGCTCATGATCTGTCGGACTGGTGTCTGGATGAGAAGTCGACAGTGCAGATATTGCTGCTGTGCTGGCTCCAAATGATGAAGATTTGCAACATCTGTGTCTGGGATGACTTTGTTTTGTTGTTGTGTGGTGGGATGAAGTACAGATCAATTGTTCATCTTTATATACACTCATTGGTTCATAACTATGGGTGAGACCTGCCACACTCTTCATTTTTTACATTGCTGATATTAAAACATCCGATCAGGATGCCTCCTGGGCACCACCCGTTAGTGGTGTCCCGGGCAGGTCCAACTGATGGGAGGCTCCAGGGTAGACCTAGATCACGCTGGAGAGATTATATATCTCAGCTGACCTGGGGACACCTCGGTATCCCCCAGGAGGAGCTGGAAAATGTTGCTGGAGCAAGGGACATCTCAAGTGCTTTTCAAAGCCTGCTGCCCTGCGACTCAGCTCCGGATAAGCAGTTGTAAATGGATGGATGGATACGAAAACATTACTTTGTGTTGAGATTTTTATATACACAGGCTTGTACTTTTGACTTTTTGATCAAAGAATCACATATTTTCTAACATAGTTTCATTGTTTGTACTGATGATTAAACTGGGAGGGTTTTATAACCTTCCAAGCTGTTAAAGTGCTTAAACTGCTAGTCATCAAACAATGGGCCCCATGCATGAATGTTTTCTTAATTTTCTCCTATATTTGTTCTTGCACAAAGCAATAAGAAGAAAATGAGAAAATCCTGTGGGATTCAAGAAATGTGTGCTAACAACCAAGTCTGTTCTTACCCACCTGAGTATGTTATTGAATTACATTTGATCTTAAATTGGATGCGCCTGCCACACTCTTTGTAATTAGCGTAGGGAAACGCATCAATAAACCCAAATAATGGCAGCAGACTTAAGTGCTCTGTGCAAACCACAAACTAACAAGACACTGACGAAAGATGAAAAGAAAGAAAAAGGAGAGGAAATACCTACTGAGGGCAGCAAGAAAGATAAAAAAACCTTTTTCATGAATTAATGACAGTTAAAGAAAAAAAATTAAACTTTAAAATACAAGAAATGAAACCCTTTATCAAATAAATGTCATGACAGTGTAGATCTACGTCATTTTACAATGTAACAACAGTGAAATGAGTCACAGGTTTCAAAGTCACGTCTGTGGTCAAGTTTCATGACGCCATCAACCTTCATGTCTTCAGGTGGTGGCTGGTCGGATGGAGGCACACCATGGGCATTGCAATGTTGTGCAGAGCACAGCAGGCCAAGGTTATTTCACACACTTTTTCAGGTGTGTATAAAAGCATGCCACCTGCTGTGTCTAGGCATAGCCACCGGCCTTTCAATATACCTGAGCGCGCTACACCACAGAGCAAGTGCGCGTCAGTATCTGGTTATAGGCCACCTCCTGCTGGGTCTGTGTGTTGGTAAGAAGTGTCATAAACCATAGTGGTAGCAGATTGCCCCTTAACTGAAGAAAAGTTGGATTTATGTC
>JAPZEB010000023.1:8442570-8458105 GCA_029783705.1 Chaetodon striatus | reverse complement strand
AATGTCTCAGTTCTCTTTTTTTTTTAGTTTTATTTAATTACTTTCAAAACATGGACTCCAATGAGGTTTTCAAAAAAATCCTGAGTGAAAATTGTAGCTTTCAAACCAGACAATGTGACTGTAAAACAACATGTAAGCTGCATCTTCTGTAAACAAAACATTTCAATAAATTCAACACATATATGTCAATAAGAGAGTGTTTCTCCATACTGCAATGCCATTAGTGCGATCTGATGAAGCGTCTGATGACGTTTCAAATGACGTTGCGTATACGATGACTTCGGGTCAGCCGCAAAATGCGGAAAAATCGCAGGACTTTTGAAAAATTTCAAGCCCATGCAAATATTGTGGACTTTCGTTGAATTTGCATTAATTATTTCTGGAGGGACTGTCTAAATAATGGGATTAACAGTTTTTGAAAGTTGTCCAGTATTGAGTGAGACCGTTGCAGTTGGAAGCCATAAAACAGTCTGCAGTGTAATCCTTTGTGGCAGTAGAAAAATAATACAAATAGTACTTGTTTTTGCCACTGACAGGCTCAGATTGTAATTGTAATTGTCTGAAAACATCACAAAAGGATCCCTAGAAAGACAAAAAAAAAGTTTTTATTTTTTTATTTCTTATTTTTTTACATTTATCTTGATCTGTTTGTTATTGTGTTGCAGCAACTTTTGCAAGACTTCAGAGTGAGACTTCTCCTTGAGCAAGACTTGGTTAGACATGATAATAGACAGACCAGATCAAGCAAAAGGTACAAAAAAATCGTGGATCAGCTCACCATATTATATCCTGTTGGCATTACTGTTATGAGATGAGGCAAGATTGGAAGTTTGGAAAATTTTCTGTACATTTTTGAGGGGGAGAAGGAGGGTAGGATAAGGTAAAATGATTCCCCTTATTTGTTTGAAGCATGTGGCCAGGCATTACACATTGCACCTTTAAAGCTTTGACAACTTAATTTTGAGTTAAGGAAATAATTTAATATGAGACATTTTTTTTTTATATCTGTTCAGATATAAACTCCAGCATAGCATTTAGGCACATTTAGAGTCAGTGTTAGACCAGTGGTCTTTATTATACTGGTTGGACTGGTATACCGAATTTTGGTGTCACACTACACTCAGCAGCTGGTCCAGAGTGGAACACTGTGTCCCAACAACAAATTAGTGACCAACTACTGTGTCACACCATAACATCCAAGCTCTGTGTTCACACTGAATACATTAAATATGCACTTCTGTTACATCATGTAAACAAACCACATAGCTATCAGCTGTGTACTCAAGATCAGACTGGAGATCACTTAAAAGATGTATGAAAACCCCACTTGTTATCTTCCTACATTTGCAAGTTACTCCCTAAACAGAAAACACATGTTTTACATTGTGATACATTTACAGGGAACGGCATACAATATATTCCACAGCAAGTAGCCTAGGTTGTTATTAAAGATGGTCATTTACCAGAAACTTTCAGCTCCCTGGCGATCTCCCTCCAGCCAGCTGCTACCCTAATTTTTTTTATTTTTATTTTTATTTGTAGTGAAATAAAAGGTCTCACGTAGACAATTAATTATTTCAAATTTATGAATCGGCCATCTCTAATCCATTGCAGTTCTCTCAAAGCAAGTGACAGGAATCAATAGAAACTGAACATGTGACAGAAGATCAGCCCAAAATGGTAAACTGTACCACTGTTGTCAATGTTGGGCCTTCACACCACACTGTCCTTTCCATTAAAGGCATAAAAGGCCAAAAATAATCAAAACATTTTTTTTCAAGTACATCTTGTCATGACAAATGCTAATTTGACCAGTTTGCATAAAATCTAACAAATTTAAGCTTGTACACCAGACCAGACAGCAAAACTGGAAGTAGACGTTGTGTATAAAGTGTCAACGGAATTCTTTCCAACACAATCTAATGTAGTTAGCTAATGATATGCAAACTCTTGGCCTCGGAGGTAACACTAGAATACCACTGATATAGGTATCTCGCTAATCACATTAGTCAGTCACTCTTTAATCTGCTCCTAACTCTTTTGCTCTTTTGTCTTTGGTTTTGGAAAGGCAGTAAAAGAGGCATGACCCTCCAAATGTCTCTAAATTATATTCACCAAACACCCATGACCCCACTTCTGCGGATGGAGAGATGTGAAGCTTGATTGTCATGGTTGCTTAGTAATGAGTGGACAATTGCTGTCTGGGAAAGGGATTTGGCAAATAATCAAGACAGTCATCTCCTGTCCAACTGAGCTTATACACTGCTCCATCCCTAAGCCCTGAGTCAGTCAGGTCACAGGGCAACATCAAGACCATGATGGTAATGAGCTGTTTCTCTGACAGTGATATAACAGCTGGTGGACTGCTGGCAAATAAAACCTGTCACAAACCTGGAGGGGGGAAACAAGGCACTCCAAGTGCACTGTGAACTGAACAAAAGCAAAGATCCAACCAACACTTGGTAAATACACAGAGAATAAAATCCCCCTGTCGCTTCCTTCTTTATTTGTGACTCTGTATTGTCAGTGAATTGACAGTGATGGCCACAGTCCTTGGTTTGATAAGATAAGGTGAAACTTTGTTGACCCTCCAGGGAAAACTGGGCTGCAGCAGCAACAAACAGAGGACATAGCCAAGAAAAACTATAACCAGGCTAAAAAAAGAACAACTATAACAACTACAGTACAAAAACATCACACACTATTGCTCACATTATATGTTTAGCAGATGAACTAAAATAATGCTACATGTGGTTGAAAGAAGCATATTTGATTTTTGTCTTTGTCTATTTAAATAAGGAAAGCATGCCTATACAGGTGTTGCAGAGGTATCAAACTGGTAAATCTAGGGATGTTATCTTTTGAAAATAATGACATGAATGCCAGGTGCGTAAAGTGATGTAAATTTACTTAAGACTTTATTCAATATAATATTTTCTCCATCCAGATGGTGACAATTTGCTACCTCATGATGAGCCACTGCAAACAACTTATCACTGACATTAGCTAATTAGCGGTCCAATTATGGCTGACATTGTGTAAGGTTAATTTTGAAACGGCTGTGCTAGATTAATGGCTAGATGAAGTGCTGGCTGATAAGATCTAATATTAAAGCTGAGGAGCTGCTGCTCTCTTGCAATGGGTATCACTGAAAAAAGGATTAAAAAAAAAAAAAAGATCAGTGTCGGCGCACCATTAGTATTCATCTTCAGGAGACTATGAATGTTTATTAGTTGAGATAATTGACTGATCCTAAGCCTCCCTTGGTTACTGTTGCTAATTTGGACAAGCTTGACAAAAAGAAACATGGTGATGCAGTGTTTATTAGATAGATTCTGGGCGTCAGGCAAAATAGTTACAAGAAAACAACAGCAAGGACATTGTTCATAATGTTAACTGTTAAGGTAAGACAATGCAAAATGAGGCTTACAGTCTCAACATAAAAGAAGTAGAATTCAATGACGGAGCTATCAGTCAACATTGCTCCTGCACAGCTGGGTATGTATCTCCTTCCCTTTCTGGGGATCAAGTATTTTATGCATTTATTGCTGAATACAGACCATGGTGCTGATCTAACATTAGTCTTGTTTTACAGTAGAAAGACGTGTCACTTCGAGGCAGCATGAAACCATACACAGATAATACAAACAAAGGGATGTTAGCTTCATCATAATTTATGTTGTGTTAAAAAATGTCAGCAAACTACCAGTATCTGTTCTTTTCCAAATAAGGAGGAGGCTGACATCGGTGATCTGACATTAGTATAACTCCTGTTGATGTAGCTATTCGTTAGGTAACTAACATAGTTAGCCAGTGTTTTGCTAGCATTACCTAACTTAAGATGTGGCTACAGACTAAATCACAATGTTCATTTACAACATCTTTTGGGTAAAAAAAACGCTGCATTGCGGACATGAAATGTAACAGTGCTGAGCGGATGCTGCCTATGTTTTTTAGCCCAATAAAAAGGCCCATAAAAAAAATTTAAAAAAAGAATCAACACCAGTTTAAGTGTACAACATATTTTTGGAATATTTTCTAAAACTGAACTGAAGCCATTCCATCAAAGCCACCAGACTCCATTAACAAAAACAATCATTTTACTTAGCAAAACACTGAGTTGCTGGTCTACCGCTGCCTTGATCAGTTACTGTGTAAGATAAAGCAAAGTAAATATTTAAATATAACGTACACTTACACTGTTACTGATTTTTTTTAGGTAGTTAATTTTAGGTAGTTGCTGCGGCCCTCTCCACAGCAATACATTGCTTAGCTTCTGTGCCGGTAGATTTGGTTTATCAAGGACACCAGCAAAGCTACAAAGTGCATAAAATAAGCACAGCAGAAACGTCAGATAGGTCAGACCACAGTGTTTACCAATATATCTTAAAGCATTACAGCTACAGCTGAAAATGACAACAGAAGTCAACATGTCAAAGAATCCGAACTATCCTTTTTAAACCCACCAGGATGTTCGTGTGATTATAAGTGTGTGTGTGTGTGTGTGTGTGTGTGTCTTTGACACATTAAGTCACGTAAATTGTTCTACACACCTGCACATTCAAGAAGCAGTGGTCTAAGCAGGTGCAAACAAGAGACACAATTTCATATCAAAAAATGATCTCCGAAATTGCTCTGCACCGCAGGCTCTACATAAACACAGCCTCAGCTACACATCCCACCAACCTCAGCAACAAAAGTAGAATGATAAAAATAGCCCAGCCATGCCACATGCTGCACCATTAATGTAGATCTTTTGCTATTTTTGTCCACGGATAAAATTCAATGCTTCGACTGATTCTCAGTGTTTCTTTCAAGGTCTTAAAGCCATTAATCACAGTGCCAGGCACAATGCCTAACCCCTACTCTTCCCACCAACATGCAGTACCTCTTTGAAACCTACAGTACAACAGTTGAATTCTCAGCAGGGGCTAGGCTGGGTGCTATTAAGGTGGAGCAACTGATCACAGTACGAGCATCCGTCATCATTGTAAAAACACCCTTTACCAGGATCAAATCCAAAGAAAGAGACAAATCATTTCTCTTCCCTCTTTCACCCTTCTTCTCTGCTCCCATCAGAGAGCGTGATGGTGGTGATAGTCGGAGGTCTTTTTCAGAAAAGTCCTCGCTTTCTGAGCTTACATAAATCTCCAGACAAAGCAAGCTCTGCGATCCCCTTCTGTCGATTACCAAGCAACCAGGCAGCCAACTGCTGAGCAGATGAGAGCAGCCCAATCTCAACATCAGGAGAGCAGCAATCTTAACATCAGGAGAGCAGCAGTAGCAAAGGAAGGGGGGGAAAAAATGAGGGATTGAGAGGTGTCCCTGATTTCTGCTTCCCCTGTGCTATCACTGGTCTGCAGACAGTGCTTAGGGGATAAAAGCCATAAAGGAGCAGAGATAAATACTTACGCTATTAATATGTAGCACCGCAGTTAGATGGCCCTCCTGCTGCTTACATAAAGCAAAACTGTAACTTTTATGTGGAAAAAAAAAAAAGGATATTCTTTCTCCGAAACCAAAAGCAAACTAACACAAGAAATAATGTAATTTAGAAGAAGCCTAGGTAAAACTGATTTAATACAAACTACCTCATAGTCAGATTTATTGTTACTGTATCACTAGTAATAACCACACATATCACCAGACGCATCACAATTACTTTCATTTATCAGCCTCAGTGAATGATGATTGCTCGCTACCTGGCAATTTGTAACATGGCTTGTTATCAACAGAGCTAAGTTGCACACTACCAGCAATCAGTGTTGAGCAGTAACGCCCAGGCCACACTGCCTGCATGAGCAGCGTGAGTGTGGTGCAGAACATCTTGTATTTTTTCAGTGTTAAAAGGGTTAGAGCAGCCACACTGCCCGCATGTGCACACGGGCAGTGTGCTCAGCTATTTTTTCGGTGTCACACACACACTTTTCGGCAAAAATGGACTGTGAAACCGGTCTTTGGATAATTCTGTTGACATCATGCCTACTTTTGCTAAAGCTCCAATGTCTAGATCATTGACAGACATGAAAAAACATGATTTTTAACTCAAATCTTCCTATTCCTCTTTCAAACAACGTTTGACAATGTTTCTATGGACAGAATCCCTTCTTTAATTTAACATAATTATTTTCATTGTAAAATATTTGCAGGACTGTGTTGTTGCTTGCACTGCACCATAAATGAGGGGAGTATTTGTAACGACCAGAAACCCAGTAGGACTCAACAGCATGACTCAGAGGCAAGGATTATGTCCAAAAAATCCAACATTTTAATTGCAGCAGAAATAGTCCAGTACACAGAAGATCAATCAAATATCAGCATCCAAAACAGACTAGGAGTGGGGCAAAGGCAGAATCACTAATACGGGCAGAGTTCAAAACACTAGAAAACTTACACAAGTAAAACTGAGGCTGGAACGCTCGACACAAGGACAAAGACGATCTGGCACAGAGGGACAGGAAGACAAAGACTAAATACACACAAGGGTAGGAAGTAATGAGACATAGGTGTGACCCATTAGGGCGGGGCAGGTAATCACAGAGGCGGGAAACACACTGGGGCAGGAAGTCAAGCATCTGCAATGACAAGACATGTGAGTATCACCATAATAAAACAGGAAATGAACATAAGGACCTGAACTGACTGAAAAACAGAAAACATAACCTTAAGGTGCAGGCTGACACTTCACAGTATTGGCTTTAACTTGTGGAAATACAGTAAATAAAGCAGGAGGCAGCTCTGCAGCAATGCCACAGCAACAACACTGTTTGTGTGAACGCTGCATGCCTGCAGTCCAGCAAGGTAGCCATCACGCACTCCTCACACAGGCAGTGTGGCCCAGGCATAATGCATTATAATGCATTATAATAATAACATTTTTATTCCAGTAACAGGTTGTGTAACTAATTACTGGTAAAATTTTAGTAATTTGACAGTTACCTAAAAACCCACTACTGACTTGAAATACAATCACACATCGCTTAATTCATTTTTGTCATCGTCATGCTGGGCATACATGTCACAAAGCAGCAAGCTGGTGTGGAAGATGGAAACACTTACCTCAGGCAGCTGGAAATATTTGCATTACATTAATCTCATTGAGAGGAAAGATTACAAGAACATGATTGCTGCAGATAATGGTACTAAAACTCTTTCCACTGCAAAAACAAGTCCTACAGACCTAAAAAGACCTAAAACGACTGACAACGCAACAACATGAAGGTCCAGGAAATACACCACACTAAAGCTTAACCCGCCTTTGTTGCAGAGTTTCACTGTAGCCCTATACTGGCTAAACAACCAAAACTGGATTTTATTTGTGAACCGCTGCAGCTACAAAGTCGTTATTAGGCGATATATGGTGGCAAAAGAAGACCCTAGTCAAAAAAAATAAAAATAAAAATGAATTATCTAGCCTTAGCTACACCACCTAGCAGCAGTTTCCCTGATATTCGCACAGAGGCGCACATTAAAAGTCTTAAGTTTAAGGAGATACGCAACCACCCCAATTTTGTGGGGTGTAACAGAAAAGTAATATAATGAGCAGTGTAACAAATTACTGTTGGCAGCCGCAAATTTTGGCACAAACGGCCTGCGTTGGGGGTCCATGATCAACTTTGATTTCATTTAACGCATCTTAAATAGGCAAAGTCTGGACTTTAGGCTAGACTAAGAAATGAAAACCTACATTTTGACTTCCTACCATGTTCTAAACAGTTCCTTGGTGCATGGGTGGCAGAGTGTTGCCTAGAAGTAGTGTCATTTTTCTGGCTTAATTTTAAGTCTATACATTTTTTTTGCAGCTTTGACCAGGCAGTGGGAGATTTTAACAACCTAAGTGCTGACAAGGTCTGATGCTTGAGATCCTTTCTGCCATAAGGCACTGGTCTTTGAGAACTGATGCAAAGATGGGTCTGAGATTTGGCTACAAAGCTATTTAAGATGTGATGAATGAAATCAAAGTTGATCATGAAACCCCTAAAGCAGGCTGTAAGTCATGCCTTACCCATGTTATTTGGAAGGCTGCAATCATGTGACCAATGCGCTGACGGGAGGAATAAAGGAAAGCAACCCCGAGTGGTCTCTTTAAGGAGGCAGATTAAGGTGGTGGATAGGTCACAGAACACAGGACTTTTCCCAGGAGACTGTTGTTTGGAGCCACATGAACTCTGAGTGAACTTCGAGTCATTTTAAGGTATGTTGTCCCCATGTGTCTTTCTTCTTTCCTAAACCTGACCACAGTAACATTACTACATCATTTGTGGGTGGGCTATAAATAGGATATCACACAAACTGTTGTATGAGGATACATTGACCAAAGCTGCTCCAGGCGTGGTGTGTCAGTTAATGACAGTAATGGGTACCCTTGAAACTCTAGTTATGACTGTAATGTTGGGTGACCTTCTCAAAAGAATGAATTTTACTTGCAAAGCACGATGGTGATATAGATACAGCATACCTACTCTATACAATTTATTTGTAAGATTCATAGGCAAGGCCAGGAACAATTTTGTTGCCCACAAAGCAGAGGCCAAGGCTCTCACAACACTCACCCACCCAAAGGATACATGCAGATAGCCAAAAAAGGTTGAAAGAAGAAGGTAATGTTCAGTGAGTCTGAAACTCTGTTTCTTTACGGAAGGCAAATCTAAGGACACTGGAGAAACATGTGCAGTGATAGAAACTTTGAAGGACATATAATCTTGAGGAGGACTTTGCAGCAGAGTTTTGCCAGTTTATCTCAATGCTGAAAAATGAAAAGTCAGTCATGAATAAGAAGCTCAGAGGGCTAGGTCTGAGGGATTAAAACATTTGTAAGTTTTTTCATTTAAACATATAAATCTAAACAAGTAAAGACACTTTTTAAAGTCAAATGGAAATTGCATATGAATGAAATGTATACATATATAAAGTACATGCATATACTTTACATTACAAATAAGTGATTAACAAATTGCATATGGATAGGCCTACTGAACTTTAAACTGGTAAACTAAACTACATACCTAATCAAGTAGATGAGCATAATTATCACGTGGCAGTTAAAAGTCATTTTGTTTGTCAGATATTGAAATGCGCGTGTAGGGGTGAGGGCTGAAACATGCAGTCTGCCTCATGCCATTTATCCTTTAATCCGGCTCTGCCATCACTGTGATTTTTACAGTTCGCTGGGGAAATGTCAACATGGGAACAATTTATATTCATAAATTTGGCCCACAGCGTTATAATTTTATATTATTGATGTGTCGTTTGGTGGCATGGTTGTGCAGTGGTTAGCATTGCCGCCTCACAGCAAGAGAGTTTCTGGTTTGAACTCTGAGTGGAGGGTTGGAACTTTGGGGTGTGGAGTTTGCATGTAGTCATGTTTCCATTCAATTAAATTGTGAATTAGGCACATTTCCATCAACTCGTTTAAAGTGGATAAACCAGGCTATGCAAAGCATAGTTTTGTCAGGGTCCGAGGATAATACTTGCACTGGGGCCCAGCACAACAACGCTCCTCCACTGGCACACTTTATCAAATTTTTCCATTTCCATACAGCTAGTGTAGCTGTTGCAGATACTGAGCATGGAGTCCAACTAAGTGCTGTCTGCACTGCAGCAATTATAGTTAATAGGAGTATACGTCATAGTGTGAACCCAGAAAAAAAGCCTCTCGGTTATTTAGTAGGCAAAAACAATCTGTGTATCTGTAATATTAGTAAAAAATAGTAAAAGATAAAGTTTTTGATTTTTTTTTCTTCCCCCATATGTGGTGCTCCTTATGGATGACAGTGCCCTTAGCATTCACTTACACTGTCTATGCCATGAGCCGGCAGTGGGCCAAGGAGTAGAGAGGCAGACCTAACTTTCTCCTTAATTGCCAGACAGTCACAGTCATTAATTATCTGCAGAAGAGATGCTGCTTTTGGACCCACTGTGCTCTCACAGCTGAGAATTGGTGCTAAAAACTACCCAAGTATGATTCAATAGCAGAGTTGGTGCATTGTGGTTCCTTTCTGGATCCACATTCATCTTCCTGTATTGCATGATATCGAATAGAGACAACAACTTTGTAGTTTATCGAAATGAGTGTGTGTGTGACTGTGAACACAGTGAGGCTAACAGCATAGGGAGGTGTAAAGGAGGGAAATTAGAGGGAAGATAAAAGCAGGGCAGACAAAGTGTGTGGGAGAATGTTAGAAAAATGTCTGAACAGCAGGTCGAGGCAGTGTTGGAGAGAGGTTGGAAAAGAAAAGAGAGAATGACTTACTGACAGTGATCTAAATGCCATGCTTAGTTTGGCATTTACAGTCTCCACAGGGCTTACAGTAAGTGGCACAGCTACTTAATTCTGTCATGACTCTGTCATGAGTCAAATCGTAGTTACAGGCAGCTGTCTGAGTCAAAGTGAATGTGTGTTTTTGTAGTTGTTGTTACAGTTCTTCTTTTGCACACCTCTCTACATGCTGCTTGAATATCACTTGTGTCTACATGTGATTGGACTGGCATACATTCACACCAGGCAAAATGTGCTGGGCTAAAAAAAAAATAAAAAATTAAGCCCGCGAAGAAGCTCTACTTGAGGCTGGCCCCAAAATCAAGCCAGTTCCTATAGACCCCCATGTTAAAATGCCTAACTTTACAGCAGAAATAAATATGTTTACAGCCTGGTACAGTAAATGGTTTTGGTCTCTATAGCTAATTTTCCTCTTCATGACAATGTTACGGGGTGAATTTTTATTCAATTTCCATACTTAAAGTTTATTAAGGCTTGAAGTTACGCATAATTAAGGCCATTGCCACTTACGTGACAGGCTGTCTAAGAGGTGTCACCACAGTCACTGAGCAAGTTCCACCCCTCACTATTCCACAACTTCACTCTCTCATTTAAATATGGTCACTTCTGGCCCAAAAAATCCAAGTCTAAATAAAACGGGAGTCTACAAAGCAGTCTATTATATTATACAGTCTATGACTTAAACCTGATGTTAAAAAGTGCTTGATACACACCCTGTAATTTGTTCTTTCAGCAGTAAAAATGTAGCTCCATTACTTACTATTGCTTTCAGGTAGCCAAAGAATAATAAAGAAAGAGCTCTCAATAGAAAATCTCATGATTATCCAGAAAATACCTCTTTTGCTAATGGTGCTTTTAAAGGAGATTGTTAGCGCCGCCTCTACAGGCAAGTTCATTATGTGCTGTGCATAGGGCACCAGAGCTGGAGGGGACACAACAGTCCAATATGATTATCATCAATCAAAATCACACATACTGCATTAACTCTTACAGTTAAGGCCTCTTCAGACACAACACGGTTTGAGCTGTGTTGCTACTGGGTTCTGTGAACACAGCGCAGCTTCAGTGCAAGCTTGCTGTGCAGCAGCACGAGCTTGCCAAGTGGTGCACTTGTGCTTTTAGGTTATTATTACAGTTACTGATAAAAAAACAGTTTTACAAAACTAAGGCTCTTTAAAACATACAACACATGCACAATAAAGCAATTATGCTTAGGGCACCCAAACGGCCGTCAGTGGCCCTGGTGATTGTGCTTATGTAGCACGCTTACAAACTGTCTACTGTTTGGATTGTAGAAATTTCCTGGTGCGACAACTGAGGCAACAATCTGTGATACAAACTTTAAAATGGTGGAACCCAAGTCGGTTTTTGTTGTATATAATATATATATATATTTATCCTTGACATGGCATCAGTAACCATGAAAAACAAAATCCCTTGTCCATCCATCTTTGAAATCAAATCAGACCATTGCACATGCTTTTTTTTATATTATTCAAAATATTTGATCACTTTCTGTTCATTTTTAAAAAAAAACACTACCAGTCCTGAAGGACTGTATAACGTTTGTTGAGGTATGCCCACAATTCTGACAATTATGAGCTAAAATAAGAAATGCCAGACAGCAAGGTGACTCAATAATATCCATTATTTATAAAGTGCAGGCCACCAAGCTACTGGTTGTATCAGAAGGTCAAGTACAACTGCAATGGCTGAACTGAGCAATGGTGTGTTATATTATGTAAAAAAGAGCTTTTCAGAAAAATGTGTTATTTCTTCTTCATTTAGCTTTTGTAAAGTAGTCCTGAAGGTTAAAACACAACATTTCAGAAAACAAAACATTTGGTGAGACTCAAACCAGAAAAGCTAGGTACTATTGTACAGTGATTACTTGTTGCTGAATGGATGCACTGTGTCAGTGAAGTGTTTTCTGAAATGTTGCAATGTTTTGGAAAATGTTATTATGTTTTCTTAAATGTTTGGTTTTTTTTTAAATGAAATAGTGTTTTGGAAAATGTTGTTTTCTGAAATGTTCTTTTGTTTTCTGACTCTCAAGGCCTCCGTATTCTTGTGTTTAGACTAAAAGTGTGCCTGAGATTACATACTTCTGTACTGAACTTTTTTTGCACTATGTACCAAAACTGTTGTTGAATTGAAGCCTTCAGTAATGTTTGTTTGATTTATAATGATTTGGTACCGCAAACAAAAATGCAAGTGCTAAAGGTAGCATTTTCTAGCTAGCTAACTTGCTTCTAGCTACAGCAGTATATTTTAATCAGCACTGACATTGTGGTGAAAGTTTGGTTTCTGTGTGGGCAGAGGTAATGGTCAAATGTTGGCAATAATGCTCCACTGTCCGTTTGCAAATCGCCGTTTGAAAAGAAAACGAAGAAGAAGTAGAGGCGGTAAAAAAAAAAAACTTTCATCAAGTGCAAAACAGTGTGGGATATGTAGACAATGCTATGCTGTTTAAATTAGAGCATCACGCAAGAAGTACATAGTATACTACATTGAAGTGTAATAATGGGAGTATGGGATTTGAGACACACGTTTTTTAGATCAGCCATTCCTGAGCTGTGTCACATGTGGGTACACTCCACACACACTGTCAGTGTACACTGATTGCCAGCTAACAACTAGCAGGTGTTGGAACATAATTTGTGTATTCTGAATTCTAAATTGTGGGAAAACACTTTATTTGCAACATTTCTCTCCAAGTTTCTAAACGCACCTTAGTGAGCCTGAAATTTCTACACTACAAAACACCTTACAGTACATAAAGCTGTAGTTGGTAACTTTTGTGAAAATAACTTTTTGTCACATTTGAGGAAACTGTCACTACATCCACACAGTATTAAATGAGACACATAGTCTGTAAAAAAAAAAAAAAAATCAAGTTTCTCCTCCTCATCTGCCCACTACCTCTAGTGACATTTACTAGAATCTTCTGTGGCTCACAGAAAACAACCAGTCAGAGCTAAGGATTCTCTTTAATGCAGCTGTCAATCATGTCAGTCACTGCTGCGTTTAAACTAGGCAGCGTTGATCAAATATGAATGGAGACTGTGTTACTGCATTGTCTATTTCTCACTTTAAAATGTTTTCAGAAACATACTTCAGTATACTGTTTTGCTGAAAAATGAGAGCATTTGTTACCCAGCTGCCAGGAACTCCCCTGGCCTCTTTTAACTGGTTCCCAGTGAAGAACAGATTGGTTTTAAGGTACTTTTGTTCTGAACGGCTTATCCCCTATTTCCACCCCTCAAACCAATCACTGCTCTCCAGTCCACACAACCAATTAAAAAGCAAGGGTGATGTGGCATTTTCAGTTGTTGGCCCTCAATAATGGAATAATTTGCCACTAACGATTAGATCATTCCCCCCCACTGGTACTGCTAGTTCCCATAATACACCCAGGGGATGAGGGGAGTAACAACAAAATTAAACCAATGAAAAAGAAACAAGGAAAACTAGAGTATAAGCAAATATAAGAACTTCATTAACAATAAAGAAAAATGATTGCAAAAAGCTTATCTCAACTGAAAAATGTTTTCTCAATAATATGACAAGCACAAGTAATCCATACATTAACTATTAGATCAACCATCGATTTCTAATACACACTGTCAAAGCACAATTTGAGTAGGTCGACAACCATCCGACACACAGTCTGAACACTGCCGACTGGCCCGGTGGCACAGTCTGCTTGGCCCTCCAGACCTTAAATCCTCACATCACGTCGAGTAAGTGGGCACTGATGTGCTCAATCAACCACAACTTGGCACGGAGGGGGAAGGCAGCACCTGGAGAGGCCCAAGAGAGAGCAGACTCAAACACAGAATTTGCACGGTGCTATTTGTATTGTGATTTTTATTAAGATATTCCATGCTTTTATTAATGTACTCACAGTATATGCTCTTATTTATGTCTTTTTTCATTTGATCATGCCTGTGTTTTTTAATCACTTTGTAAAGCACTTAAGTCAATGCCTGTGCGCTCTGCAAGTAAACTTGACTTGCTCACGAGCTAGTTGCTGACTGTGACTGTCTGACATTTAATGTTGAGCAGGTGGTGTACAGTGGATGCTGCCTGCTTCTGGGAGTGGAGTTAAAACATCAAAGCAAGTCAAATAAAATGTTTAGCAGAGCTGAGGGCAACTTCAGATTTGGATGATAATTCTCTGTGAGTCCACACTATGAGTAAACTCTGTCACATAACACACCACTTTCTCTCAACTTCTGTATTGATTTCATGCTTAAAATACACTTTAAGATGCTGGCACCATCAAAATGATATCTAGAAGACACTTGACTCCAACGTCTGACAGACATTACATTTTGGTTGGAATAAAAATCAGGTTGAAAAATCAGGTGCTCCCTCATGACTAAATGTTGTTACACTATGTCTAGATGACGCTGGTGTGAGACGTTTGGAAGATGTTAGATTTTTGTCATCTGTAAGTATTATGTCAGTATTCTACATCAATTGAAGTTGGCATTAGACGTTGTCCTTACAATCAATTTTGGTCACCTGATGTCACAAATTAAGTTAACCAAATATCAGTGTTGAAAGACGTTGGTACCAAGCTGGTATACTACCCCTTGGCAGGGGCGGACTTGGACACAAATTCAGCCCGGGACATTCAGGCACACCGGCCCACACAGTGGCCCACACAGTGGCCCACACATTTCTACCTATAATCCTCTATAGGATTATAATTTGTGTAATTTGTCTTGTTGACATTTCTTTTTTCTTATTTGAAGTTTCTTTTTATCATATTTCTATAGCTGTTGTTTTGCTGCACTGTTTTTAACTTTACTTTTATTGCACTGAGTCTGAGAGCTGCTACCTCAATTTCGTTGTACTTGTACAGTGACAATAAACGGATTCTGATTCTGATTCTGATTCTGATTATTTAAGCAATAAGCCCCGGGAAGTCGTGGGTTACAGTGATTTTACAATGGCTGAGGGGCGTTCTAAGGCATTGTAAAATCACTGTAACTCACGGCTTCAAACAGGAACCAAAAAACAGATCTGTTTTTTGGTTCCTGTTTGAAGTCTGTTTGAAGCAGAATTTTGGACTAATTGAAGTCTAGCAAGGGTACAGTGGTTCAGGCCTGAATACAGAGAGTTACAATAATCCAGCCTAGATGTTACATGGATTATTGTTTCTAAGTCAGTGTAGGAGAGGTAGGGCTTTAATTTAGCTATGATCCTAAGTTGGACAAAACTTCCCTTAACCACATTATTAACTTG
>JAPZEB010000023.1:8425144-8435885 GCA_029783705.1 Chaetodon striatus | reverse complement strand
GGGGCGCCACAGACATCAGTCACGCATGATTAACTAACATCGTTACAATGTGTCGGCTATGACATTCTCTCTGCCTTTGATGTGCCTGACCTCCACATTGACAGACTGTAAAAAGAGTGCCCAGATTGCCACTGATTGGTGTTTCGCATCTGATTGATAAAGACAAGAGGATTGTGGTCAGTGTAAACAACAATAGGCGCACTAGCAGAGCCGACATAAACCTCAAAATGTTTCAGGGCCAAGATGAGCGCGAGAGCCTCCTTTTCAATGGCTGAATACACGTGCTATGCTGATTAAATTTTTTTGAGAAATATAGGATGATGCACGCAAAATGCATCATCCTAAACAAAGGGCGATCTTGTTCCCCAGCCATCATACAGTTCATGCACAGACTCACATCAATCTTTCGTATTCACAAAGCTTAGTTGCTCCTAGTGACTTCACATTCCCCTTTAAATTAAGAATAGATCTTTGTAGAGATAAAAGTTATTCACAGAACATATCAAGCCTTAAAAGAGCTCCTAAGGTGAAAAACTCTTAGGACTGGGGAGAAGGACAAGAGGCTTTAGAATTTCTTAAGCAGAGGAGAAAGTGGCGCAAGTACAAAGAAGACGAAGAAATCCACTCCAAACGCTGGATGACAGTGAGTTAATGAGACACTACAGATTAGATCATGCAGGTATATGTTTGTGGTTGATCTTGTTGGAGATACGTTCACATCCCCCACCACAGTAATGCTATAACACCAAAAATTAAAGTGATCACAACACTAAGATATTTGGCAACTGGAAAAATGCAAGAGTGCAGCAGTGATGACTTGGGTCTGTCCCAGCCTTCCATTAGCGTGATCAGTGATCACAAAAACAATTACAGCGCTTTTGCAGCCTCATATTGTGACACAGTTCATTTCTTTTCCACTGGATGTCCACACCTTGCAGACTCACAAAAGAGCATTTATGGACTTTGCGGGCTTCCGCGGTGTTGTAGGTGTCATTAATGGGACGCACATCCACATCATCGCACCAGCTCAAAATGAAGATGTTTTTGTAAACAGAAAGCGGTACCACACCATCAATGTTCAAATTGTTTTTATTGCAGATTACATGATTGTGGACATTGTGGCAAAATGGCCAGGCTCCATGCATGATGCCAGAATACTGTCCGAGAGTGGCCTGAGACAGCTGTTTGAGGGACATTATGTGCCAGCCAGTTGCCCCTTGTTAGGGGACAGTGGCTATCCATGCAGGCCACAGCTCCTTACACCTTACCTCCATCGTGACCCGGGACTGCAGCCAAATTACAACAGGTAACAGTGAACAATGGCATTTAATGAGTATAAGTGAAAACAACATGTAAGGAGTAAACACATATGGTGTATCATGGTAGTTAAAATATTTCCCCAAAAAGCCTACACTGTCATGTATTGAACATTATCTGCATTATTATTAGTTGCTTTAAATTAAATTCTGCCAATTTATTTTTATCAACTGTTAGGGCCCACAAGAAAATATGCACAGTGGTTGAACGGGGTATTGCATGACTTGAAGGCGTTTTCATGTTTTACATGGAGAGGTGCAGCTGCCTCCAGGAAAAGTCTGCAAGGTCATAACAGCCTGTGCAGTGCTTCATAATATCTGCAAATCCAGACAAATCTCAGAACCTCACGAGGGCTGTCATGGTCATGACTGTGATGAAGATGAGGATGAAGAGCTACACCCTCCACAGGGAAGGGACTTGCTCCAGAGTGACCTTCTTTACAGAGCCTAGTTTACGCATTTACATTTTAGGTAAGTTATAGTCAATGTAATATACAAACTGGTAGCTGTATTGAACCAAGAAATCGTAGTTCTACAAGGCATACATTATAAAGTATGTTGTAATAAAGACATGTGCATTCATTATTTACTTGTCATGTAATTTTTTTAGAAGCTTGATTTTTTGTTTGTAGTACTCCTCTTGTAAACAAAGGACCCCCCCTGTGCTGTTGGAGGACATCCATTTCAATTTCCAATTTTCTGTCCTGCAGGGATGGTATTGAGGCAGCAGCAGCAGCAGCAGCAGCAAGAAGACAAGCTTTGAGCAGGCTGAGAGTCGCACACCTGTGAAGCTGAAGGCCCCAGTTCCTCAGATCGCTCCATGCTGCGGAAAAGGGGCAAACACTTTGTTAATTCATGACGGCTTCATTTTTGTTTTCTATTAATGTCAAAATAGTGCATATGCGTCATGACCTACACCTTAGATAAAATTTGTTTGCAAGTCTGTTTACCTGCTTATTGGTACATAAAAAACACCTTGTCCTACCTTTGCCACATCTCAATCAGCTGAATCACTGAACTGTCCGTGCCGTCCTTTAGCCCAGTAATGCTGATTTCAGAGTGCCTAAGGACATTAAACACCACCTCTGCCACTTGAGACAATTGTTTAGTGGGTGGCCCTCTCCCATAAACAATCCAGAATATGGGCATATATATTTCTGTATGTAACTTTGCCAGGGGTTTTATGATGTATAGCACTCACCTGTGAGTGAGGATTCCCATTTGTATGCTGCGATCTCCACTCTTGCTTTGGACTGTAACACATACCACCTCTTTTCACACTCCTCACTGGAACGTACAACCAGAGGGAATGCGACGTTTGTCTGTTGCGCTATGTCCTCCCATGCCTGCCTCTTGGCCTGAGCCGTGACACTGAGGCCAAATTTCCCTCTTAAAATCGTTTTCCGCTTGTCAACTAATTGAGCCAACAGAAGACATTGCTCCTCTGTCCAGTTGTTTTTTTCGGGTTCGTTTGTTTGTTTCCATTGTTGTTTGGTCGCTGGTTTATAGTAGGCTTACGCTTAAACCTGCCACTTAAATAGATTAGCCAGCAGTCACAGAAATTGATTAAAGCTCCTCAGCAAAGAAACCTCTCTACTGCTTCACAAGAAGCCATCCTTAACAGCCTCGCCCCAAGTACTCTGTCCTTCTACTTGACCGGCTGGAATTGCTTCAAGGCTTATCACGCTACTTACCTGCTGCCATTTCCCTCTCTGGACGTCATGTCCATATACAATTTCATCACCCATGCTCATTCCAATCAAAATCCGGTCCTCCACCATCCAAACCTATCTAGTGGGTATCAACTTTGTTAGCAAACTAATCACTGTCCACCATTGTCTTTCAATCTCTCACTCATGTCACAGTGCATGTCAATTTGCACTCCTTGCATGTCATATGAAGACGTGGAAAGTCCATGACCAAGCAGCAATATGTGATGAGGTGTTATGTCCCCGGTCTAGGTGAACCTAGACATAATATGCTGCAACTTCCCACTCTTCCCACTCCCAAGGAAGGCCAGTTGCAAAGAATTTCAGTTTTTCAAGTAAGCAGTTTATTTGGCTTCAGAGGTGACCAGTGACCAAAGCAACAAACAAAAATATACCCATGGTCCCTGAACCTAGCAAAACAAATGTGAAACAAAAGACAATTTTCGAACTTAAAGTTCTACCATTCAAAACAAAAAAAAAAGAACGTTGCAATGCCCAATAAAGCTTCACACTCTTACTAAAACTGCTTCAAGTGCTCTATTTACAGTGCTCAACAAAAGAATACAAGAAAACTCACTAATAACTACAAAAAGTAAACTGCTGAACAAAACTCAACTCACCTATTAAGAGCTGACCAAATAACTTTCCTAAATGACAAGGTTATTATAAGATAAACACTAGTTTATCAAAATCAGAACTTTACTCACAAGGTACTCTCAAACAATTTTACAATCACAGTCTAAGTTCTGGCTCTGGTGGAAATGGTAAAGTAAAAAGGGACAAAGGGGGTTCTATCAGCTGGTGGTTTAAAAATCTTATGTCTTGCACAGCAGTCTCTTTAAGCAGCCCCAGCCCCCAATAGTGGCCTGACTGGGGTTATATTTCATGCTATATTTCCCTGCTTGAATGATTTTCCCAGTTTGGCCCTAGTGAGTTAAGAGTGGAGCAGCCTGTGAAATGTGTGTGGTTGCACTTCAGTAAGGAAGGCAAAGAGGAGTGTGTATAGTGTATAAAATGCCACACTATAATAATGTGCAAAGGTGGTATGTCTATGATTAAATGTCTCCTGATATGTGATGTCACTCTAAGGCAGTGTACTGTTTTGGAAAGCCTAAGAAAGACAGTGCCAGTAGTACAGGAGCATGGTCAAGGACAGCAGCAGCAGGTCCCTCAGCAGGCTTGTAGTGACGTTAGACTAACATCCATATATTAGTATGAAAGGCAATATAACGAAGGGAGGAATTATATATTTTTTGCACTATACAGCATTGTTATAATACTAAATGTTTTCAACCCTACAACTGACAGCACAAAGGAAGAAAAGGTGACAGCAGAAGAGAAGCAAAGATAAAATGGCAGAAACTGCAGTGTTGGCAGCTGTGAAAGCATCCATCACACAGAAAGCACTGAGCAGGTCTTACTGGTGCCTAGTGTATGATGGAAACCAAGGACCTCATGTGTATATGCTGCCTTTGCACAAAACAGGGCTCAAACTGTGTACACTGCTATAACACTTGTGTACTAATAATTTGGAAGATTTTGAAAATAGTGATACAGATGGGTACAGATTTCCATTTTCATTAGTGTAGCTATCAGTATTGTAAGCTTATAAAAGTTAATCTGATTTGTATTCATCAAGTACCTGAGACTTAGTGTTTTCCACATAAATAATGACTTTGAAAAATTCAGTCAGTTCAGTCTCGTTTGTGCATGTGGTCGGGGTTGTAGCTGGTGCACAACTTGTCTATGTTTTCCTCCATGTTTACTGATGTTTACATTTGAAAATCTTGACGTGACCAGACAGCAGAGTTGCAGGAGAGGAGAGTGTATGGTCTAGTGAGTTGATTTCTTCCTCCCGATCAGAGACCCGCAGCCACACGCCACCTCTGTCTGACACTAACCACAACAAGCACCACCAACACTTGCAAAATAGACACAAGAGCCAAAATTAAGCATACACTTAGCATACATTTAGTGGGGCTGACGGAGAGGTGACTGGAAATGTTTGCACTGACGTCACATTAATTAATTAAAATTACTTGCAATGTGCAAATGCGTCAGCGCTCATCTTCCATATTTCCTCTGGTATTTGCATGTGTCTTCTTCTGTGAATCCATTGTGCATGTGCACAGCATTCAAATCCAGCGCAAGAATGGGTGACTCCACTATGTAACAATGTAATTTACTATGTAGAGAGCTAACTGAATTATACTTATACTTAATCACTAAATACATTTTAATGCTATTGCATATAAATGCCAGTCATGCATAGCAAAAACAAAAAAAAAGATGAACATGTTAGGGACTAAAAGTGAATCTACACGACTAATACTCTTTGCTGTAAGACAGGAACATTTTACTGTACATCAGAACTGTTCTTATAGCTTTGGTCATGCATTTATTTCATGATGATGTTCTCATGATGAAAACAGAACTTTGGTGAAATGTTATTTTCATGAAAATATCAACATATAATTTAAAATGTCAACTTGACCATAATAATTTTGAATCCAAAAGAAACTTGTCCAACTGGCATCTGCGGCAAATTTCTGGGAATCATTGACTCCTCTGTTCAAGGCATGAAGTCTGCTGTCCATTTTTAATATTAACATTTATCAAACAAATATATGTTCTTGTTTTGTCTGTTATATTCTCACTTTTAGGAGAGAAATACTGTCCGTATTAGAATAGATTTGAAATTTAGAGGGGAGGTTCTCATCAGAAGCCCCTTTGGGTTTCTTACCTCTCCTGCACAATCCCTGCCATGTTTATTTTTCATATATTTGTTTATATATTCTCATTTACCATAATGTAAGTGGCATTAATCTGCTCTTTTATTTCCTGTTGACCCCCTCCACCATTATTGAAGAAAAAAAAGTAGATAAAACCGTGTCTAATAATGTATGAATTATTTACAGCACAGCACCAAAAAGAAAAAAATTTGCATCAACCGCATACTGATCACTTAATCTGTGAGATCTGCCGGCTGTGAAAGATATGAGGATTATTCAATTTAAAAGTTTTTAAAGAAGATTCAACTGAAATATTTCTAGGATTTAGTTTTTTGGTGATAAGGGATACAGAGACAGAAAGAGCTCATATGGACATGTCAGCTAATGCAAGTGGCTGCTATGACCATGATATCCATGGAAACACATCAGTCATAACACAAGTCATTACCTCGAAGTTCTCCTCAGAAGTTAGTTCCAGCTCCTGATCTAAAATAGAGATAATGAGATAAATCTTACAGGGAGTAGAATACACAAGGAGACAGAGTTCAACATCCAGCATTAAATGCCAGCATTAAGGTGTTATGGTACAATATTTCTGTGACTGTTACACAAAGATATTCAAGTCACAAAATGTCACAGATAGCAGCTATAAATAACTATAATGGGTCATTTTCATTGCCACTTCGTTAACATTTTGTAACACGGGTCAAGTTATCTGACAGATGCTTAAAATAAATCTGCATGTGTATTGAACTCTTTCACAGCACATGTGTATACTGTAAAAGCAGACTGCCTGTTTCCTAGTGACAAGACAGGAGTTTCTAAGTGAAGTGAACACCTCGCTGTCATAGCGACGGTATGACAGAAAATGGACTGTCGCCCCCCTCCCAGCCTTTGAGCAGATAACGTGAGCCACTGTTGCATGTAACTGCTGCTATGCACCCTCCCTCCATAAATTATACATGGGTATCATTGTATCTGTAGAAAGGCAGCCTCGCCTGTGCCCCACTGAGGCTGGATACCTGCTGCCAGAGGAAAGCAGGGGTGGAGGTGGATGGAAAGATGGATGTTCATGAAGAGAGAACACAAAGCTATCTATCAATCTGCCGGCAAATGTGGCACACAAGGTGGGCAGTTGTGGAAACTGGAAAAGGAGAAGAAAGGACAGGTACTGAGCTACAAAATCCAGGCAAATAAAAGCACAACTGGGCAATGGATGACCTTAGTGGCAATATTCAGACACTTGGTCAAGTTGAAGTAAATAATGCAAATACAGCTGGCTGGCCTGAGGGCAAATACAGTTCTTCTCCTTTATTTCTTATTTGACTTTTAAGTATTTCACCACTGGAAAGATGCTCTTTTCACAAAACTGTTCTCTCTATGCAGCAGAAAAATGCAAATACATTTGAAACTGGTGCTACATGACCAGAGAAAACAGAGAGAAAGAACTGTGGCATTCACTTTCGCTCAAGAGGTAGAAAACGTACAACTACCAGTAGCACAAGACCAATAAAAGCTCTTGCTTGTGGTTGATATAATGCATAATTGCCTATCCAAAAACAATATGGTGGCCAGCTGGTAACAAGGTATCACTTATTACAGTTAAAAAGTAAACTAAAATATGTTTCTGAAAACATTTTAGGCAAGAAATAAGTGACACAATAACAGAATTGTGCGTAATGTTTGATCTGCTATGCGTAGTTGTACTGTTTGATCTGAGAAGGAGAGGGGCGGCATAACACTTGCCACTGTGGACAACTGGCAATTGTTTTGAATTGCACAGAAATGTGAAATCTGCAAACCTGTTTATTTCTGTTGTCATTTTCACTCATACCTGTAGCATTTAGAAACTGAATAAAATTAACACGTAACACATAAATAGAACTAATATATTAACTATGAAACAGGTGTTTTTCATATTAGCTTTAAATGAGAGTAATGATGGACGGTTTTAATAAAGTGAGGACTGTTGTTCCAGAGTAATGGTCCTCTGTATTTCAAAGCATATTTTCCAAGTGTTGTGCAGTAATAGGGAAGATAAATATCCTCTGCCTGTCTTGTCAGATATGAATGGACATCAGAGTTCATTAAGAGAATGTTGTGAAGTACACCTGGTTATCTGTGCTCTTGAAACATAAATTTATACATGAAGGTATTTGTTTGATAAATGTTAATATTAAAAATGGACAACAGATTTAATTTCTTGAACAGATTAGCCAATGATTCCCAGTGATTTGCCACAGTTGCCAACTGGAAAAATTTCTTTTGGATCAAGATTATTTTTTGCAGGGAAGAAGGCTATGCACTGGCCAAAATGATGTTACAGTACAATATGTATGGATACATGAAACTATAGTAGAGCGTTAGTAGACAAGATTGATTCACTATCGAGCTAAGTTTTGTAGTGATGCCATCAGACTTTATAGTTTTTTTTTACACCAACTTCAGGTGCTTTTTTCTGGGCAGTTGTTCATTCACTAATACCCTCAAGAATTTTGGGGGGAAGGGGGGGAAATTTTTCTAAATATAGTGTACACTTAAACTGATATTGATTTTTTGTCATGTGGGCCCTACATTAGGTGGCCAAAAACTAACCAAATGAGGCAACGTCTGCTCTATGCCGTTTCATGTTATGCAAAAAAAAAAAACATTGTGATCTATACTCTTTGTTTACGTGTTGGCCGTGGGTGTACAACAATGAAGAAGCACAATCTGAAATGCAAGCAGCAGCCCTAGAGCATTGAGCAGGGAGATCTGGGCAATAACAAGATGGAGGACTAGCTGATGTATTTTTTATTTTTTTGTGAGGCATCGCAGTTGTCCATATACACATGAATATATTGGCATTTCTTAAAGGGATACTTCAGCGATTCAGCATTGCACTTCCATAAAGTCAGCAGCATCCAGCAGAGGCCTATCAAGCTCCAAAAATGCTGGAACCCACATTTCACATCCCTAGTTTAGTTTGTAGCTTTGGTCTCCTATTAAATATATTGTAGACTTTCTGTCAGGAAGTCTTATACCCAATCCAAGATAACCCTGATGACATTATTAGGTTTTTTTCTTTTCTTTTTTTTTTTTTTTCAAATCAGAAATTAGGAAGTGCAGCCAGCACCACAGAAGACATTATATAACTATTTCAATAGGGCAAATAGTATTCTTTATCCACACAGGTATGAATGAGTGTGCTCATTATTGAAGGTCAAAGCACAGTAGGTGCTGAAATCATGTTTTTCTTGGTGGTGGTGGTGGTGGGGGGAACCCACATTTCAAATACAGTTGCAGGACTGTTTGCTAAATGAAGGAACAATATCCCATGATGGTTACATAGGTTGTATGCTATCTGAAGATATACCGTGATGAAGAGGGAATGGCTTGACATAAAATAAGATGCCAAAAAGTCTTGCTAAAGCAAAGCTGTCCATGATGTGACTGTGGGTGGTCAAGAGGAAGTAAATGTCACAGAGAAGGACAGCTGATGTTACACTGTTGGGTGCAACAGAGGATGGTTCCATAGACAGCAATTTGCATAACAACCCCTGAGGCAGCTGTGGGAGAGAGAGAATTTTCAAAAGAATTGCTGATTTTTAAGTAGGCAGGGCATTATAATTCTTAAGGAGAACAGCAAAGTATTTGTACATGACAGGCCTGGACCAGTGGTAAAATTGATTTGTTCCCATGATATAATTCAAATGACACAAAAAAATGGCGAAGATGGCAAAGTCATAGTTGCCACCTACAAGTGATTGTTTGCATGATAACAAGACTTTGCTGAGCTCATGCTCCTCAGAGGATGGACCCTTTAATTTTGCAACTCATGCCTCGCACTTTATATCACATGAATCAATGGTGAATAATATCAACAATTTAAACAGTCTTGTCATTATCACCTGACAATGCAGGTTGGGGAAAAAAATTGATACAGCATAGCATCACGGTATTTTGCATGACGATATTGTATCACTATATGGATGGCAAGTATTGATCTATTATTATATGCATGATTTGTTTTTGCAAAAACACATTTTAATACACCTTTTGGTACTGGATTAATAAAATCAATTGCTTTTTTGGTCCACTAAATGGTGCTGATGCTTTTTTTTTCTTGGTAAGGTCAGCAGGGGTCTCAGTCAGCAGCATTTGGCAGGAAGTTTATCAAAATGGCATCTGAGAAAAAGATCCAAAATGTGTTGCCGGTGTTAAAATCAAATGTCTGGACCTATTTTGGATTTTTTAACACTAAAGGAAAGGAGGACACATGTGACATGTGATACATGTGATTTGCAAGCGGTGTCATATGAGAATAAAATACTCTGGGAATACTACAAACATGAGGGCTCACCTCACACTCCACCATCTAGAGATAGTGCTAGCCCTGACGGCCAAGCTAACAGTAAACCTGCTTACCTGAAAAATCAACCAACACTGGACACACTTAGCTTGATGAAACTGCTATAGAACTCCGAGAGAGCTAAAAAATATATATATATAACACAGTCCATCACCTACCTCATGTACAAACATCTGTGTCCATGCTGTTGAAAACAAAGGTTTTTGTTACATGCTAAAAACACTGGAACCCAGGTTTGTGACTCTGTCCCAACATTTTTTTTACCAACACAGCCATACCCAAGTTCTACAGAGAAGTGAAGCATGGAGTTAAGGAGTCTTTGAGTACAGGGTGGCATTAACTTGTGACGCCTGGACTTCAAGGTCAGTGGATTCATATGTGACTATAACAGCACATTATCTCACAGAGAACTGGTGACTGCTGTCTGACGTTCTCTGAAGTAGAGCAGTACGTGAAAGTCACACCAGAGCAACCATTGCAAACCTCCTGCAAGATGCAGCACAAGAATGGGGGATTGTGGTTGTAAGAGATAACGCTTCCAACATGGGTGTTGCCATTCAGTTAACGGGATACCTGCTTGTGAAGTGTTTCACTCATGCATTTACTATGGCCTCAGAGGACATAAAATCTGCC
>JAPZEB010000023.1:8394724-8410671 GCA_029783705.1 Chaetodon striatus | reverse complement strand
ATATATTTTTTTTTTTTTTTTTTGTTAAATAAGATTTTATTTTATTTATGTTCTCAAATTTGCATATTACCAATATCTACACTATCCCAAAAATTTAATTCATAGACCCATTTTTACCTAGATTAGGTTGTAGGGATGCGCCAAGGTATTTAACACACAAGTTATAGTTAAAACATGTTTTATTACAATTGAAGGCAATAATGAAAGAAAATGCAACAATGTACTATTTGAATCAATTTATGACAACATCTACTACTACTAAAAAGGATCTTACTCTTACAAAAAGGAGTATAGTTGTGGGGAGCCTTTCCATAATGTTGTCAGACACTTAGAATAACAATCTCAACCTGTCAGTGGCAAAACAAATGGTTTTAGTGGAAGTACATTTAGGGTGCATATGCCCCCGAGTGGTTACATTGCAGCCTGTTTTATCACTGCTGTTTGCTGCGCTCTCGCTCAATACTGGACCAATTTGAAAAATTGTTGTTCCCATTAGTCACCTAGACACAAAAACATTCGAAATAATGGTCCAGGTTGAAAAATACCCTTCAAAGCAGGAAACTTCTGAGAGCAGCATAAAGTCAGTCTCTGCAGCATGTTGGGCGAGCACAGCTGCACACACATGGTTGCTAAAAACATCTTGCTCGCCTCAAGTGATCTTTGATTCAGGGGTAGATTGCTGATTGACTGATATTGGCCACTTTTCTGAAGGAGGGTTCTTTCTGTTAACAGCCACATAAAATGACTTCTCTTTTCAGTGCTATTTACAAATAGACATTCAGTTCTGTCAGCCAAGTCACGTGTAATGGATTGTCTGACTGAAATGTGTTTTACGTCTATGCTCTAACCTCTTGTCACGAAGGGGGATTCAGTCAACAGAGGGAGGATGACTCAAATGCAGACAAATGCGACACACACACACACACACACACACACACACACAAAATTCCGGTATAACAGACTTATGGGGATATACTGAGGAAAAAGCAGGAGGGAGTTAATTAAGACTTGATTAGTGGCTCTACACAAGTCAGTGATGTCCTCATAAGATCTGTGCGAATACCAGTAAAATGTCCCCATGTACAGGTCGCACCAATGCACACAAGGCAAGCAGGAAGGTAAATGCACTTAAAGCAATAGTCTGGAACAGGTTTACAGGTTGGCAACAGGCTGGCAGTCTGAAAGGTCAAACAAAACCAAGAGGGCACAGCTGGTGAGCAGATCAGGAGCAGACAACAGGTACAGGTGGCTGGATGCAAAGGTTATGAGCATCTTAACAACACTGACTATGTTTACATGCACACTAATTTTCCACTGTTAGTCCGAATATGACAGTTTTCTAAATTTGATGTGGGTCAGGACTGTTACAGTCAGCTCTGTGTGTTGTACACAAAACAACTCACTAACAGTTAGCAAGTTTGTGGTAGAGATGCATGTCCAATAGAAAAGCCAAAATCCCTGGTTGGAAGGAGAAATGCACCTACTTTTAAACATTATAAAAGACTTGTTTTTCAACAGGCTTTAGAAAATGCACAAATATCCCTACCCCAACCCTTTTAAGAAGATGGAATAAAGAAGATGAAGGAATAAAAGAGGGAGGCTGTGTTTGTACGGTCCAACAAGCCCACCACCAGGAGGAGACTTTGAAAAAATCCTATTTTGATGCAAAGGGGCAAAATGACAGGCACCTCCAGCTGTTCCACTTTCCTATATTTTAATGTCATAAACAACATGTTATTGCACATGAATGGAGTGTGCACAGCTGCATGTAACAGAGAATATTAGTGGAATACTAATTTTCATTAGACATGTAAACAATGTCTTTTTCAGAATAAATGCAAAAAAAACGGATTATTTTTTGCATTTAAATGTAGTCAATCTGGCAAGGCTGATGAGGGAAAGTGGAAACAGGTGAGCAAGCAGAAGTGACAGTCAGGTGACTGGGACAAGTGGATGAGTGTGATGGCATCTGGTGGATGGACGGAGAATGGTAATGCAGGGGGCTCGCAAAAATGTGCCCGGAGGCGGGGACAAAATATGAGATGTGAAATGTGAAAAACAGGACTGAGTTGACAAAGTGACACCCCCTCACTCCCCACAAGGAAACACCAAGCACGGCACAGCAGGGAGTGAGGAGTGACGACATGCTATCAGTGTTGGGCAAGCTACTTGGAAAATGTAGTAAGTTAACATACCAGTGACGCCACATAAAAAAAAAAAAAAAGTTTCACTACATTGAGGCTATGCCCAGAGAAATATTGCGAGATAAGCTACAAAAAAATGGCAAAAGTAGCTTTCTTCAGTTACTTTACTTATCTTCAGTTTTATTATCGTTACTTTTATCCAGACCTCTGCAGAAAAAAGTCCTATGCGCTTTAGAGCTTTTCCTGGGAAAAATAGCAAGTAACTTTTGTGGACACCACTGCGCTACTTGGTCAATTCATCAACCTCACTAATGAAAAGCTACTTGACTCAGAGAGTAGTGACGGAATCACCACACTACTGAGAAATGTAGCGCCCAACACTGCATGTTATACGGACAGCAGGAGCAAATGACAGCATAGGTTTCAAGTGAGCTGTGTGGAAGCAGGCATGTTAGCTAAGGAGTGAGCAAAGGACTAGTGACTTTACTTCGCCACCATAGTATGACCTGTGTATGTGTGTGTAGCCACAGGCCAATGGTGGCCCTCAGAGACACTTTGTGTGGCCCACATGCATTATGTTTTAATTATTTTGACCCATTTCAGTACTTTCACTTTGAATAGCTTACCTTTAATACACTACTCAGCCCCTAGCATGTTATGCATGTTAGTGCATGTGTGTATCCCACTGGCAAGCTCATCATTGCTGCTTTGCTCTGTGCTCATACAGCAGTTACTGCTGATATCAGGACGGCGCCGTCGTGGAAGCATAATGCTCATCCTCCGGTTCCCCTCTGGTTAACATTGTTAGCTCTATCTATGCTGTCTAACACTGTCTATTTATGGAGTTAGCACTGTTAACTGCTAGTCACCAGCTAAGCAATCTCAATGGTGAGAATCGTGGGTAGACAGCTCACACACTCTGTATTACTTCAAAACCAGTAATGTAGTCCAAAGACTGAGTACGTTTTGAGTCATACCTGAGCCCATGAAAACCTAAATTATTACTAAGACCCTGACTGTTTCCGAACAATATCTATCAGCGCATTAAAATGAACTTACACTACTGATGTAGCTGCTATTAACAGGGGCCAACTTTACCCCGTGTTAAGGTAGGTCACTGCCTGGAGCCCCCAACTTCACAGAACCCCAGACAGTTAATGATACATAAGATATACATGTTATTATTTGATCTGATATGCATCTTTTAATATCGTACAAAATTCCCTTTAACCACTTTTATCATTGTCAATGTGCCACACCCCGCCCACTACTGATAAACTCGATCACTAGAAGAGCCACAGTGGCAGCTGTGCTCCACTCACTTGTTGCTAAGGACTCGAGGTAAAGGCAGTCCAACTCAATATGAAACAATGAAATTGAGTCATCAGAGTAGATATTTTCAAAAGAAAAAGCAAGAGAGAAATTAGCACTTTAATTGTAAATGTCCTCAAGGTAATCTTTTTTAATTTATTTTTATTTGTTTTGTTATTGTTGTTGCTCCCCCTGCAGCAAGTAGCAAGGCCAGAGTCTGCCTTATCAATTCACTGGTTAGCTGATGGAAGCACTAACCCTCCTTTTTTCCCTGACCCTCATGAAAACAGACAAAGATAATGACGGTACTATAAATAAAGAAAGCTGCATTCAGGAAAGAGGGAGAGGCAGCCAGTAGCCTCTATAGAGATGGATTATATTCAAAGTAATATAAAATGAAAAATATTCAAGTAAATCTCTGTTGAATAAATGCACTTAGTTACCGGTACTTCTTACTTGCTGGTCCAATGAGCATTTTTGTCAGAGGACCACAGAAAAAAACAGGGAATTGATTGCATCCATGGCAACCAGCAAACTCCTTAAAGCCCCCTCCAGAGTATTTTGGCATTTTAAGATATTTTATATATTTGTGAGTCATTTCTGATTCAAGTGATGAAAAGGTATTTTGCTTAATTATATGCACTTAACTGGAATATTTCCATTTCCATTCCATTAAGGACATTTGGCTGTTATTCATGATATTGTGTGGTGTAGCCAGAGATAAGGGGGACTTGGTCATAAATAGTTCCTTGCTACATTTCCCAAACTCCCTTGCATTACCCTATGCTTTTTGTTACAGCCACACACAAAATATTCAGAGTAAAATACCAAGATTCCCTTTTTTTTTAATTTAAATGCTCAAATTATTGGGGTTTAACACTGCTCAGTCTCCCTGGAAAACTGTACTCAAGGGTGCTGAAAAGGAGGCTCCGAATGATTGTTGAACCGCAGATTCAGGAGAAGCAATGTGGATTCTGTCCTGGTTGTGGAACAGTGGACCACCTCATTACCCTTACGGAGCTGCTGGTGGGGTTTAGGGAGTTTGCCCATCAAGTCTACAAGTGTTTTGTAGGCTTATAACCATGTCCCTCAAGGAGTCTTGTGGGGGATACTGTGGGACTACAGGGTAACAGGGTCATTGATACGGGCCATCCGGACCCTGTGCGACCAAAGTGAGAGCTGCATCTGCATACTCGGTGTAAAGTCAAACATGTCCTCATTGGGTATTGGCCTCCGCCAGGGTTGTGCCTTATCACTGATCCTGTTTGTTATATTCATGGACAGGATCTCAAGGTGCAGCTCCGGGGAGACAGGGGCCCAGATTGGGGACCTCAGAATCGCATCTCTGTTTTTTGCAGATGATGAGGTTATGTTGGCTTCATCACACTGTGACCTGCAGCATGCACTGGGGCGGTTTGCAGCCGAGTGTGAAGCTTTAGGGATGAGAATCAGCACCTCCAAATCTGAGGCCATACTTTTTTGCCAGAAAACAGTGGATTGCTGCCATTGTATCAATGTTCAAGTTTCTCAGGGTCTTGTTCACAAGTGAGGGTAGAATGGAACATGAGAAACGGTGGTTTGGTGCGGCGTCTGCAGTGATGCGGATGCTGCGCCGGACCCATTGATACCCATTGTCCATTGATATTCACTTGTTGCACTAGTTAATGTGAATGTCTTCACATAATATAACATTAGGATATTGGTAATTATGACCATGGAAGCATGAGAAATACATAGAATATAAGTGTAGTCAATGTGCACATTATGCACATTATATCTATTGCTTGCTTGATTTGTTTGGAATTGTTGAGAGCTACATGAACCCCATGATGATGGTGGTGAGATCAAAGTCTGTTGCAACTCAAGTATTCAAAGGGTCTGATACCAGTTAATTTCCATTTGTACTTTGTCAGCTCATCAAAGCTGCTATGCTACATTGTTGTTTCACGGCTCTGTTTATCGGCCACCTGCACCTGCACCTGCATCTGCACCTGCACATGCCTGTCTTCCTGTGCCTGCCTGTAAAAGTTATTTCTTGTAAGTTATGAGTCATTGAAAATGTTAATTGTTTTTTCATGGACTGTCTGCATTGGAGTCCTTTCCTGTTACCTCACACACACCAGCTGGGACAAGTAGATATATTCAGAAATAGTACAACCAGTGTTCAGAATGTATGCCCTGGGACCATATCTGTGCCAATTTTTATTGGAATCCATTTAACAGTTGTCAGGATTTGAAAACTGGACCAAAGTGGACCAAAATGACTATCCCAGAGCTAACACTGCCAAAAAAAAAACTTCAGTCTGCTAACTTTTTTTTTTTCGTCCAGACTAATTTGGGGTACTACTTCAGTTTTTGCTCTGAAACACCTTAGGGCTAAAAGCCAGACAATCGTTAAAGGCAGCTCCACTCAGGAGACTGTGGGGTTTAATCTAGGAGCTTGCATTGTTCACTTCACTGAAACTCTTGAGGCAGCGCTCACTGTTGAATCAATCTTTCAGCAATATACAAAGCAATTATCCAAACAACTGGGGACAAGGATAAGTACTCTCTGTGACACCTCACATCAGTGTGAATTCCATGTGAATCTAGATGTGATGTTATATAAGGTTCATCAAAATTGACTCTCTAACACCCAATTTGATAAAAACAGATTGAAGTATAAATAAGAGAGTTTTGTCCTTATTTCTCTAGATACAAACAGTGGTATTCTTGGATTTCATAACTTGACTCCACAGACATCATTACCCTAACATAATTGATGCTGCTACATTTCCTGTCATATACACCTCTTTATTGGATTCATTTAAATGTCCAAAATGATGAGGTTTTTTTTTCATAACCATCACTGGGCCACCACCAGCAGGCAGGGCTTAGGGGAGATTGTGACAAAAGTAGATGCCATGAAATATGCAGAGCACACTCATGAAGCCCAGGCAGTCCTCAGAACAAATTTCACTTTTCTGTGCGACAAAACAATCTCCATGGTAAACTGTGCAAGAATTGTGAGTTACTGTTTGTAGACAGGATTGCCACTGAAAGTAAAACTCAAAGTGAAAAATCAACCCCAGGTTCAATATTGTTCGCTACATTGACATTTTTTCTTCTGTGCTGTGTCCGCGATTTTTATAGCTTCCTCTTGGATGCGTGCTGCTTGTGATCTGGTACCTGGTCGCCACCTTTTTATACAGTCCTGACCTAACCTGCATGCTGTGCCCAGGAACGTCCCCAACACAGCCAAATAAGAGGAAAACTAGAATTAATGCCTCACAATTGTATGCCTCCACACACCAGTCAAGTTGTACTGACAGTTTACACTCGTCTGTGAAGACATGGATGCTTCATACACATTGTCCCACCAACAGCACAGATGATCTAAACAATCAGCACAGATTCAAGGTTGACACCCAAGTTTAGACTCTCCAATTCAGTATCTGACCAAATGTCTCCCCTTGTGTTCCTAAAATATGATGTCGAACAATGGCCAGAAAAGTATTTTTGTAGAACATTATGATGTCACAGTGAAGTTGACCTTTCACCTTTTGGATATATAATGTCATCATTTCATCCTATTAGACTTTTGTGTGAAATTTTGTCATAATTAGTGTATGAATATTTGAGTTTGGGCCAAAAACATGTTTTGTGAGGTCACAGTGACCTTGACCTTCGACCACCAAATTCTCATCAGTCCATTGTCAATTCCAAATGGACGACTGTGACAATTTGAGGAACTTCCCTCAGGGCTTTCTTATCACGTTTACGAGATTGAGATGGACAAGGTTACAGTGACCTTTGACCTATGACCACCAAATGCTGAGCAGTTTATCCCTGAATCCAAGTGAACCTATGTGCCAAATTTAAAGACATTTCCTCAAGCTGTTTTCGAGGACTTTTAGACCTAGAGTTCAATTGCTTTGGTCCGAATCTGGGACTAATTTTGTTAAAAAGTTGCATAATTGCCTGGAGTTGGTTCGTGTTCTCATGACAGCATTTACAAGCAGACCAGATCTTGGCTGGTCAGCGTTTCCATACGATAAAAATCCAGGAAGTAAACAAAACATTGAAGAAGATTACAGTTGCCGCACAAGTATTAATCCATGCAATACTTTCTAATGTCTTAATGGAGGGACAACTACGCGGGTTGACTGTAGCACTGGTCATCATGTACTATATTGCTTGCATTGTTCAATTTGGCAAACCATACAGTTTAAAAACCAGGCGTGGCTCCAAGTAGAAAACAATATTTCGACGCATTGGATGTACCGAATGCGCATATTAGGGCAGTACAGGAGGAGGCGCACATTAATGATCCTCCAGGACTGGAACATGCTCATGTTTAACCCAGTCAATGCGTAATGCAACTGCAGTCGGTTCGGATCTAGGTTGGAACACACTCTCACCACAAATGAACTGCACCAGAGTTCCTTTTGTAACTGGACCAAGACCACCTCTTCAAAAAGGTCTCGGTCCAGTTGTTTTGGTGTGCACCCGAGTGCGATTGCAGTGTTCACACCTGCCCAAACAAACCGCACTTAGGGGGCAAACAAACTTGAGTTTGATTGAACCTAGCCAAACAGGGTAGGTGTGAAAGCACCCTGAGATATGGAAATCACAAGAAAGAGATGGGCAAGTTCACAGAGACATTTGACCACCAAATTCTAGCCAGAAGCATTGTTAATTCTAAGTGGATGTTTTTGCCAAATTTTAAAATATTCCCAAGAGGCGTTCTTCAAATATCATGTTCACGAAAATGGGATGGACGGAAAACCAAAATGTAATGCCTTTGGCCACTGCTATTGCTGGTGTGCAGGCATAAGACAAAAAAGGCAGAGGGTTGGAGCCTCTGTAGATAAATCCACCACAAACTGTCCTACAGGGAGATGTAAAACTAACATCCCATAATTGAGGGATAAACACAGGGTGGGAAAGTCACTTGGAAAAATGCATCTATTCATTTTGTTTCTGTGAGGCTAAAGGTAGCAGTGTTTTTTATGGGTGCACTTTGCCATTGATTGAAGCAGCCTTGGAGCTCTGATTGGGCAATATTTTCTTCTACCATTACTCATGCACATTATTTTGAAAGAAAAGCTGATGATTCACTCAGCCTTTATCCACAAGCCAGCATTAAACAGAAAGAGCACACTGGGAGCTTTCTTATGAAAGGAAGTGATTTTTGAGTGACTACTCATAAGTGACGGTGAATCGAGCACCTACAAAAGTCAAGGACTCCCACTCAGTGACGAGAGTTGTGCGTAGGCGTTCATATGAAAAAGACTGAAGCCACTAGAAAGAAGTACATTCTCTATCAGTGTCTCTCAGAACTTTTTTATTTCCCATGCATAGTTTGGACAAGAGTGTAATGGAACTGAAACGAAAATATGGAAATAAAAGCTTCGACATTCATTGTGATTTTCTCCATTATGGACATCAGAGGAATCATTAGCAAAACATGTTTAAAACTAAGTTTAAAAAAAGGGTTTTATGCCAGGGTTTAAATCTTTCAGGAAGTCCTTCAAGGTTTGGACGGGGAAAAGTTCTGTATAACATAAATACATTACAAAAAAGTCCCTAAAACTAAAACATTCAGCACATTTTTATACAACACAGTGCAATTAAAAGGGGTAAGTTCCAAGGATGATTTTCCAGCACACAAACTGTGACCGAGTTGATATGACTGTGACTTTCCTCTGCTTTATTTCTCTCTCCTATTGAACTGAGAGATATAGACCAGCACAATTGTAAACACTTAGCAGTAAGATGTGCCTGGTACAGTGCTGCTCCAAACCACAACGGAGCTTAAAAAAAAAATCAAAAAGCTCACGTTGACACATTTGCTATAACAACTTTAAATGGTTATGATAAGATGTCAATGTTGTGTTTACAGCTTATTCTATTGTCCCTTAATGACAAAAAAAACAAAGTTTACCAGGTATGACAATATTTCTCCCAAGACATGATTAGGCATATGTGTGGCTGTTTGGATGCTTCTACTGAATAAACAGGTCAGGAGTAGTTCTTGAAGGTCCAGATCTGTCCTGTGTTGGTAGGTTTACAGTTTGACTGATATCAGCATTTTAGCAAAAAAGGTCAAATAGTTGGTTTATGTGCTCCCCTGCTGACCAGTAAAATCCCTTCAGTAGTGAGGACTGGCCTCAGAATTTGCTATCATCTAATACTGTTTCACAACACTGTAGTTCTAGTGTATCATTAAGGTCCAAATGTTGTTTAAAGGCTCTTGTACATTGACAAAAGTATGTGTATTTATTTTAAGAATCTGGGGGAGAGAAAATCTGTCACAAATTTGGATGCATTATTGGCAGCTTCCATTAAAAAAAATAAAAAAAAAATCATGTCTGGGCCCCTAAAAAATCTTCAAGGTCCAGTGTTTGGGATTTAGAGAGATGTAGTCGCATCTAGAGACGAGGACTGCAAATTGCTCCCAGCTGAAACTTCACCCTCTATTAGAATTCCTTCGGAGTTCATTGTTCAGGAAGTTTTTACAGAGAGTCAAATTACCTGCAGAGGTCTCCTCCTCTAAAACTAATGGGCAAGGTGATTTAAATGAGTACAAACCCTGATAAATGCAGTTTCATGTTCAAAATCAGTGTTTCTTCGATGCTGTTTGGCATGTCGCAGATGGGCTGCTAGCCTAGCATCTGCTAATCTGTGGCCACCTTTTTCTCTGATAACTTAAGATCTAGATCTAATCAGTGTTTCTCCAATGCCGTTTGGCATACTGGAGACAGGCAATAAGCGTAGCACCTGCTAATGTGCGCTCACCTTCTTCTCTGATAGCTTAAGATCCACTCATTGAGGTGGTTTGTATCATGAGATAAATTATTGGCAGAGGTCTCTTCCTCTCAAAAACAAAGATCTGGGGATTTAAATTTGTAAAAACACTTAATAAAGCAGCTTCTCGATAAAATAATCTGTGTTTTCCAATTCTGCATGTCACACGTGGAGGTCCTAAATATATTCAATTTCTGGCAATTTATCTCCCTAATTCCTACACACTGGACCTTTAAGATGACCCTACATTGTTAAGTTTGTATCAAAATTGAAAAGAAAAAGCATTTCACAGTTCTAACTAACACTGTATTGCAACTGCAACAGCAGCATGGGAACATGGTGTAAACTGTGTGTGAGTATGTAAGCATGAGAGAGAGAGAGAGAGCATTAATGAAAAAAGAGGAAAAGCACTCACTCTCACCACGGACCACAATGAGTGGTTATTACATATGTGCTTACTATGCTTTGTGAGGCGTTGTACTAAGTTGTGACTGCTCCCTGCTATGCCTTCATTGCCGGACAGAAACACAATAATTTAAAATAAAATAAAAACAATGCGCATTAGACACGAAGCATTTTACTGTGTGTATCTCTTAGTATGAAATGGCAATGTGCAACAAATAGTGTAAAGCTGTGTGTCTGTACTGGTGCTACCTCGCATGGTATGGAGGCTGGTAACTAAAGATAAAGATAGACTTTTGATTGAAAATTTGGATTTTGTATACCCTAAAATCTGGGAGGCCACATCACTGTTACCAAAGTATAAACACATTGGCCAGAACAGTCCCTTCAGCTTTCTCATGTGAAAAGCTGTAAGTGAGGAAGCTGCTCTGATCTAATCGTGTTGCTCATCAGCGAGGTACAAGAGGGGATAAAAATAAACAGCGCTGGTTTTCAGACCTCACCATCAATTAAAGACGACATGAACAGAAACACCAAATGCTAACTTGATAACAAAGTTCAGTGTGATCCCAGTGATTACTGTGAGAAAAATATTACATATCTACACTTAGAAAATACACTTCAACACACCCAGATCCAAACAGTTCCTTCCAACAGTATGAAAAATATACAAATAAAAAATACAAGTACTCTCAGACACCAGGTAGGTAGTTTTCTGTTGACATGAAATCAGTGAGGACTAAAAGATAAATATTTCACATTTTTTTTCTCCCTTGCATTTGAAAGAGAAAATAAAAATTTGTGTGTATGAAAGAAAAGAAAAAAAACTGTCCATTTTGAAATATTATCCTTCAGTAATTAGTAACATTCTGATACCACATATTTGTTTTTCAGCTAAAAACGCTTTAGCTTCTCTAGTAAGCAAAAAAGAGCCAGTGTTGAAACCAAAAGCATTATATAATTCTTTTTTTTTTCAGACATCATACACTATGCACAGAGAATAAAAACATTAACAATAATCAAGTCTTTTCCACACAAGAGAAATGATTCCTCTGTTTAGGTCGGGGACATTAAGAGCTCAGGAAAAGACTGGAGATTCATCATAATCAGCATCATCATTAGTGGATCATGATCAGTCAGAAATGCCTCCAACAGCCAGAATCTAATTACTGACAGTTCAACAGAGAGACAGAAAAGACGCTGTTGACATAAATGTTTTTAACGTCCCGCAATTCAACATACTGTGAGGCCTGGGAGTGGTAGATGTTGAACTGGTGACTGGGGTACAAAGACAGAGAGTGATCTAGGGGACAAGGGCACACCAGTGTGTGCAGGTAGCATCTGTCTCAGCTCTTAGTGTACTACAAACTTTGACCCATCAGAGGAGGAATATCAGTTAATGTATGTTAGTAACACCACCTGCAAGTTCTGTTCTGGAGTTGTTGGGCATCAGGCCCTGCCAGGTGAGTAACAGTCATTCATTGTGATTTGTGGTCATGCCAGCTGAGCGCCATTTTGGCACCCATGTGGGAGGACTGGCAGAGGAGAGGGGAGATCTGAGCTTCTTGGAACCTAGTGAAGGAAAGCCTCCACCCAGAAAGTTGAAGGAAGGGGGAGAGGAAGGAGAGAAATACTCAGCTCACTTGACATGTTCGGCACTGTGGGAAGAGCAGTAGTATTTCTTATGAGCTATGAACGTGGAGAGGCTGCTGAACTTGATGTTGCAGAGCCGACAGAAGCGGGAGTTACCGTTCAGGACAGGGGAGATCACTGTATTTTTGGGGCCAACGGTGGCAGTGGGCTGGGGCGTGGGGACAGGATGGGAGGCCGCGGTCGAGACGGCCATGTCTGGAGGGTGGGATGACCCCACTGTCTCCCTCAGGACCTCAGGCACAGGTGACAAAGTCAGAGAGGGAGCCCTAGGGGGAGACACGGGCAGAGGTGAGCTGGCCGATGGTGATCCGCCCCCAGCTGAAGGGCTGCCGTTTACCAGTGGGGAGACGGGAGAAGCTGTACCACTCCTCGCCTGCCCGTTGACACTGTCTCTGTGAACTCGGGTGACCAGTCTAGGCTGGCTGGTTGGGGTGGTGGAGGTTGTTGCAGCAGCTCCATCCCTGGGACTAAGGCTGGGGCTGCGGCTGACTGCACTGCCTGACTGGGGTGGCTGAATGGTTACAACCAGGCCGTGGATAGTCTTGAAGTGCTCCATCAGGTCACAGGTGATGAGCCTGTTAGGGCAGTATGGGCAGATCACCTGAGAGGAACCAGCGCCTACACCTTTGGCTCCAGCTCCTGGGGTGGCTGCTAGGGTGGTGGTTGTATGAGGGGGAGATGTGGCATCGGAAGCTGGTAAGGCAGAGGGGTGAGGACTGGACGACGTGCCTTGAACCTGGGCCACCCACTCAGCGGGCAGAGCTTTAGCCTCCATAGGGTGCAGGAGATCCGGGCGCTCCTGCTGAGGCCTGCTTTTAGGAGAGGTAGAGGCTGATCTCTTGAGCCTGTGGAGCTGCTCCAAGGTGTGGGGCTGAAGGGTGGTGGCAGGGCAATAGTAGGTTTTATGAGCCAGGTAGTTCTCGATGCTGTTGAAGCTGATACTGCAGGCGGTGCACTTGTGGTAGTCAGTAAGAGGCAGGGCAGGGAGAATACTGCTACTGCTGTGCCGTGGAACCTCACTAAGACGGGGCCTCTTGCTAAGGTCGATCGGACCATCTCCTTCGGGGCTGGAGCTTCCTTCCCCGCTGGGAGAAACTTCTTGCTTCACTGCCAAGCCCAGAACAGATGGAGACGGTGCAGAGGCAGCTGCAGCAGCAGTGGCAGCAGCAGCGGCGGCGGCAGCAGCGTTGGCTAAGGCTTCAGTTCTGGCCATGTGAATCTCGTACATCTTCTTCCTCTTGCGTTTGCGGATGGGTTGGGGAAGGAAGGCTGCTGCGGTGGTTGCCTTGGCCATGTGTATGGCTCGCTGATTGGATGGGTCATGGCGTGACGCACAGTAGAAGCGTTTGTGAACAGTGTAGTTTTCATGACGACTGAAGCGGATGTTGCAGGCCTCGCAGAAGGTCCTATTGGGATCATCTTCTTGGTCCTCTGCAGAACCACTAGCAGGACTCTGGCTGCCTTCACTTGCTCTTCCACCTCCACCACCTCCTCCTCCCAAACTTCCACCTCCGCCTTCCCCTTCAGAGGAGGATGATATTCCCTCTCTCCCTACAATGGTTTCTGTCTTCACTTCCACAACCCTTCTGGATTCTGTTGCTCCACTCCCTGCAGGAGGGTCAGAGTCAGTAGGAGAGGCAGAGGCTGCTCTACTTGCTGCTCCACCCTGAGGAGATGCGGACGAACCATGTGCCCCACTGGAGGGCATCGTGGCTGGGGCTGCATCCCTTGTTGATCCAGGGCCTGAAGCTGAGGTTGCACCTTCTCCGTGATGCCTGCTGGAGCAGTACAGCCTCTTATGTGCATAGAAGTTGTTGATGTTGTTGAAGGTGATATCGCACTCGAAGCAGGTGGCACCTTTGTGAGGTGGAGTGGCTGTGGCTGTAGGTGCAGTTGGTCCAGAGGGGAAGAAGGCCGCTGGGTTGCTCTGAGGAACTGTCTGGCCCTGTTTCAGACGGCTGTGGACCATCTCTGACATTTTAGCCAGTATCTCTGAGGCCTGAGGCAAAATGGCTGCCTCGGGATTAAACATGTACTGAGGCAAAAACATTGCTCCTCCAGGAAGAACTGACCCTGTACCTCCCACATGTGCAGGGCTAGATCCAGGGGTGGACTAGTTGGTTCTGCCTTCACAGTTGCTATGGCAGGACTCTTCGGAGAGGTCGATGTCTGGCAGGAGACTGTGGCAATTTGACCCTCCTTTGTCTCCCTTGCTTCTTGATCTCCCTCCCCTGCACCAACCTCTTCTTCCTCTCTGTCCTCCTTTATCTCCATTTGCTGCTCTTCTGTCTCTGAGTCTGAATGAGGCTCCTCTTTGATCTTTAGGTCAGTGGTTGGGGCATTGGGAGGACTGTAGTCTCGAGGCGTGACTGAGCTGCCGTTTGCACCAGGGCTGGATGAGTCTGGTGTTGGGACACAGGCTAGGGGCTCCCTCTCCTGGGGAGACGACTGGAGCTGAGGGTGGTCAATTGATGATGGGGTACTTTGACGAGGGGTGGGGCTCCTTTCGGCTGGGACCCTGACCTCTAGATGGGTTCGAACATGCTGCTGAAGCTGGGCAGGTGAGTCAGAGTTGTGGCCACACACTTGACACTTCAGCACTACACCAGAGTCTCCTGGACTGAGACCTGAAGAAGAGAGCCGAGATTAGTGACCTGCAACAGTATCTTACATCTGAATGGGTTTAAAAGAATGAGTCTGGTCAAGATTGATCTGCAGTCTTGACAGTCAGTTCGCACAATGATTGTATGACCTACCAGTGGACAGGGGTAGCTTGGGAAGTCCTGGCCCTGGGGAGTAGACCTCACTGCGAGATCCAGGCTGGCAAACCATGTGGCTGGTCACCAGATGGCTGTAGAGGATGTCCCTTGTGGTGGAGACAAAGCCACAGCCATGACACACCCCGTTCAGTGTGTCTGTGTGTACCTTAAGGTGGCGCTCGCAGTTTGCTTTAGTGGTGAAGGCTGACAGACAGATGAGACAGACAAAAGGACGCTCACCTATTAAAGGACAAAGAGGGACAATAGGTTGGAAGGACAAACAATGAACTCATCTCCCTGAAAATGTAATGTACTGGTTGATGAAGGTACACTCGTCAAATATCTACAAATTACATCTAAATATTCGGACTCTGTGTGTTTGGCATATTTATAGGTCTTGCTCTCACCACTGTGTGTGCGCATGTGGATCTCCAGTGAGCTGGCACTGGGGCAACTCTTGTTGCACTGTGGAAAGGGACAGATGCGTTCGTTTGGGTAGGACTCCTTGGGTTTGTCTTGTGGTGGGGATGAAGCTGCAGCCGGCTGCTTCTGACGGCTGGCGCAGTAGTACATGAGGTGGGCCTGCAGGTTCCTCTCACTGCGGTACCAGATTCCACAGTCCTTGCATGGGAAAATGTCCTCTGATAGACAGCAGAACACACATTAAGGATTAACCAGCCGAACAGAGAAACAAATCTGTGGCTTGAGCAACTTCATGAAAAGCAAGCAAGTATAAAATTTTGGTTTTATTTTTATCTAATTGTCTTTACATCTGCCCTTATTAAATAAATCTAAAGTATGTGAATATGTGACAGAAAACATTTTTCAGAAGTCAATCTACAGCTCCAATAGATTGAGCAAGCACTCAATTTGCCCAACACCCCCCCAC
>JAPZEB010000023.1:8366965-8381229 GCA_029783705.1 Chaetodon striatus | reverse complement strand
TATTGTAACATGTGGTTAATGTTGGTTGCAGTTAGGTTTATGCAACAAAACTAGTTGATTACATTGAGAAAAAGATCATGTTTTAGGTTTCAATAAGTAGGCCTACATTTCTTATGTAACACTATGTGATGTAAATATGTCATGAGTGATGTGAGTGTTCAGCTGTTAAAAAAAACTGCAGTTCCTCAGATGTCCACTTGAGGCTGGCTCCAAAAGCGAGTCAGTCTCTATAGACCCCCATTTTAATGCTTACAGAAGAAATAAACATATTTATGTCCTGGTACAAAAAACGAATTTGGTCTCTACAGATAGTTTCCTTGCTCATGGTAACTGTATGGGGGGTGACATTTTATAAAACTCACCTGTTTAAAATTTATTCAAGCTTAAAGTTATGCATCGTTGAGGGTGTGGCCGCTTTGAGAGACAGGTGAGTGCCAACCCTGTCGATAACATTGGTTTAGTAAAGTAACCATGGTGTAATCCCAGATTCACAGAATGTAAACTTAACCATAGCTGTCCGTATTTCAGTGTGGTTTCAGTTCATCAAAGTTAACTGTAACATTTTGGTTGCTTAAAAAAGTCTTACTCAGCATTTGGTTGGACTAAAAGACCCTCTCAGGAGTCAGTTGTTCAGTTTTTCTGTTCAATTGATTTTGTTTAAATGGTTTTATGCATGTTTTCGGTAGCGGAAATTAGCATTAGCATTGTCACAATGAACTATAGCTGTAAATGCACTGTGCTAACCACATTAGCAGTAATATTAGAGTTATCTCCTCCCTCTTGTCCAAATATGTTTACTTCTGGCTCCAAAAATCCAAGATGGCGACAGCCAAAAAGCCAAACTAGAAGCTTTACAACACGACTCCACAGACCAATGGGTGACATCATGGTGGCTACGTCTGTTATTTTTTGTCTATGGACACAACAAGAAGCACCATGGTTTTTGTGAAACTATGGTGGGCATTTTCACTATGATTACTACAGAATCAAATAAGTAACATAAAACAAATTATTAACAATTAATGCTTAATCCAAAAACAATGCTGAGATTAATCGACAACAGAAAATCCCTCCTCATCATTGCTGCAACATAGCGACAATTGTCAGGGCCAATACATGATGCTAGTAGCAGCCAATAGGTGTCAAGCATTTGTCAAATCCTATCTCCTAAAAATGCACTACATAATAATTGTACAGCCAACGAAAGACATAAGCCTGGAGATTTTACAGTTCATGACACATTTTAAAAAAAGGCTCCTAAAAATCCTCTCCTGTATTAAGTGTTTCAAACGTTTTGTTCTCCTCTAGCTGGGAATTTAATAAGCCACACTGTTCCTCTCCTGACCTTTTCAACCATCGTTCATTCAGTCACCCCTCTCAAAAAATCATTCATTCAATCATCCAATTCACCCTCTTCCTCCCTTCTCCTCTTTCACTGTGTCTCCTGCACCGCCTCCTTCCTTTTATACACCACTTTCTTTCTTTCTTAATCTCCGATTCTCTTCCTCTCCACAACTCTCATTCCTACCCTTCTGTCTGCCTGCCCCTCCTTCCCCATCCTATCTCTCCCTCTTTTCTCTCTCTGTCTCTCGTTCTATCTCTCGGCTACAGGAAATGGTTTCTTTCCCGATCCAGGGGGTTGGAGGGGTGTACTCACTGTCCCAAACAAAGAGGTCACTGTGTGAATCCTCCAAAAATACAAAGAAGAAAAGGAAGGCAGATAAAAATCAGAAACCTACTCTCATCCGCCTCCCTCATACAAACACACACACATACACACACTTTACCTCTGTTGCACTCATGCAAAGCATTTCTCTAACATTCAACAGAGACACAAGATACTTTTTTTTTTTTTACACTGTATATTCTTCTCACGAGGTACAAATATCGTGAATACAGTACATTGCTACGGCTCAGCAGCGGAGTAAAAGCTTATTCCCTTGTGCTCATATCGACGCTCACCTCCGAGAAGCAGAAAAAGAGAGAAAAAAATAGAGGGAGCCAGGTTTGATGAGCTGCATGCAAATGACATGTAAAAATATAAAACTGCGATACTTAAAACGGGGGCTGAGATAAGAGATTTGAAAATGAGGCACTCTTGGAAAGCAGGCTCCTGAACTGCTGGAGATGAGGCTCAGAGATAGAGAGGATAGAGGTTTTCCCTCTCCTCTTCTCCTCTCTTACACCTCCTCCTCCTCTTTCCTTCTTCCTCCACCCTGCAGAAGCCGGTGCAGATGACAGGGAGATGCAGATACCAGCCAGTCATTGCCACTGAGTGATGAACACCTCCTCCCTCCATCTCGTTTAACCCTCCTCTTTCACGTTCGCCTCACCTCTCTTCCAGTTCTCCTTTTCTCTCATATTTCCTTTTGTCTCTAGCGTTTTGTTTTAGTCGATGGACCTTTCCCTCCTTTCTCTTTGGGTCTCTTTTGTTCCTCTTCCTCTCTGGCCTGGCTGGCTTCATTTCTGTCTATCAGTATTTTATCTTATTTGGCGGTTTTCTCTCCCCTCTCTCCAATCATCCCTCTCCTTCTCTCTTTCTCGGGATGATAGGCTCTTCTGTCAGGGCCAGGTTGACAGACTGAGAGACAGACAGCTACTGTCATGATGTGGGCAAGTCATACGACAGGTAGCTCATGTGGAGCACAATCACCACTGATAAAAGGCAGCTCAGGCCAGCTACTATAAGGCAATGATGCACAGGGTCAACAATTTGAGGAAATACGTCCATCACTCTAGGGTTGATGGGTCTGACTTAGTCCACGTTTATAGTCCTACTCAGATGGCAGCTATAGTCTTTCATGTGTCTTTTGTAATATAACGTATTTTCAACCAACACAGAGTACGGGAGAGGGATCATTTCAGGACGTATTGAATATGATAAGTAATTTTATTATCCATACCTGTGCTTTTCCTACTGTGGTGAGTCAAAATGTATTCTGTGAATATAAGAAAAAGAGCTAAGAAAATGCACACACAACGGTTCTAATGATATCCTATGAATGAGCACACCACAAATGATATGATGTACTTAATGTAAAGTTAAGTATTTAATGTTACAGAGGTTAGCTTAAGGCAAGTAAAGTTACTGTGGTTAGGTTTAGGAAAAGAAGCATGGTGAGGACATACCTTAAAATGACTTGAAGTTTACAAGCTTCCAAATAACCGCCTCCTGGGGAAAGTCCCAGGGGAAAGTCCTGTGTTTAAAGGTTACTCTCATCAGCACATTGGTTACGTAATTGCAATCTTAGCAAATTAGTAGGTTATGAACAAATTACTGGCTTATGATTACGTAGGATGTGTACAACTTTTGGTCCATCATTTTTTGTGGAAAAACAAACCAACAGTGCATGACAACAGCCTAAAATATTAGGGCCAGGTACCTTTTTTCGTTATCTTTAAGGTATCAACCGTCATAACCCAGTGCCCTGTAGTATGGAAACATTTCCAGTCAAACAATAATTGCATTGATCCTTTTTGCCCCAAGGGTCTGATCCTGAACTCTTCCAACTCGCCACCAGATCAGCAACTTCCTATTGCTGCCGTCTACAGAACCGCTGTTTACCCAGCAAACACTTCAAAGTCTGCCCACTTAGCACATGCTAACACAGCAGCAGCATCTAACATCTAACACAGAGGCATTAAAAGGTCCCTACAAACTCACATCAGCATCAAAATGGCACAGCATTGTTGTTGAATCCATTAATAACCATAGGTTAACATTAGCCACGTGATGCTAACAGTTCGCCCTGTCACAATGTGTGTCGACTCACACACATGTCCCCAGTACCAAGCTCACTTTCGAGTGCGGCGAACTTGACAGAGTAGGCAGTTTAGTGTGCTGAGATGCTACCAAAACATTCAAAAGTATGGCTATACTTTACACCACTCCATTTCCGTCATAGGTATTGAATAAAAAACTCTATTGATATCAATATCACTTTAAGGGTACTCATATCCTAATTTTTTCAACAATATACAGCCCTATGTCATGAAGCTGTCTTTCCCCGCTTCAAACAGTGGGTGTTGCAAGTTTTCAAGGTTTCTCTTTCAAGCTCTCTTTTTCAGTCTTCTCACTTCTGTCAAGATAGTCCAAGAAGTGTGCACGGTTATCCCCATATCTAAGCAATTTTCCAGTCTTGCCAGTCTGTATGATGGCCAGCTTTTCACCCTGCCTTCAGATGGGGTTCAGATGACTAAGATTATATTGGGATGGTGTTATGCACATGCAAAAACCTCAGTTTAATTTGTCTCTATTCAAACATTTCAAGACTGCAAGAAAAAAGTTTCCCAAAACTATCTCCTGCTACCCCTTGGCTCTGTCATTGACACCTCCACCCACCTATCTTTCACCTGCGTTATCAGAACCAAGGTGGAGGACAAGGACGAAATTAATTATATTGCAAACATTCACTTTTAGCAATGGAAACATTTTGCCAAATAATATTCAAACGCACACCTCTGATCCACAATATTGCTCTGCTAGCAACTGGAACCCATGAGCCAATAAAGAGAACTGTGGTTTGATATGATGGGACAAGTTAGGCTGCTCCAAATCACCTATGACTTTATTTATGTGCATGCTTCAGAGTGCAAGTTATTAAAAAAATCTTCCAACATTACAGAAAGATAGAAAAGGGAATTTGGTATATAAAAACTCAAAAGCACAGCTACAGTGTATAAGGCCTAAAAATGTTTTTTTTTTATTTTTTATTTAACAATACTCTTTAAAGATGGAAACTCTTGTTTGTGCTCTCTAGTTTCTTTTTAAAAACGTTGCGTGTGCGTTGAGTTCTTCTGGGGGGCATCAGAGAAGGTGTCTCAACACTTGCCGTAATCATCGATTTGTCATCTTCTGAAGGAGCACCATTTTAATTAACATTCTAATTTGATGGGCGGAGGAGAGAGAGAAACAGAGAGGCAGAGAAACACTGTTGATGAGTCCAGATAAAAAAAGATCAGAATCAGGATGTAAACAAACCGGCTCAGAGTCAACGCAAAAAAAAAAAAAAAAATAGAAGAAGAAGAGGAGAAAAAACAGCTCCAGAGAGAATAAGGAGGAGACTGTGATCACCTTCACTCGTCCTTCCAGGGGAGCGAGGGAAGGAGGAAGTGGAGAGGAGAGAAGAGGAGGTAGAGGGGAGGAGAGATAGAGAGTGAGAAGAGACTACCCAAAAAGTGTTTGAAAAGCCGTGGGTGGCGCGCCTTATCGGCCCAGTTCTCCTGGAGAGATTATTGGGGGATTAGTGCGAACGCTTGTTTCTAAAACATGATGAAAAGACGTTCGGCGCGTGATAACGCTTTGAACTCCCCTACTCTGCTCCTTCTAGGATCGTGCCTTCAGGCTGCCTTTCCACGAAAGACAGGATTGGGGTGGGGTGAGCTGCTGGGTGCTGCTAAAAGAGGGAGAACAATAGGGACAATGCTGTAAGTGGAGTTTCTCCTGTGGTACACTTCACTCGGACATCGGTCCAGTGGGAAGATGCAACAGACACAACAAACTCAAGGTTTGCCTATACTTTGGCACCATCACTCTTTCACTTCATCTGAATTGAAATTTTACAACAATCCTGCAACTTCGGTCCAATCACATGCACTTGCACTATCAGTTAATTAAAGCAGGATCCAATCAGAAGGAGAGGAGATATAATATCAGATTTGTTATGTGCGATCCAATCAGAATAGCAGAAGTGGTGTGCTTGCTCCTGGGTTGCCATGGGAGGCTCGCCGAGGAGGACCTGGTTGTTCACTCAACCAAAAACAGTGAGGAATCAGCAGCCAGCTGATCTGTTGATCAGTAAACATTATTATACCCTGTTCTAAAGTCCAACAGCCATATCAGCCAGAATATATTTAAATAGATAAATGGTTTTACGCCTCTTTCTCAAGAGATGCAAATGGCAGGATTTCCATATGACACAGGCCAGTTAACACGCCACTAATCTAATGAAGGAGATCTGTTGGAGGGAGAGCAAGGACTGGATCTCATTTGCCTCTCTTTGCCTCTCTCTCTCTCTCTCTCTCTCACCCTGTCTGCTCCACCCTGATTTCTCAGAACTGACAAACTCACCCCCACCCATACGATAACACACACACAAGCCAAGACAACATCAAAGACATTTAATTTTATATTGTTTCAGATAAAATAAGAGAGTCATTGCTCTTAATATGTGTCTTTGTGTACGTGTGTATGTGTTGCTTGAGTGTGCGCGCGCATGCACGCATGCACACACACACACACACACACACAAACACACACAAATCCAAAATGCTTCCTGATGTAGTTGTGTTGCTGGGTAGGCCTCGTATTAAACTGATAGCTTATCTGTCCCGGCCAAATAAGAAGCAAATTTGTTGAGAGAGAAGTTGAGAGAGAGAGGGCGATGCTGGAAGGGGCAGGACTGCAGAGTGGGCCATGCCAATCTCACCCAGAGATGGAGGGCGAAGCCTGGGGGCTTCACAGAGCCCAGCGAGGTTGAGGACTGAGGAAGACAGGTGGCATAAGGAAGATAGAAGTGACGAAGGATAGACAACTGGGAAAGATCTGGTGGGGGTGGGCACATATATAGAGGTGAGCAGATGGTGAAAGCATGTCTAAAGCGAGGAGATGAATGATTTCAAATTCGACAAAGCAAAATAAAAAATCTTTCGACTGAGATAAGATATAAATGAACATGATAGACTGTTACCCCTACATGCATTACATACAGTACATACAGCTTGGAAATGAAAATACACTGTCTGAACCACAATGAGTTCAAAATTTATTTTGCTAAACACCTGATGGGAAATACAGAAGGAATGAGGATTGCCCTTTCAAGCATTTCCAACCATCTCTGTCAAATGAGTGTGTGCAGACATACAGCCCTATTAAAACACTCTGTAGCATATGGTCTAAAGTCCATGGTGCAAGTGCATTGAAGGTGTGTCCAATTCCACTTTTGCTAGTTAACGTAGCATAATCTCACCGCAAAGTAAGGCGCAGGGGGAAAAGGGGTCATGTTAAGTCCTTTAATAAGTCATAGATGTGTTTTGGATGTAGCATGAATTCAACAGAGAGTCATCTCCTGTTCTCTCTAAAAGCCAGGTGTGCCTGCCCCTGGCCCACTGCTATTTACATGGTGGATTCGGCAAATTCAAGAAGCGGGTGGTTTTCTGCTGCAGTTAGAGCAGTAATGACACTGCAGCAAATATCATGGGACAGCAAAAGTAAAAACTGTAGTTCTAAACTTGACAGAGGAAAACAGAGCTTGACTTTTAGCTTTTGACAGCAGCTCTGCTCTGCTCTCTGCTATATTCACATTTTACAGTAATGTAATAATTTCCTCATTAAAGATGTATTAATTCACCTACCTGCAACCAATACATGCGTGATTGTGTGTGTTAGAAGAAGTAAGCAATGTGTACGCATGTTGTGAATCCACCGATGTAGATGAATCTTACTATTTGAAAAATCTGCCCTTTGAGTGGGAAGAAAATACTCAGCCTTTGGGTGCAATCACTTTCTGCAATATGCCAGCTATGAGAAGGAGCACCTCATTTTAAAACAAACAAAAAAAGGGCTTGTGATCAGAGAGTTGTTGATTCAATCTCCATACTGTATAATGCATTGTGGTTGTCCAAATCCAAACTACATACCATTTCTAAGCAGGTTTTAAGTATGTGGTGTATTCACACTGTAAAGTTACAAAAGTAACCCCGGGTGTACACTGGATCCATCGCGTGCGCGGTCCGTCTTTAGCGCGGACTCGCTCTGTCCTGTGCCGGGTGTCCATGTCCACTGGAAGAGTATCTACAGCGGCGCGCACACGAGCGGCTGGATTTGGCGGATAGCGAGATGTGACGCGATAATTTGTGGAAACACTGGAGGTATAAAGACATCAACAAACAAGAAAAGATTTCTCTATTTGCCGGGGGCCACAAACTTTGACGTCATGTTGTTGTAGTGACGTGAAATGCACTCCTGAGTTTTCATGGGTGTTTTTATTTTGAAAATTGACTGGATACTCTCGTCTTTTCTGCGCCTGACTTCCTGTTTGACTCATTTGGTCTGTGGAAACTGACACATTGTCGCGTGGCGTCCCTCAAAAAATAGACCCAGCGTGTATTTTTAGCAGAACAGCGCGCCGAGCCGCTTCTGGGACGCGGCTAGGACATGCCGCGCCACTTCTGGTGGACAAGCTCACATTGACTTGAATGGCCGCTATTAGCTCCGGCATCCGCGCCGCGGCTGAATCGCACTCATGACGGATACAGTGGACATCGGGGGTAAGTATTTTCAAGAAATTCTGTATGTATACTAAAAAGAATCTTACTTTTTGAGTATGCTGTTGATGTACAATAGTCTCCCACAGTGCAGTGCTCATAGAAAGTGGGAGAGCTGCTCACAGCTGGCAAAGCAATAGTGGGTTAGGCTATACTAACCGCAGCATTTATATGGTATTGTATAATTTCCTGTGAGTAAACCAGAAATCATTGTACTTTGTCGTTTTATATCAGCTATGAAGATTTAGCCTAGTATCTTTAGAAATAATGTCCATGATGGACAATTCATTTGCCAATGCCCTACAATGCATATATGTAAGTTGGAGTAATGGAAGGATATACAACCGCTCGTCAAACTTAAATGCAGCAGTAATGTTCCATTAAACACGAAGTTGGTTTAACAGAAAATGTATATTCTTGTTGGCAATAGGGTTGAAATATAGGTATTGTGCTGTATACAGTCAGTGTGCATTATGGAATAGAGGAACTCATTCCCAAAACTCCACCCACCCCTATACTGACCCAGTAGATCAGACTGTGATGGCAGTGGGCAGTTTACAAGTGTGAAACAGCACAACTAAATGTCTGTTTTGCTAAAGTGCTTCTTTTTTGGATGTATCTTCTTTTGTCTTTTACCACAGGCAAACAGTGATTTTTGACACTGAATATTATTTTTGTATTCATATAAAAGGTATGTAAAGTGAGTTTATGCTTTGCGTCCATTATTTTTGGAATAAAACCATTTAAATAACCAATGCAGTGTGATGGCTCGTGCTTCAGTGGCACAACAGGAGATGAGCAGATTTCTCCTCTCCAACACACTGAGGAGGATAGCCCTGACCCCTGCTGACCCACGAGGGAGGGAGTCAGGGAGGGATGGAGGGATGGATGGTGGAGGGGGAGGATGTGGAGTGACAGGGGGAGAAACACAGGAGGAATGTGAGATTACGGCCACTATCTACAGCAGATACTGAAGGTCCGTCTCCTCACTTCTTCAGTCCACAGATAGGGGGGGGGGGGGCAGAAAATGAGGAAGAAGAGAGAAAATTGGTATTAAGAATCAGAACGAGATGCTTTCCATATGAATGCAAAGCCCTCAAAAGAACAGAATCTGACTTTACAGTTTAGAGGAGGAATAGGACGGTATGGGCAGCGGAAGGGAGGGGAAGAACAAAAGGTGATGGGTGAATGAGTGTGTGTGTGAGTGAGTGAGTACTCATGCATGCGCGCACACACACACACACACACACACACACACACACACGCACAAACACATACACAGACATCTATCTGTACACTCAGAACCTCACTGATAATAAACGAAATCTTAGAAATGAGAGCCTATCAAGCAGGAATCAATCACTGGGGTTTGTTGTCCAGGAGGATGGCGCCATGTGGAGATAAAAGACAGGCGGACGTCTGGGGAGGGCTGGGAGGAGAGGACAGAAGGGGAGAGGAGGGGAGAGAAGAGGAGAGGACGGCAGAGGAGAGGAGAGGAGAGGAGAGGAGAGGAGAGGAAGTACTGAAGGGAAAAGGCTTCAGTGTGTGATATAAACCCCACTGGGTGGACATTTTTGTGAATCAACTGTGAACTGGTTTAAACCCAGATGCTGACTGGTCAAACTGGGGTGAACTGGAATATACATTACTGAGCTACATTTGGCACCTGCAGCCAAAACACCTCAAAATAACTTCAGATAAGACAAGGAAGCCAGGTATAGTGGGGTAAGTCAACTGCAAAAATTAGGTAAGGAATAATGATGGCCTTCCATGTGTGTGTGCGTGACTGTGTGTGTGTGTGTTTGTGCTCCATGCCAGGAAGCCTCTCCCAGCATCAGTATCATATGATTAGATGGACTTGCACATGATGCACAAACCCAGCCTCTGATAGGGCTCCATCCGGTCCCACACACTGTTCCCAGTGAAACACACACACGAAGATACTCACAACTGTTTTCATTTCCAACTACTGTCACACACATGCGTGATAAGATGTTTATTCATTGTCTCTTTTTCTTAGTCAACCACCTGACCTCTGACCTTTGACCTTTCAATTGGAATCTCTTCAGTTAGTTGGAGGCCTCTCTTCAGCCTGCTGCAGGTTGGGCACAATGTCACAGCATGGCTATTGGGTCAGGACAATACTGCCAGCAGTTATCGCCAAATGAGGTGCGCTGCTAGCTAGCGTCTCCTCACACTACCTTGCTCCAACCAGACCCAGTTGGTGCACAGTGCAGTTAACTGAAGAGGAACAAAATTAACCTATAGACAGACATGCCTGATCAGTCAAAAATGTTGTCAGCACAGATTAACCGTTAACCATTCACATCCCAAATTTGCACTATCAAATAATCTACAGTGTTTTTTTTTTAATTGGTTCATTAACTCTTAATACAAATTTCTGTCAAATTAAGTGCCAAAAAAGCAAGTTTTGATTTTATAACATGAAAGAGTCTAAAATAGGGATACAACGCACAGCAGTTTTCATTGTAAATTATTCTGACAACTATGTTTTGATCCATCAAATTTTGTTTGGTCTAAAAAATGTAAGATAAGTTTTAAAATAGCAGTGAGTTCCCCAGAGTCAAAGATGACATCTTCAGTTTGCTTATTTTGTCAACCAACAGGCCAAATCCCAAAGATATTCAATTTACAATGATATGAAAAAGTAAAAGCAATTAATCTTAAGAAAAGAAGTAAATCATTACATTTGAGATGTAATACTTTATTGGAATTTAGTGCATCTGTGAGGTTGTCATTCTTTTTGTAAATGCACGTTTTGTATTAATGACAACTCAAGGCACACTGGGTTCATAACGGAGAAAAATATAAATGTAAATGAGAAGTAAAGTAAATGAAAATGTAATACTTGACATAAATTGCGATGCAGGAAAAGGCAACCAAAAGCAAAGACCAACATCTCAAATTTAGAAATTCAACAACTACTTGGAACCTAATTACTGTAAATGAATGTTTGGACTAACATACAAAAAATACTTAAAATACCCACTGTAAAAAAAAAAATAATATAGGGATTGAATTCTGATTTAAAATTTTATCATGCTTACAATAAACTGATGTTACTTCAGAATGATGTGTGCCATTTCTGCTTTAGCATTCCAGTTCGAGTATCTCAGTCCCTGTAACCACAACAGAGTCAAGTTGTTGCTAGACTAGATAATCACATCCAAACTCTTACCTCTGTCTCCTGATCTTCTGTGCTGCCCTCTGATTGGAGGATTCCTGGGTAGGGTCCCCACTTTGTGTCTGGTTGGAGGTCCCTGCCTGCCACCACTCTGCTGTCACCGCCCTCTTCACTTAACTCTAAGTCATCTAGAGAAAGGAGAGAAGAGAGGAGCGTCAGGGGAGCTCATATAAGCCAACTGTAGGTTGGCCAAATGTACAGACATGTTAATGTGCCGAAGTGATATCAATCCTATCATTGAACAACTGGGATCATCCAGGCAGTGCCGTCAATGGCAAATATAATGACAAAACTAGGCATGGTACAACATACTGGAATCACTTTACCCTACATTTTATTGAGAAACAACTATGCTGATTTTATCACAGAGAGGAAATGCTTGTAGTAAACATCCTTTTTAGTAAACAATAATCAAACTATGGTATCTAATCAATAGATCAGTTTCAGCTTTAAAAAAAACTAAGTGGTTAAAGCATAACCCGTGACAGGATTAAAAAAAATGTTGTCACAAAAGCAGCATGTGGCTTGAACTTGACCTGAACCCTTACAGCAGTTCAGACCATACACAAAAACTGTCAACAGCTCAACAGCAGGGGGAGTTTGATACAAGCTGAGCACTTTCTGTCCTGGCTGGTTCAAACAGGGGAAACTTCTTGTGTACTTCCTCAAATTGATAACTGTAGAAGGATGGCAGTGATGGCTGTGGTCTGAGCCTGCTGCAGCCCAGATAGAGCCAGTTAGCCGGGAGGCACGGAGGACTGATCCATCTATTTAAAAACTTAAGACAGCTCGGAGTGCAGGAGGAGCAGCAGCCTGTAGTTTAGAGAGGTCTCTGCACATCAAAGGATAAATGAACAAGTTTAAGCAACAGCAGTGATCGTTGCAGTGGGAAGCTTTCTCGTTATGATCGTCCACCTTTCTCTCTCTGATCACAACATGAACGAAATCTGCCTCCTTTCCCCCCGACCCCCCCCTTCTCCTCCTCTCCTCATCTCGTCCATGGTTCAGGCGACTGTTTCGGGGGGTCGGTCTAAAGTGGCGGGCCTGATAAGAGTGTTTGTCTAACACTCTCCATGTCAAAACACTCATCTATCTTCTCTGTATCTATCCCCACCAGAGAACAACGGACAGACGCTGATAAAATGGCTTTCCCACAGCCGGTGGGGGTGGGTGGTGAGGAGGTGGGGGTGGTGTTGGGGAGGGGAGGGGTGGGGTTATGGAGGGGAGGAGGGAACAGGAAGGAGTGTGGTTTGAGGGAAGAAAGTACCTTAGGAGGGATACGAGGCAGTGAGAAGTAGAATTAATTCAATAAAAGAGTCCTTAAAGCCCAACAGCTGAAAAAAAAATATTGCTTTGCTGTTGGAAAGACTGTCGTGGCAACGTCACACAGGAAGTGGTATGTTTTTCTATGGTTGAAGTAACAGTGACACTCAGCACAATATAATGAATAACACACGTCACACAGTGATCAAATTTTGCAGAACTAGTTGATCTGATAGTATCTGTTTTATTAGGATCCACCCTTACTGTGCTCTCAGAAAAAAATGACTTTCTGTGCTTTATTAAGTGCTTCCACTTGTTTCACTTTTTCAAACAGGTGTCAGCACACTTTGTTTACCAGTCATGGTATATGTCACAGTGTAACCAGCCCCACTGTTTCATTCTCTTGCCCCAGTGCACATGAGAGCATGACACTGATGCCAGACGCAACAAGAGCTGACCTGACCTGTTGTGCTTGGGTCAGGTTGGGCTGAATTTTTTATTGAATGACTCAGGTTTTGGGTGGAGCTCGATTTCACAAATATTTTTGATGACGGCCTCACTTCTTTGGTTAGAATACACCAAATCTAAGAGGCTATATCTGGGTTGTTGGGTGTGGCCCCCTGACACATGATAGTTGTTGAATTCTGTTGGGGTTTTGGACACAAATGTTCCAGGTTCAAGTCGGGTCAGTGTCAGATTTCGGTCCCAGGTCAAGCGCCAACCCAAACACGACTCCTCAGACAGTCTAACCTGCTGGCTACAGAGTCTGAAGTCCAGCGTCTGTCCAGCCGGTATCCTATCTCCTGTCTCATGGGGCCTCAGTTTGGCCACTCTGACCCTCCTTATCTCAGCACTCCATCAATGTCCAGTCTGCCTCTGTGCCATTGGCCAATCTTCACCACATGGGACTCTTATCAGCCTGACCAGCTCAATTGACCCTCATTGTGAAACGGTGCGAGGATTTGACCTCAGTGAGCCAACACAGATATTAACTTATAAAGAAGCCCAACACAAGCATTAGTTTGTCAGATATTAGGGCTGAATATGTGTCCTACTTCTTTCATGACCTGTTGCTTAATATCCATTCATGTAGGCATGCCTTGGGGTAAACCAAACAGGCCATTAGTTGTGGCAGGGTTGAGATCAACCTAAATATCCAAATGTGTCCTCTGAGCTGCACTAGCTGTACATAAACTGGACCAACACTGAAATCATCATCAACGAAGCGTGGTGCTGGTGCAATAATCTAAGATCCAATCAGGTCTACTGGACAATCCTTTCTCAATGACCAATCAACATGGGTATGGCCATGTTCATTCCCCAAAGGGATTTTAGTTTAATGCATCTTTGCCTACTAACAGTGCACCACTTGCCATCTGCTGTAAATTTTAAATTCTACATAAAGCCTAGATATTACATTCCAAAACATAAAATCAGTGTCGAATGTTAGCATTTTCAGTGGGCTAACATGACACTAGCAATAATATAAATTTTGTATAAACAGACGAAAAGCATCCTTTTTTTAACACAA
>JAPZEB010000023.1:8355031-8366865 GCA_029783705.1 Chaetodon striatus | reverse complement strand
TGATCATTCTTTTTTATGTTTTGGTCTTATGCTGTGTATTTGTGAATTGTGTTTTCCAATCTGCTTTGATAAGTGAATGTGACTGTGTGTGTTTGACCCCTCCATGCTGCCTCTTTTTTTGGATAGCAAACAACAACACAGATGGTCTGTGAGGATGACACCCAGACGTCGCTATGGCGACCAACAGCCTTGGCGCCAAAAAGAAAACCCATAGCTGTAAAGATCTTAGGCAACGTGTCAGGCTTTGGCAGCATAATCTCAGATGTCTAACTCGTCTTTTTTGTCTGAAAAGTGATATTTTGGTTTACTTTGTCTAATATTTGACAACAAGGAGCATATAATACTATTTCTTTGCGAGAATAGAGCTGCCTATAATTAATCAGTCCCTGACTTGAGCTGAGTTGCTCGCCCTTGATATAAGGTCAGGGTGTGGCTATTCCTTGGACAGCTGTGATGCTGTTTTTTGTTGCTGTTGAGCCACATTGTTAAAAAGACAAGCTGTAAAGGGGTAAAGCTTCCCGTTTTTCTTTTTCACTTTAAGAAAAACCATACCGTAATGGGGAAATGAAAAGACAGAGATGAGGACTAAGATGCTGGGTAAAAAGGTGGTGCCTTAAGAAAGAAATATGGGTTTATTGAGTATTTAATCTCAATATGATGTGGTGGTTGATGTGGTAAATGTGCACTTGAATCAGGAAATAACTTCAGTCTACCTCTGCTCAGATTCCTGCTGCCAAAATAGTTTATAAGTCATTGGTCCGCTTTTGAACCAAAAGTAACCCCTACGGACCATGGATCTGTTCAGCATCTCTACCACAGACACGACTCTATAATGTAGGTTGAGTTGTTACTCACAGCTATGTCCATCTCTCGCTGTATTTCCTCTTCACGGGTGATGCAGAGGAATGTCTGCACCTCATTTATCGTCCATGGAATGGGGTTGCACGCCAACATTTTTAGAACAAAAAAGAACAGGCTGCAGTGAGAGTCTCTCTGTCTTCACTTGCTCCTTGTTGATCATGAGGGGGTGACCTCCATTCCTGATTTTCGATAACGTCAGGAGCTTCTCAACCAGAACTCCGACTTAGCATCAGCGGAATTTCTTGCACAAGTTAACGGTAACTTTTATACGGTGAAGGGGACATTTAATTGATGATATATAAGAGTGCAAGCATTGTATTTTATCAGATGTCCATGTTGGAATGTAAGTAGACAAAGTACTGTAAAGCAGTTCTTTATATATCAGGGTGTTGTTGCTATTAAGTTGCTTTTTCTTTACAATCAACAATTATGGAACATTCCTCCAAAGGAGCGCCTGCCTGTTTTTACAGGAAGTGGGATATCTGATGCCATATGATTGCTTAAAAATTGTGTTTCTCTAATGTGATTGGCCATTTTGATTTGGTAATGCGGTGCACTCTACTGACAGTATATCAAAGTTTTTTTATTTTGGAATTTTCAAAATTAGAGATAAGCTTACTGTTCCTATCGCTCAGTCTTCCTATACACACTCTCAGAGTTTGATCTTTTGTAGTTTTCAATGCTGGACCAGCTATCAAGAATATTCTAATCACGCTCATTAACCAATGGTTCTGCAGAAACAACTCACTGATGGATTCACTGAAATGACCATTTCCCTGATGAACTGTTAAACCCAGTTATTCACTGAGCATCACATTAGCACAATATTTATGTGTAGGGACAGGTTTGAAAGCAAGATCTGTGCTGAACTGGGAGTGCTCAGTCTGACACTTATTAGGCGTCTCCCATCTCTCTTATGGATGGCCAGGGATAATTTATTAATGGGAAGATCTATCCATTAGTAATGCCTGGGAACTTGGAGGTGGCTTGTGGATCAATTGAGCTTCTCTGGTTCAGATGATGCAGGGTTTTTGGGCAAGTCAAACGGTTTTGGCCTCAACAACAGGTAACAATGCTGAAGACCTCAAGGGCAGAGTGATAGTTTTGTTTGGTTTAATTTTCCAGACCATTCCCTGCAGAAGTCTTTGATTTCAGTGCAAGAAGTGAACTTGATCATCGGGTAGGATGCAGTTCTAAAACATTGAGCATCTCAGCTGACTTAATGGTTGTACTCTAAACGCCTTCCTAAAACTTAACCCACAAAAAGTTCTACTTTAAAATCTCTCAAGATTAAAGCAACACTCCAAGGTCATGACTACCTTGAACATAACTCAAGCCTTCCCAAAAGGGGAAGGCTACATTTAGATTATGTAGGACTTTGCTACTTACATTAGTGTACATTTTCTTTCACCTTTGCTCATCATACATTTCTTGCCACATCAGTTTCTTTCATATCACTCCCATTGTCAGCCACATAACCATCTCTCTCTTCTCTCTTCTTCTCCCTTTCATGTTTATTTGTCTCTGCTTTCTATTATCTCTGGCTTGTTTCCACAACGCTGTGGTTTATTTCCTGTCTTCATATACACATACTTTTTTGAATGAATTAGAGAGGAAAATGGACCTCTCAGACACTACTTCTTTACCTGCCAGTAGAATTGTTTTGATAAAGGTGTTTCATGGGTAGGGTCGGCATGGTGGTGTGGTGGTTAGCACTGTCGCCTCACAGCAACTCTAAATTGACTGTAGGTGTGAATGTGAGTGTGAATGGTTGTCTGTCTCTACATGTCAGCCCTACGACAGTCTGGCGACCTGTCCAGGGTGTACCCCGCCTCTCGCCCAATGTCAGCTGGGATAGGCTCCAGCCCCCCCGAGACCCTCAAGAGGATAAGCGGTTAGATAATGGATGGATGGATGGATAAAGCATAAACACATAAAGCATACAAATCATGCAGAATCCCATAAAGATACCTACAATTTTAACTTAAAAATTGGGCTACAAAGTTAATTTACATTAAAAACAAACAAACAGAGAATGTCAGACATATTATGCCATAATATAATGAAGCCATCATCAACCCTTATGACACTGCTAGTGATTTATTTTCACCAACAAAAAGAATGATTTAAGATGTCTACTTAACATGTAGCCCTACTGGAAATAATATGAGGGACAAAAGTGTTATTTTTATACTTAATCAGGCAGATTAATTATTGCGTTCTCAGATGATACATCTCCAGGTGTAGTCACTTGGAAGCAAAATTAATTAAACCTGCAGGTGAGCTGTTATCTTAACTGATATGTCATATTAATAATAAATGCTTACTTTGTGAAAACTGTCCACAACTATAGGAAGAGTCCAAAAACATTACACTTAACCAAAGATAGAAAAGTAGATCTCTTTGGCTCTTGCTGTGGGCTTGTGATGAAACTGGCAGTGCTTATCAAGACACTTCCAAAGGTTGTTTCCAATCCATTTCTTTCTTATTTGGAAACAGTTGTTCGTCAACATTGGCTATTGATTGTATAAAAAGTAATCTTTCTAGAAGGAGCCAATCATTACTTGTCAAAAGTATCAAAATAAAAAATATGTTACAGTATACAGAGTCCCACATGGGAACAGTTTAGGTCCACTTTCATTTTCTGTTTGTAAAATGATATACAGTATGTTCAGTGTTGTTATACTTAGTTACTGTATGTAAATGACTAAATCTAGCTCTGTGCTATGCATTACAAAAAGATAAAGGATGGTCTCCTGTAAGAGCTGTGAGAACAAAACAGAGTAAAAAAAATTGAATCTTGACATGAAAACCTTCATTTTTTCATAGTAAGTATGATCTCACAAAAGTATGGCACCATTGGAACATATCTCCAACAGTATAAATGATTAGATTAGATAGTCATTTTGTTTTTGTCAGAACTGCACGATAAAAACAGACAATGGTCTGTAAAATTTAAGGCAAGGCACGACAGGGCAAATTTATTTGTATTATACCTTTCAACAACAAGGAAATTCAATGTGCTTTAAAGGTCTACTGTGCAGAATTTAGTGGCATCTAACAGTGAGGTTGCAGAATGCAACCAACTGAAACCTCTTCGTGTATCAAGCATGTAGGAGAATTATGGTGGCTGATGCAAAAATGCTAAAAGGTCTATCTTGAGCCAGTGCTTGGTTCTGGGCTCCTGAAGAAACAGTAGCTGTGGAAAACAGGCCCACAGGAAGTGCACCACGCTTTTTACCATAGACTTACAATGGAAAAGAGACATTTATAAATCAGTGGATATACATTTTTGAGCATCACAACCCCTGAAATGACAGTCAAAATTTGATTAATTCAGTCCAATTAACATTTTTAGAAGTATAAAAGAGCCAAATTGGTCAAAATTAGTTTATTTTATCGCCATTCCAATTAGTGGAGTGCTAAACCAGAAATCAGGCGCTTGTCCAGCAGAAGTTGGCCATTCAACCATGGTAAGCAGCTGTAAGTCTCGGGCCCAGTGATTGGAAGCAGCACCGATCGTCGGGATAATTTTATACCAAAGAAATAGAGCCTTTTTTGGCGTCATGTGCCACGGAGCAACTTTCATAGGAATGAACAGGGCCCCACCGCTATTGCTGTATCCAGGTCTCTTAATACATCCATAATGGAAGAGGATCTACTCCCTATGTAGACATCAATGTCTCATTCCAAGGTAATGAAAACACAGTAATTCTCAGTTTCAGGTATTATAAACAAAGTTTTTATTATTTTTTACTATTTCTTAACATTTTAAGATTTTTTGCCACTATATATTTACCAAAATCCTAAACATTAGACCTTTGATGTAAAATAAAAAGCATTGAGAAAAGAGACATGGCAATATGAAGAGACGATATAAAGACATCAATACAAGACATTAAATAGGATTTGAAAGAGTAAAAAAAAAACAGAAGATGGAGAAAAGCTTTGACAGGACAAACTAGATAAAAGAGGACAATAAATACTACAGTGCAGTTACTGTATACTGCAGTGCAAATTTAATTTAATAAAAGGCAACATAAGTATTAAGCCCTGATAAAAAAAATTTAAAAAAGAGTTGGAGCAGAGAGTTTTCTGGGAGCTTGCTCCAGATATGTGGTGCATAAAAACTGAATGCTGCCTCTCCACGTTTCGCTTTGACTCTGGGAAAACAGTCCTGTTCCAGACCATCTGAGAGACCAAAATGTTGTATAACATAGCAGCAGATCAGAAATGCATTTTGGCTCTATAATATGCTTTATAAAGAGTACTATCTTAAATTCAGTTATTTAAAAGTAGTGTCCAGTTTTCATCATCTGTTATACATGTAATGTTGTCAAAGAATAGACTACACTATACACTATGTCTCACTAGGCCTCAGTTCTTTTTTTTTTTTTTACAGATGGACATCTAGTTGCACCACATCCACAATGTTTTTGAGGTATATTCTTATCATTTTTGGAGTTAAGTCTGTAAACCTTGTGTGTGTCAGTATTAGAACTGAAGTTTAAATTGTGTAGACCAACTGTGCTTGGTGTGCATGGAGTCACATATGTAAAAACCATGGATAAGGACATCGTACCTGGTCATCCAATAGGAACAAGCACCCTCAACAAAGAGCCCGCCTGATTGGATATCAATGGGGAATAAAGGGAAAAAAAGAAAGGTGTAACCCAACACTGATGTTCTCCTCTATCCGGCCTAATTGATTTTTAAAAAGACTATTGTTGATATCAAATGAGCACATCGCGGCGGAGCTATTGATTTTTTGACACCACAGAACAGGAAATCTTTATCTGCGTGCTACTCCGACCCCACACTAATAGGTGGGGTTTAACCTCTGCTGAATGACAAATCCCAACGCCTCCAGTTGCAATTCTCTCACTAGTCCTCTTGGGAGACACAGCAGAAATACTGTAGTTCTTTTTAATGTCAGAAAATATGGGCCTCTATGTTCTATATTTACACGTAATGTCAATTCCTTTGGTATCTACCTGATATTTAAAGGGTTTTTTCTTAAATATGGGAATTAACAGTCCTGCTCACAGTCTCAATTGCTTCTGTATTTTATGAGTTTGAAGTGGGTGAGGCTAAATTGGAAAAAGGTGATGTCACTTAGTCGATCCCTGTGAGCGATCCCTTTCACATTATTCATGGTAAATGATTTAATGTCAACATTAAAGGCATGGTTCAGATTTTTTAAAAGTGGGGCTATATGAGATTCCTTTCTGTAGTTAGTGTATTATCTACAGTAATATAGCAGTCAGCGCCCTCATAGTTTGGAAAAGCAGACAGGATTACCACCATGGGAGGCGAAGTAATGCATTACTATGAACAGGGGTTGGCAGCAGAACATATTTTAGCTACCTAAAAAAAGGTATACCTAAAGAAATCAATATCAGTCTAAATAGACACTGTATTGCAGATATTTTCACCGCCTTACCTTGCTGTCAGAGAGCCATTTGGCACTACATTTTCTCAACTGTTGAACTTCTGTATTCAAATAGTGCAGTGTACTACACTGCAGGTCAGGTGTTAGCATCATAGAAGAGACAACAAATACCAGATCATAAAAAAATGAGGCATTATCACAGCAATGTCGAAATGCTGTTCACTGTGGAGTCAAAAGGATAACTCTTTAAACCAGAGTATAGAAGAAGAACTTTTGCTGAGGGAGGCTGCTTATTTGGCAGTGGTTTTACATTATGCTCTTGAGCGAAATGTTCACTGCAAATGTTGAGTTGTCTCAGTCTTGCAGGTGGAGTGTTGATGTCTATATTCAGTGTAACTAGCCACAGCTGTTTTCGTGTCTTTTTTCTAACAGTCTAAAAAACTCAAGCACACAGCATCTTATAAATCTTCAGAAAAGTGAATTTTTGTTTCAGTCGAATCATGCAACAGCACTTTTTAAACCAAATAGTTGACCTGTGGCATAATACAGCAAGTGCCACACTTGCACTTTTGCGTAGGAATACAGAAGGTCTACAGTTGAGAAAAAGTAGTGCCAAAGGGAAAAGCTGTCTGAGGCAAGGTAAAACAGCGAAAACATTGCCAATATATACACATATATATATTGATTTTTTTTTCTGCCTTTTTTTATGTGGCTAAGATACATTTTACTGCTAACCACTGTCCACAGGAGTACATTGCTAGGCTTACATGGTGGTACTCCTGCCTGCTTCTCCAAATTGAGAGTGTGCAGACTGCCATCTACTTTAGATAATACACTGACAATGCAGAAATACCTCATAAAGCCCCACTTCAAAAAGTCCAAACTATCCCTTTGGAAATGTTGATAAATGCACCTATTAGTGTAAACTTTGTGAATTTGAGTGATTCTTTTTGCTGTTAAGATATTCTAAACCATACACCACATTTTGTATATTAAGCATCTGCAAATCTTTGAAAAGTCTGCATAGAGTCATTTAAGGAAATTAACTCTTGGACTCTTTCGGTGTTCAGACAAATTATGCATCCTTTTGCCTTTTCTCATAACACTAAACAAATACTTTGGTGCTGTCCTGGTTATTCTGCTGATCTAAAATGACATAACTTTGATAATCAATCTTCAATAAAAAAGTGAATCAATTTATAACCACCGTTTTGTTGTTTTGGTAAAGCTCTTGAAAAGTCTTACATTTCCATTTACAAACCCTACCCCAGCTTTTCACATTAATGACAACTCACATCATTTATAAGGCTCACTGATAAAAGGCCTCAATCTAAAAACAACCAAGACCTGATTGCGCCTCCTTTTCTCTTTCTCGTCTCTCTCTCCATGATCTTCCATGCAGCACCCCTGGGTCCCCGGAGTCCAGCAGGCTCGGCTCAGCGGCAGATAGACATTTCTGGGATAGGCATCTACTGCTCAGGACCACGCAATCATTTCCATTTTACCCTCTGTTGCACAGGCAAGATAAGACACCTGCGTAGCCCTGCTAATCAGATGAGCTTCAACAGAACTTTATCATTGACATTTACCACTGTTTACCCAACTAATTTCTCTTAACTGCACTGCTGAACTTTTATCTACAAAATACATACACCACCAGAAAAGAGCAAGAAGCAAACATGCAAATTCACAAATATGCGAAGAAAGATAAAATGAGGGGGAGAAAACTAAAAGCATTTTTTTTCTGTTCAGAGGACGAAGGGGGTGAAAACAGAACAAGTGACAGGGCTACTGTTGATGAGATGAGCCCCCCTCCTTCTCCCCCTCCTCCCTCTCCTCCCCCTCCTGTTCCTCCTCCTCCTCCTCCTCCTTCTCTTCACTGAAGACAAACAAATGCAAAGAATGCTGACATTCACGCGCAAAACTTCATTTTGCATTTCAATCACCTGACCGATGGTAGGGAGTTATATTTATTGCTGATAAAAAGTGTGCTTCTGTATGCATGTGAGTGAGAAAGAGAGTCCAGCATTATCCAACCAGTCACAAGACAGATAGAGAAAAAATGTGTGCATCCTGTTTTAAACTGATGTAAACTTGTTGCATTGGTCAGTCACCTATTTCATGTTCATGTCTCAAAACCAGGTATTTAAAGACAAAACATGATCTTTTTAACCATTACCTTGAACGTTACATTGTTTTTTGTTACTAAACGTAACACATTAACCACAGCGTTTTTGAAATGTAAAGTTTCAACTTATCCGCCAAATAATAACATGCAAATTTATGGTGTCAGAGGTTTGTAGAAACATGCAATGCCAACAATTATTCTGGCAATTGGGTTGTTTACCAGCAGCCCAATGTGTTGCTGAGCCCCTGTTGACTCCCCACTCTGTGTGTAGTACATTTTTTATGCTAGAATATGACATAGCTTCTAATATGCTATGTTGTAATCTGATTAAATATATTCATTTCAGAATGTGCTGCACATATGTCTAGAAACCTAAAATAATTTAAGTCTTGAAATGCGATTTTGACACAGAAACCATCTTTAACACAGCATCTCGAGTTTAGGTAATGACGTAGAACCCAACTTAGATCCCTTATCATGTTAGTTGATATTGTGCTTGCAGTTAAGATGTAGACTAATCGGCCCAATCTGAGGTATCTTTCAGATGGTGGTGACACTTAGCAGACAGCATTTCACTCAAATGGCCACATCCTTAATTATGCATAACTTAATAAAAGCCTTAATAAAATGTAAACAGGTGAGTTATACTGTTGTCATGAAGAGGGAAATTAGCTATAGAAATCAAAACTCTCTATTTGTACCAGACTGTAAAAAATGTTTACATGCTGTAAAGCTGGGCATTTTAACATGGGGGTCTATGGGGACTAACCAAGTGGCAACCTCCAAGGCTTGGAAATGAAGCCAATGTGCAAGTGCCAAACTGCAGTTCATCGACTTGCCACTTGAGGCTGGCTACAAAACAGAGTCATTTCCCTATCGTGACAACTGTACAGGGGGTGATTTTCATATAACTTACCAGTTGACATTTTATTATGGCCCAAAATTACACGTATTTAAGGGCAGGGGTACTTCACTGACAGGCTGTCTGCACAGTGTCGTTACCGATTGCTGTAGTCTGTGAGTCAGAGCCACCCCTCACTCCTCCATAGCTCCAACCTCTCATTCAAATACGGTCACTTCTGGCTCCAAAAAACCAAGATGACGACAGCAGAAATGCTGACACTGATAGAAATAACCAGTTACCAAGTAGTATCGAAATATCTACAGTCAAACAATACCTGCATTTGGTCCTTTTTGTGCCATGGGTGTGATCCTAGACCTTCCCCACTCCCTGTCATTCAAAAAAGTGCTATGAATTCCACAAATTTCATACTACAGTAAAGAAATGTAAGTCTGTATTCTCCATCTTTATATGTTGAAGAAATAATTGGGAGTAATGCTAATGTGAAACTACATGTCTGAAAGAAAAAGAAAATCCAAGTGGATGAGTGTGTGCCACTCAGTGAGTGTATATGTGTGTGTGAGAGGGCACGTACTTCACGAGCAGAGCTGCTCCCTTACTCACACTCCCACCTCCATCTCTCCCAGCCTTCCCTCTCTCCTCTGCTGTAGCCTGTCACAAATTGAAAGTGGAGACCTTCCAGAAACTATCCCTGATAATCACACATAAATTAATTAGAAAATGTTTCTTGACATTCTCTACGCACAGACTGGGAGAGGAAAAAAGACTGAGGCAAAGCCACAAAATTAATTGTACGGTATGTGACTCCGATAATTAATTCAATCATTAATTCATGTCTGCTTTAACAACTCCTTCTGGCTCCCGCGAAAAAGGACATTTCAATCAGGCCGGTATCGGCAGCGCGGGCCGGGGAAGGAGACATGGAAAAGTTAAAGAGTGATAGGCTTGCTCGACACACTCAGGGTCATTTAGAGGTTCATCAATTAAACAGACAAGAGGAAGAAGAGAGCAGTGAGTGAAGCGAACAAACAGAAAGAACATGAGAAGGGCTGTAAAACACAAAGATTCTTTTTTTTCTAACTCTGTAGTCAGTGTCCATATCTAGAAAGAGTACACAAAAACTGTTCACTAAAGCATCTTCGTGTAATACATCTGTTTAATACTAACAGCTAAAGGGAAAAAGAAGAAAGCTTTGACGAGAAAGCTTATTTTATGATTCAGCTTTTTTTATTTCTATTTCATCCTATGACACATATCTGCGTTTATTTTCTCTGCTGTTGAATTCTATTAAGTACACCAAAGGATACCATGCTGTTCTCAATAATTTTCAAAACACTGCAACTATGAGCATATCTTAAAAATTACAGTTGCTCAATATATCTTAAACACACAGGAGGTTTACATTCCTATTTCAAAACACATGCTGTAACACAATAATATCTTTTCTCTGTTGACTTACAGTGCATTTAAACCTGAAGTAGGCAAAAATCTGGAAAAGCAAAAAAGTGGCAGAATTTAAAAAATACACCCTTCTTCCACAGGAATAGGCAAATGCATCATACAGTGACCCAGTGTTTCCCAGTCCCTTTGCCCCGGTCCCCGCTGCTGTGGACTGCCTCCTAGGGAGGAGACAGGCCGCAACTTGGGAGATAGACCTTCAGTTGGTGGCTGTGGCAGCTCAATCCTCCCAGCACTTGGTGTTACAACTTGCTGGTGGCCACCAACAGCACCAGGTCTAGCCTGTGCAACGGCAACAACAGAAAGTTTGCTAATCCAATGGGAAGTAGGAGCTGTCTGGTCTCCTGGAACTTTGGTTTGCGCTGGCTTGATTGAGTTGCTGCAGCTACTGACTAGGGGTCTGTTTCCAGAGCTGCTGCCTGCTCTCCTCCCAGCAAGGTGGTCTGTAGCAGTGGGGAGTGAGGCGAAGGACACACTGTAATTCAAGGCTCTAGCTAATGGTAGCACCATAAACTGAACTTGAAGCCACAGCCATGGTCCATCAGCTCTGGTTAGCAGAAATACAAACTATTCTTAACATTTTCTCTCCATTTCTGAAATGCTTCGTCGTTAGTGACACGTGCTGTGTTTCATTTATTGTTACACTCTCTTTTAGACTCTCATCTGAATATGTGCATCGTCCTTTTTTGGGTTGCTTTGCAATGCAGGCAGTTGCAATTTTGTTGACAATGCTGTAACAGCCACTTTCTCTGCAGGGTTCTCTGGCATTGAGTCAGGCTTTTACAGAAGGGACGTGCACACTAGAGCGTGGCTCGGGCCACATTTTCCTAACCGAACCCTACCTGCGTCCAAGACAGTTATAACAGAGCCCAGCCCAAACCCAACAGCCTTTCTGATTTTTTAGTCCAAACTCTACCCGTGCCTGACGCAGTTTCCTGACATAATTATTGTTGTCATGGTTACAGCTTGTCCATTTACCGTGATCACACATGGACAGTGTGTAAATGACCATCAAAAAGCTGCTGTGACACACAGTCAAACATGCCGCACGCACAGCAGCGCAGCACAGCACATATACTCAGTTGGAGCGGAGCCTGTGTTGCGTTCAGGCATTGTCACGTAAATGATAAATT
>JAPZEB010000023.1:8342830-8352922 GCA_029783705.1 Chaetodon striatus | reverse complement strand
GCTATTGCCGCAGCGGCCCGGGTTCGATTTAAACCTGCGGCCCTTTGCTGCATGTCATAACAAATAGATGAGTTTACATGCTGTAATATTCCACTTCTTCTGTGTGGGGTTTGCATGTTCTCCCTGTGTCAGTGTGGGTCTTCTCCAGTTTCCTTGGCTTCCTCCCACAGTTGAAAGGCATTCAAGATAGGTTAAAAGGTAAACTCTAAATTGGCCGTCGGTGTGAATGTGAGCATGACTGGTTGTCTGTCTCCCGTGTGTCAGCCCTGTGATAGTTTTGGCGACCTGTCCCGGGTGTACCCTGCCTCTCGCCCATTGTCAGCTGGGATAGGCTCCAGCCCCCCTTGCAACTCTGTATCACAGTAAGTGGTTACGAATCATGAATGAGTGAATGAATAAATAATATTCCACTTCTCAAAGATATACTATGCAGAAATTGTTGACGATTGTCTGTAAACAGTATTGCCAGGGGAAGTAAAAGTGAACCCCTGATTCACTCTATTTTTGGAACCAACTTTATCTGCTCTGCATTTTGCCTAGCTTTATTTGAATGTTTTGGGCGCTGTGTATGGGATTTTCAGCTTCCTCTTCTTGGATGCTTGCTGCTATCGGTCGGGCACCTGATCACTACCTGAACACAGCAAAATAAAAAGTCTCTGCAGATAAATACACCATCACACACTTTTAGTGGGCCATAAATGATGATTGAGAGTGATTACTTTAGTGTCTATACTTTGTTTTATAGGAAGAATCCTGCATAGTATGTCTTTAACTACTGAGCTGACAAAGAAGAAACTCCTACTGGCTAGTAGTTGTATGTTAACTGTAGTGGTGCTGAAACAGTCGATTACTAGAAGCATAATATATAATTGATCAATATACTAATCAGTCTATCACCAACATTTCGATTAGTAACTGTAATACTTTTTTTTTTTCTCAGTAACTGTTAATGTATAACAATTGCATTTACTTTGAGATTTAATGATGTAACACCATTATGTGTAACTAGTTAATCCCTTAAGTTTACTATAGTTAACGACATTTATTCGACTTTCCAAATGTAAACCAGACTAAAAATAATTGGACTGACCTTCATCCAGACACTGTTTTCTTTTGGGTTTCTCTTTTCATTGTGAATATCAACTCTAATTTGGACATATCTGTTGGTAGCAAGTGTAATTTACTGGGAGAATTGTGATCGCTGTAATCAAATGTTAATAAAAGTAGTCATTCTTTGTCTTAGATAGGTACAGATCCATAGCATGACTTCCCACATACAAAAGTTTTCTTTGATGTGTCCATGGGACAAAAACAAGCTTCCACTGAGTTCATTTCAAACTGCAGACTGCACTCTGAGGTATCTCAGCCTCACTGACAAGACAAGCCCTCTGGACACATGACAACCAATCATCATCCCGAAGCAGTTTGATTGACAGGTGGAATTGACAGGGTGCTTGCAGGGACACCCTCCTCCTGAAAGACACGGTAGTCTGCTGGCTGGAGATATGGAGGAAGGTTACAGAGAAGAATGTGAGAGTACAGCAAGTCTAAGTGTGTGAGGGGTGGGTGGATGTGGGTCAGCCGTTCTCTAAAGGAGCTCACAGGTGATGTGTAACAATATATTGTAATTGTACAGCTGAAAATGAGGGATTGGATATGATCAATGTTAAGCTTTTGTCATTAGCTACTTGAAAATGAGTGTCACCCAATTTAATTCTTAAATTTACTTTCAAAACCCAATTCTCATGTTTTTAACCTTACCCTCCCACAACACCTATCTAACCCTTTCCACTTGCCTTCATCTAATCCTCCTCCAGTGTCAAAGCCTATTTATACCTGTATCACTTATTCTTTTTCAAGCATACTGCCAGTTTACAGATACAGCAGTATTTGTGCAAACGCCCACAAAATGTCACATCTGTTTCCACCAAGCTGAAAAACACAACATTGCTACCATGCTGAGGAGTTGCTGTGTGGCTTTCTGCAAGTCAAATAAACTCAACAATCCAGAGTTAAAGGGCATTTTTCATTGGCAACCCATTTTCCCATGTTTTTGTGTCTAAGTGAATAATGGAAACTTTTTTTTTTTTAAATTGGTCAAGTATTGAGAGCTAGCACAGAGGCAAGGCTACAATGTAAACACTCAGGTTAAGTTCAAACCATCAATGAATGTCCACCAAAAGTGCTTGTTTTTGCCACAGACAGGCTCAGATTTTTTTTAAAGGATCACAGACTATTTTGTTAAAGAGTATGATCCTTTTCTTTCAACCAGAAACAGCCCCGCAGTTGCTGCCTTCAGACCCACTAGATTCCATTTAAATGAACCGTAATTTAATCATCATAAAACACACTTCAATCAGCGTCGACAGAAAGAAAAAAAAACCCACAGAAACTATCTTGGTTTTTCTTTCCACTGTTTTAACAATCAGCCACTCTGGTTTGGTTGCAATAAACCCACAATTCATTCAATTAGATGTGAAAATATGCAGCTTTGTACATGCTTAAATCACTGTTTATTTAGATTTTAGTCTGGTGGGTTTAGTGATGGCAATTTATGGGCTTTTTCTGGTTAAACAAAAAGGATCTAATGGTTTATCCAAACATTGTAAGATTGCTTATCCAGTGGTTAAAAAAAGTTATGAGCCTTCAAGCACCTTGAGAATGCAAATCCCTGCGTGATAATGTTACAGCACATCATCAAAACACTGGCTAATAGCATCGAGTACCGCAAGTGCTGCTATACCTTCTAAAGTCATGCATGAAATTCATTAAAACATCTAGTTTAACACATCTGACGGTACTGATATTATGATTAGTTTAATTAATCATATATATAGTAACTGTAGCCCCTTTTACACTGCCTCTTTAAGACGGAAATTTCACACTGTTATTGCACCTCACTGTTCTTTTAAAACCATGGAATGGCATCAAAGGGAGCAACAGCGTGGAAATGACTTCTGTATAAAAAGGGACAGCTGGCAGGATGGGATAGTGGGCAGCACAGGCAGCTATGACATTTTGAGGACGTGTTATGCCTGCGACCTACCACAGGAGGTCAAAGAAGTAGCTGATAGCAGTTAGCAGCTAATTCAAAGAAGAAGAATAGCAACCGAAAAGGTCCACAAAATTGGGAAAACAACGAAGTTAAGGAGCTCCTTCCCTCCGAGCAAAGGATGAGATCAGCCACCATATAACAAGAACTGTAAATAATTGTTATTGTCATATTAATGCCGTTGGCATTGTTTATAAAGCCCTGCCGACACATATGTTACATGTTACACGAGAGACCCAAGTCATGCCTGTCACGCCTCCTTGCTTCCATGATGCCAGCATGCTGTCTAAAATCACACATTGGAAGGGCATGATGCGGCTGTGGGTTCGAGTCGAGCCTGTGGCCCTTTGCTGCATGTCATCTCCTCTCTCTGGAGAATGGTCTGTTTTCTGCCATGCCAACTCCGCTATCGCCACGCCCCCTAACTATGACTAAAAACTGACTGTATTTAATGTCATTTGGCGCTTGAATTCTGCAGTTTTGGCCATCATTACAAAACTGTCAGAAATGTATAGGTTGTTGCAAATTAGGATATGTAAGCCTGAGAAACCCAACTTGTTCTACACCAAAATGTCTGTTTAAGGGAAGCATGGAAAATGTTTTTTGCACCTGTCGTACACTGAGTCCTTCAGCCCACACCGGATGGTCGACTGTCATTTCTTTATACTATATCTCCCTCATCCTCATCATCTCTTAACCTCACCCACTTCCCATTCCCTCACCTCTAATTTCACTATCTGAATTGCACCTATTAAAATCTCCAACCCCTCATCTCTCTCTCTCTCTCATTGATCCTTAAACCTTCACCTCTCTTTTACCCTTCATTAGTTATCTCGCACTCTAAACTCAATATTGTACTTCTTTATTCCAAACCACTTCTCTTGGGCTTCCTCCCACTGCCACCTTCTTCACACCCCTCCCTTTCTTCTTTCTCCACCTCTGTAATACTTTCTATTCTCTTTCTCTCCTCCTTAAGGCCTTTAGCTCTTTATTCCTCTATCCCCAATTCAGCCCCTTTAATCTTGACCAGATGACATCTCATCTGAACGCTCCGGTTAACTGTCTCTCCTCCTGGTTTACCAGATAATATGCAGAGAAATGCAACAAACAGATATTTATGCTTTAACACTATATATGAGTGAAGCAAAATCCACCTTGGATACTGATTAAAACCTTTAAAACCTTTTGGATAAACTGGTCGCCAAGCAGTAATTAAAAAAAAAAAAAAGTCTGTAGTGCTGTATTCCTGGGATGGTAACATTTTAGAGATACTGAAGGTCCTGGATTTGAATGAATAGTTCCACAAAGAAATGAGCAAACAGTACAGGAAAACTGGAAGCTTTTACACAAACATCTTATCCTTCAGTTGCTACATTCAGCCATCCATGACTAGATGGATCAAAGTGAGAAACAAAGGTCTTATCACACGTGGACAAAGTGATGAGGGTGCACCTTGAGCCGCTCACGATGATTTCAATGGGGGAAAAGTTGCCGTGCACAGTATGCTAATGTGACACCGCCAACATCTCTCATTCCTCAACCCAAATAAATTAGACTCTCAGCGGTGATAGTGTGCGCACATAGTGTGCCTTCATGCTCCATTATAATTAACTACTGTATGATAACCCGACACCCACCCACTACACACACACACACACAAGCACACACACACACCGAGCCTAGTAAATAATAATAACCATTATTACGCCTGCCATTACGATGCTTTATTTGAGCTAATTTAAATAACTCTGTTTGGGTGGATAAGGAGCGAGGAGTGCTGGGCAAGCAGGAAAGCACTCGCCTCGCTCGGCTGGTTTCCAGGGACCCATAGTAGACAAGGTGTCACAGGGTGTGATTGGACAGCCCGAAGAGGACCTTCTTTGCCATCCATGTCACACACTAGAAGCATGGAAAGAAGAAGGACCAGGAAAATTCTTTGAAGGGGTGGAATTCATTCGGGTGCTCTCCTGCTACCACTTTTTACAGTGTTATAACTGCTGCTGGGAAGCATGGATACTCTCTGAAAATTTTAGAGGCAAAAGAAATAAGATGATAAAGATTATAAATAAATATCCAACACATGAATATGCTTTTCAGGTATAAAATCAAAAGCTTATTGCAACAAAATGTATTAAGAAGTCCTTGTTCCTGTTTCTAAATTAAAGGGATTTACTGCTTTTCTTGTCTGTGTGACAAAAGAAAAGGAATTTGAAGGTGCCAGCTGGGGCTTTAGGTAAAATTTTTTTTTTTTTTTTTACATATTATAGACCAATAATAAAAAGAAAATAATCAGAGGATAAATGATGACAGAAGTAATTCATGGCTTGAAAAATCTTAAGGCAAAAGATTACAGATAACAAGACCACAGGGATACGACACTCAACAGAAATGAAAAGCTTAAGTTTATGGAATGTTTTTTTTAGTACTTAAAAGCAAGTGCACAGATTCATAAGATTTATAACCTGATGTGAAGAGTAGGGTTGCCAGTAAATTTCAGTTATTGTTTAATCTGCCATTTGTTTTATTGATAAATTGACTACTGGCCTTGTCGATATAACGTCATAAAAAAATGAAAGTCTCTGTTACAAATTCCTAAAGATCATGTTGACCAAATCCAACTCTTTAAACAGCTTATTTTGTCCAACTGAAACCTAAAAATTAAACATTTGATATCACATATGACAAAGATAAAGCACCAAATCCTCACAACTAAAAGGCTGGCAGCAGGAGAACTCAAGGTAATTTTTTTTGAGACACTACAAGTGATTATAGGTCACACTAACAGATATCGCCATGACACTTCCCCAGTTAATTATTTACAGTAACACTGTTATTTTTTGTATTATTTTTTGGAATTGTATGTTTAAATATGAAAAAGGTGCACTGACGGAACAGACATCTGAACAGTGGATAAAGCCAAGTTTGGATTTCTGTTTCATTTTGTTGTCATATCAGGGTCAAAGTTTTTACAGAGGGAAATTTTTTAATATCTCTTATTATCACTTTGTAAATCAGAAAATACTGTCAACAGCCACAAATGAATCATTTTTTGCCATGTTATTAGGAATAAAGTGTGATAGAAATCAGGCTATGAATGATACATGAACAAATTCCTCAGAAAAAAAAAAGCATTCAGAATATAGTCAGGAAGACAACTGGAAAGTTTGGTGTACGGTACTGTTATCTAAGATTTTTGTATAAGATTATGAGGAAAAAAAACTAATTTTGAGAAATGACCTTTAAAGATGTACTGTGTATGTCTTGTGAAATTCTTTACATTTTTAGAGTAATCATAAGACACTACAGGTGAAGAGGGCAAAAATGTTAACTACTAGATTTCATCACAAACAATTATTTAATCGTCAAAATAGTTGCAGAATCATTGTGTGTCCACTGACTGATTAATCAATTAAACAACTAATTGTGAGCACAAGATTGTCAAGTCATATTCACTTTTACACTGAGTGTAAAGTTTTCATAGACACACTACAGTGCTGACACTGTAGTGGATCTACGACAGTTTGTCTAACACATGGGAAGGAAACCAGTCAATGATTATGTCTTTTTATACAGGAACATGAGCACCCTTGGGCACACGTACTGTCCTGTCCTGATGTTTCCTACGTGATAATGCCATCACACACTCTCCTCTATGATTACAGTCAGCAGATCTGAACACCACTGAACCTTTCTTGTAGATTTGAAGGTTTTCCTTCATAAAGAAAGCTCTTATATGTGTATAAGCTAATTCAAATTCATATATTGGCGGATAGAACACTTTGGCTGTTGAATGATGGCCAGTGACAATGGATTTTTACACAGTACTGGAAGGAGAGAATGTGCGTGGACTGCCAGCCAGCCAGCGAATGACAAGGGATTACTGTGACATCCATTTGCATATCAAGAATTTTAAGCAGCGAGGGGGAAAATATCGAACCCTCCAGCCTGCAAGGTCATTCAAAAGATAGTTTTTTTTTTTCTTCTCTTCATAATTTATTTTGCATATCATGCAGTATGGACACACTGTAGATTAAAATGGTGGTTTTAGCATATCATGCCATCCCTGATAGGGACCAGCTCCCACCTAGACCTCTCCTAGACACCGTGCCACCACCACACCCTCGTCAAACTGACAGAGGACACACACACACACGCACATCATCTTGATTGTTTTAAAACGAACTACACATTGGAGAAAAGAAAGTGAAAATTGCTGAAGCCTCTAATCCATTCCAAGTTTATCATCTCTTTAATTTTAATGTTTTTTTTTTCATATCAATGGAAGCCACAAAGCCAATGTTTTGATAGCCGCTGTTGGCAGAAAACGGTTGAAAAAAAGAGAAAAACACAAAAGGAAATGCCTCGACTATCATCTATGACTAAGGAATTTATTGAGATTGACATATAAACAACTCATTACACACTGAGCAGGCACTGTTAAACACGTCGATTGAAAAATGTTGTGTCCAGTAATGAATTGTATTATCTTTAAGCAGGAAGAGAGAGGATGAATTAAAATGTTCTGTTGTTGTTTTCTCTGTTTTATGTTAATATCAGTCTGTCTGAACAATAATGACTGTCACAAAGAATTATTTGAATAAATTATTTGAATAAATTAAGAGATTATTATCATAAGGTTAGAACACAAACTGCACGGAGAGGGATATTAAAATTTTTATATCTAGGAATTATTGTATTTCAGTCTAAATCATATTTCTTTACATTTGAAACATAATTAGTAGATTATTATTCAATTAATTTATACTTTCTATATACTGCATATCTATTTATAAATATAATGCTGTATATTTATAAATAAAAGATTTGTGTATATATGAAATAAAACATTCCTCTACAATGATACGGAACAGCTAGAAACATACGTATACAGAGAGTGGTACAAGAGACATCATGACTTGCTACAAGTGAGACAGGAAGGAGAAACAGATGTAGAAGTAGAAGGTGTAGAAGTAAGCCATTGAAAGATGGGTGAAAGAAAATACACTGCAAGTGAAAAAAAGGGTCACAAGTAAAACTGAAATGTGAAAATGAATGCACTGTATGACTGAAACACAAGCTTAAGAGTGTCTTCTTTAAATGAGCAAGCTTAGAGTGATACTCAGTCACTTCTGTTACAACAAGGGGAAAAGAGGGTAAACGCTGTGACCGTTTACTGGCCATTGCATTGTACACTGTGTGGTCACAGAAAAGAAAAACAACATGTTCTAAATCATTCCATAAATACAATAAAGGACTGTATATCTCTTTTTTTTCCTCAAGCTGCCTAAGAAGTATTTCTTATTGTGTCCTCAAATGTGAGGAATGGAATTGATGCTTTTCAATGTCACACATGAAAGTAAATTCAATATCTTTGGGCTTTGTACTACTGGACTACTAATCACATTGAGCTCTGAGAATTTATAATCAGCATTTGGCCACATTTACATTATTTTTTAAAGACATTTTTCTCTTTCTTGAGGCATGTTTTGATCTGCAAGATCTTCCTCTTCCTTGCACTTCAAAATGTTGCCTTAAAAAGAGAAAAAATGTCTTAAAAAAAAAAAAAAGAAATCTGACATTTTTATTTGGAACATGACACTGTCCAGATCTCCTTTGTGCCATACAGTGACATATTTTTTGGTCTTGCAGTATTTCTGCCTGGATGTGCACCCACTTGTATCCCTCTTCATTTTGCAATATTTTTCAACATTTGGTAGACTACACAATTAATCAGTTAATGAAAAAACAGTCAAGTGATGAAAATGTTAGTTGCTTCCTAATTTCTACAATTATCATTTATCAAAAATCACAATCCCACTGTTATTTTTAACACAGTTGAATATGATTTTTATTGTCAATTACACTCATGATTATTATTAATAAATTACTAGATTTTTCTACTTTGGAAAATGCCAGTCACAATTTATATAGGCCTGGGCAACTTGAAATTGCTCACTTTGTCCAAGTGACATTTTCTGTCACTTCTTTGTTATTCTTTTCAATAAGTGGTTGGTTGTTTGGGCACTGCTGTTATGAACTGCATATGAGTGTTAAGAGCAAAGTAACATATCAGTGTAAGAGAGATGATGGTCCTCAATATGAAAATTATTTTTTGAAGTGATCTTTAAATTGTTGCTACGCTTTGCACACACACACAAAAACAAGGTTTCAGTGTACACGAATATTTTGGTCAGTATTGACATCACGATTATTTACTAAAATTACTACGCATTGATAGAAGGCCTCTTTCCGTCATCTTGTCTCGAGGTGAACTCAACATGCAAAGCTCACTGCTGTGAAGGAAAAGGGTGTGCTGAATTTATAACACAAGACAAAACCAGAGCATCATTGCAAAACTGAATGCAACACAATAATCATCTTATCTCAATAATTTTGTTTTCATAATTGTTGGAAAATGTAATTGAAAGTAATTTGAATAATTGCCCAACCCTATTCTGTTTTTAAAAACTTTAAATTCTTAATGAAACAAACAACACTGAACAAAAAGAAAGACCAAAAACAAATCCAACATTGACATGCAAAGACAAAAAATATAAAACAAACTGAAGCACGTAACACAAACAAGGTGTTATGCATAATGTTTGCAGTGACATGAGTGGACCAGTGACATGACTGGCCTTAAAGCAACCAAACCCCATAAGATTAAAAGCTTGAAACTTGTGGTCCCAGGAGCAGGAGTGTCTAAAAGGCAACAACAGAGAGAAACGAGTGGAATGCCAAAACTCCCAGAGGAGATAAAACCCTGTTTATTTCCATACTAGCTAATACACACCACTCCTCCCATCTGTTTATGGGAAATGTCTGATACATGGTGAACATTTTGTGTGAACAAGAGCACATTAGCCAGTGACTCCAGTCCCACAGTGACATGCAGGATGAAGAAGAAGAAGAAGAAGAAGAAGCAAAAAGAAGAAACAATAAAAAGAGAGAAAAAGAGAAAGAGATGTATATGCTGTTAGGTGGGTGGAGGGTAGAGAGGAGGGAGGGCTGTTAGTGGGGTTGTTAGTGGTGATGGAGAG
>JAPZEB010000023.1:8323142-8336058 GCA_029783705.1 Chaetodon striatus | reverse complement strand
CACACACACACACACACACACACACACACACACACACACACACACACACACACACACACACACACACACACCACATACACCTCCCCCCCTGCCTAAACAGTGCCATTATTTTCAGCTATAAATCACATTGAATGGCACATTGATTTTATCCTGCAGGGGCTGAAGCGAGGGAGGGGAGCTGGAGACACAGTTATTGCGTTTAATATTATCAATATTATCTACCATATCATCTCAGACATGGAGGCAGGTATCAGGAGGAGTCGACAGACACTTTTCTGCCAAACCCCCCTCCTCCCTCTCCCTCTGTCTCCCACCTTCCCTCCCCCCCTATAGTGAGACAGTCTCCATCAATCTGATAAGCTGAACTTCCCCTGTCACACCTGCAGGGCAAAGTCACCCAACAATCTCGCCTTCTTCTACAACTTCTACAACCCTCTATACATTTCTTTCTCTCTTCTTTCTGATTTTAACGCTGCATTTTGTCTTTTGCATTTTTTCGTTACATATCTGTATTCTGACATTTCAGGTTCAACATGTTATATGTCCATGTCGGTCAGTTTGGTAGCACAGATGAAGCTAAAAAGGAAATGAACAAAACCAAGGTATGAAGCCTTGAGTCTTCCACCTTGTACACACTGGCTGGATGAAGCAGCATGTGAATAGCAGCTGCAGTCATCTGTCAGTGTCTACACTGTTTCCATATGGCCACAGTACTGCTGCACACTGACAAGCAATTTGACAAACCTCACCATCCGGCACAAAATTAATGTAGTGATGTGCGTAAAGTAAGACAGAAGAGATTTAAGCTGTAGCACAAAATACCCATAGAGTCACATAAAAAGCAGGAGGAAAGCAAGTTTTTACACATATTGATTGAAAAAATGAAGCATGTCTGTTTTGTGAGATGCCCATGAGACAGCCGACTATAAATTATGACTGAAACAGGTGTAGACAGTTAGTTCAAACAACACCCTATTACACCGACTAGTAGGGATGGCAATGGAGCTGAGACGGTTGGCCCTAATCACAAAATCAAAGAGAATATTTTTTCTATCACTGATGAATATTACGATCAGGAGTGGAGCCAGACACTGGAAACATCTGGGCTTTCCCATTTATGGCAGCTATATGCACTAGTTAAAAATCTGACATAATTTATTTGTTTATTTGTTTAGGCAGGATAGGAATTTGGCTCATTTACTATATTACCTAACCATCGCTGTTGCTGAGATTGAAAAAGGGAACGAATAGTCGAGTATCTGTAATGAACCTCCGTATTTTTAAATTACATAACATAGGTGGGCTAGGATTTAGGCATTACTCATCTTGAAACCTATTTTTGTTATACTGTGCTGGAGTAGAGTTCACAGAATGAATGATGAGCAGCCAAATCTGCAACATTTAAATCCAAGCTATAAGTATCAGGGCTGCTCTCTTTAATTGCAAATCAAAGATTCCCAACACCGCTGAGTAACTGTGGTCTCCAATACTCTGCATTGAATAATAGGCCAACAGAAGAGCATTTACTCAGGGAATACTATGGACCTGGGCAAGGGCATATGTTTGAACTCTGCTCAATGGTATGTACGAGGCGTAGTAAGGTTTTGGTAAAAATGCATGTGTTTGGGAAGTACTGAGCATACGACTGAATAAATGAGACTTGGATTATACTGCACAAGTTGTGAACAGGTGTTCTGATATAGTTTCGCCACACTCATGATTTCAGCGTAACACGGGGTGAGTCATTGATATACAAATGATCATTTTGTGGCTGAAGCACTGATTTAACATATAGGTTATACAAGCAATGTTACGTATTCTTTGTAAGAGAAGGGCTTTGCATTCTTTTCAGGGAGAAAAATTATCCTCTGTCCATAAGCTACAGATACAGATCACTAACTCTGGCATATATACTGCATCCTTTAACAATACATGATGCCCCTGTTAAATAACAATAAAATAAATACTTGAATTAGTACAAACATGTTAACCCCCACCCCGAACCTGTTGGACAGGGCCCCAGAATTTCTAGCCTCACCCGTGCACTCTAGAGCCTAAACTATTACATCAGTTGATTGTTTTTGTGCTGATGGTTTTCTAAACGAAGAGTCAGACAGTAAAGAAAAACGCCCAGACCCCAAGGTGAACAAGATTAATTGTTAAGTCTGAAAAAAATGGCTGTCACTGGGGTGCCAAGTAGCAGACCATGAAGCGCAGCATCCCTGAATCCATCCATGGACCTTTGTTGCAACTCTCCTTCCCACCGTCACTCCACTGTCATGTCTCTACTGTATGTAACAAAAGCATTAATACAGCCCCAAAAGGAAAATCACAATATCTCAGAGCAAAAACTCACTTTCTCGAATTGCTCATCTGGTCCAACAAACAGTTAAAACACAAAACTGTTTAATTTTCAATGTCACGTAACAGAAAAAGCAGCAAATTTTCTGAAATGTTCACCAATCATTTCAGCACTGCTGCACTTGTACAGTCCATAATTGTCCATCATAACGATACCAGAAGAGATTACCATCTCTGTCGTTTGTCTGTCAATGCATCACACACACTTCCGCTATGATCAGATTCTCATGAAAAGAAAAACTGTCGGTTCACAAAAAGAATTCTGATTGGTCCAAATGAGGGCAGGACAATTAGAGGTCAAAAGGAGGTAACGTACTGACTAATCAGGCCAGAAGTGGATTTTATCAGGTTTCCTGTGATGTATAAGTGAGATTGCCTTGTTATGAAAAAAGCGCCTTTACTTGTTTCAGCGAGTTGCTGCAACTGTAGAGCAATTCTGAGAACAGAGGAAAAAAAACACCACAACAGAGAGAGAGACATACGGAACAGATGCTCAAGTCTTCTTCAGGAAAGTTGTGTGTATGTGCGTGTGCGTGTGTGTGTCAATTCATTGTATCAGCACTAATATACTGGCTTTCTCTGAGTGTGATGGAGAGAACAGAGTACTTGGTCCTGTTACTGGTAGAATGTGTTTTTTTTCCTTAAAGTTATCAGGGTGGTTATCGCCAGTGTGTGTGTTTGTGTGTGTGTGTGTGTGTGTGTGTGTGTGCGTGTGTGTGTATGTGTGTGTGTCTTTCTCTCTCTCTCTCTCTCTCTTCCAGATGGTGGATAAGAGGCCTTGCCTTTATTAGCCAGCTCTGGCCAGATAAAGACCTGGTATTGATCCCAGGTTGAAAGAGCAGGTTCGTCAAACATGGCTGATTTACAGAGAACTGATAATGGCAGCGCTGGGCAACCGAGGAACCCCAGAGAAGAGAGAGAGAGGAGTAAATCAACAGTGTGATGGGGAGGGTGGTGTGTACATGTGTTGGGAGGAGGGAGGGCTAAAGGCTAACACACACACACACACAAATAAAGAAACAAAGACGCCAAGTCAGTTTGCTATCGACAGACAAACTTGCTCACATGTGCAGTCTGCCTGAGTTCTCTCATCTTCCTCTATCTAATACACACATAGCCCACTCTTCACCTCAAACACACACACAGTCTCACACACACATACACCTATAGCTAATCTCTAATCTTGTCTCGATTAGCACCTGACAGAATTTCCATGGGTTTATCAAACCAAGCCAACCAACAGACGCTTATCACTTCCAGCCCCAAAATTTCACAAGAGCAGGAATTTTTGAGATTAAAAAAACACAGCTAGTGAAATCTTGAATAAGTCAAAAGAATATGACTGAAAACTCTGCTATCACACGGTACAAGGGGGAGGCTCGGGATAAGAGGTGCATGAAGGGGGGGGGGGCAGATTCGCTGAAGCCAAGATTGAACCCAGAGAATTTTTTTTTTTATTATTAGTTTAGGCACAATAGAGTTAAAAGAGTGATACGTGTGGAAAGCTGCAACCTCATAATGGTTCTTCAGTGTTTTTTTTGATTGTCAGGAGGTGACGTTAACGGTCTCCTGAGGGATAACAGGTTCATGTCTGTTGATGAGAGAAAAGACTTTGAGTCTTGATGAGGAGATAAATCTGCTAATAACCACTAATAACTGCCAGTAAACTAGATATCTGGATTATCTTACATGAAGAGGTGTATGCTGTGCATTTCTACCATTTTAGTCAATGTGGTAGTCTAATAACGAAAACACAAAAAAACAAGGGTGGTGTGATTCTGAGCATACAGTAGATGTCAGCAAGTTATTTGGTCAATATGTCACAGTTGACTGTATGCTACCCACACACTGTCAACAGTAAGAGACTATTTTCTTGTCCATGAAAACTATTCCTGTTTAAGATCTGTGGAATATGTAGTAGCCGTACAGATTTTTTTTTTTTTTTTGTAAAATTGACCCTTTTGCTAATATCTTCTGTTGTAGTTGGGTTTTTCACTTCTACATCAGGCTTTCTTCCTCTTCTCACCTTCATTGTACAGCGATGTGTATGGTGGGGGACTGGAACTGTCCCCTTCTGCAGAATCATCTGGGTCCGAGGCTCCTCCTTCCTCTCCTGATAGGCTGAGGTTGTCCGGTGTATTTTCCTCATCGCCGTCAACATCCCCAAGGGAACCTGCAAGAGGGAGAGGAGGAAAAATTACCAACTGAATCTAGTCAAATCCAATGTGTTTGTTCCCTGTTGGGTCTTCTGAGATACCTGTCATATTTCAAAAAAAGAAGACAAAAAGCCATCTGGATGGATGAAGACACATGTCAAGCAGTAATATTAGACACATTTATTACTAATTATTTAAATCACAGCAGCAGAAAATTACAAAATGTAGAAAACAAAAGAAGATGGAGCAATGCCACAATTGCAGTCAGTTGATCTTACTCGGGATTCCTTCAGTGTTCAATGTTTAGGAAGTCTTTACTGCGAGCCAAATTATCCACAGAATACTCCCTCAGCCCCTAAAACAAACATACCTGTTGATTTGAACAGGTAAAAACACTGAATAAAGCAGTTATACACTAAAATTGGTGTTTCTCCAACACTGCTTGGCTAGTTGTAGTGGGGCCGCTAGCCCAGCACCTGCTAATATGTCCTCACAATTTTTTCTTTGATAACTTAAGATTCAGACATTCAGGAGGCTTTTACCAGTAGCCAAATATTCCGCAGAGGTCTCTTCCTCTCTAAAACAAATGGGCCTGGTGATTAAAACCTATAAGCCATGTTACTGCTAATGCTGATACACCATGTTTCTACAATAACTTAAGCCCCAGATGTTCAGGAAGTATTTATTAGGAGCTGAAATATTCACAGAGGTCTCTTGCTCTCAAACACAAATGGACCCAGTGATTTAAACCAGTTAAAGCACTGAATAAAGCAGTTTCACAAAAAAAACCAAAAAACTGTGTTTCTCCGAGGTTGTTCGCCACAACAAGGGCTGAGGCCGAGCTGCTGCTACTGTTTGCTCAGGTTGTTTCTCTTAAGATCCAGACGTCTAATGACTAAAATCCCTCATCCGTTTGAAACATATAGTTAAAAACAACCAAGATCAAAAAGGTGTATTGTTAAAAAATTGGCTTAAACTGGATAAAAAGTCAATTTATGGGGGTATGATACCACTGACAGGTGAAGGCAACCACGTGACCTGAACCATGTCCTTAATTAATTGACAGATTTCTCTGGGTTGTTGCAATGTTGAGATAATGCATGTGCACAACTCAACAAAACATATAACACTGTGGTCTGGTCATGTTTTGACATTTTAATGTGGAAAAGTTACATATTATATCTTTGGTTAAAAAGAGAAACACATATCAGAGAAAATTGTACGTCTTTGTTTAAAACACCAATTACATCAGGTGGGCTGAACACAAAATGCACCTAAATAAAAAGAACAAAATCAAAAATCACGATATTATGACCAAATATCTTGATAATAATATTGATATCAATATCGTTATCGACACCAATATCAATATCACAGTGATAATGTAGGGCTGACTATTGGTGCTTTCACAAAATATTTACACAACAAGATTTTTGATAAATTATCATCAGTATTGTGAATATAATGACTAAGCAAGGAAGAAAAATACATCACTTGACTGTAATACAGCATTGAAAACCAGGAGAAGACAGCACTAATTTTATTGTGATATCCAAAATCCAGGACAATATCTTGTCTTATATCATGATATTGAACTCTATCAGAATATCACCAGAATGGAGCTCCATTAACAACAAAGTTATAGAGGTCTGCCTGTGGACATGAACATAGAATAATATCACGCTGTATTTCTGCAGAAGGAGAAGGATTTGAGTTTAATTGTCTTCCCATGGGCCTCGAGTCTAAACAGACTGGTGCAGGAGAGGTGAAATATAAAAGGAAGTGATATTGTTAAACAAGCTACTTATGTTCATATGTACTGTTGAAGAGAGAAAAAAAAATACCCAAAATACACTGATCCTTTTTTTTTTTTTTTTGACTGGACTCATTCAAAAAACGGTTTCAAGAATTGGACACATTGAACGGTCTAATCCAGAAGATTAATAGCAAGAAGCCAAGGGGGACCTTAAAGCCAAATTACAGTATACCTAAAATTGTAGCTAAAAGAGTGATTAGTGCAGGGCTGATCTGTATCAATTACAGTTTCATAATACCTGCTGACCATAGTAATTATACAGTACTTTTGATCTATTTTAGCCTGTTTGAAGATTACATCCAAAAAAAAAAAAGGAGTCAGTTAATATGGATTTAATGTGACTTTTTTAAATTGCTTCATTAATAATACTCCTTCTATAGGATGAATACAGCAGGGTTCTTTAATGGTACATTAGGAGCTGGAAACCTTGAAATATACTGTCATATTTATTGACTGTTTCTCTGGATCTAAAGAGTGAGTTCTAGTTATTAGTGATTCAAGCCTAGCTGATTATAAAAGGCAGTTTCTATTATGTTCATCTGCATCGGATGACATGCTTCATTGTCAGCTCCCGAGAGGATACCATGATAGAATTATTAATTCAGGGTAACCATTTCTTTTAAGAGGATTAGGAAGTGCTTGAGTGATGCAGAAATGGTTAATCACTTGCCGAGGGAGAAAACAACTCACATACATGTAGATGTATTGGAAAGTCAAGGCAGGTGGGCACATTCTGAATAACTACATCAGAGTGAAATTAATACAGAGAGAAACCAGGATTGTTTTTTTTTTTCATTTCCCGCCTTTCTCCCCCAGTCCAGACAGGTTGTAAATTAATTTTCATTAGGTTGTGTCGAACGAACAGAGGGATTGTTTCGGAGCTAAAGCCGTGACTGGGGGCGTATATATTTACAATACTGGAACAAAAGGAGTCTATAATCTATACAAAGCACACAACAATACCCATGAATAAAGAAGCTTGTAGAAAAAGGGAGAGGCAATTTTTCTAATTCTGTTAATTTCACTTCCAAAGCAATTAAAAGCAGGCAGAGATAATGCTGGGAAACAATCGCCGGCTGACAAAGTGTTTCTGTCTTTGTAAATGAAACATCTTTAGGCTAATTTCAACTTCCACGCCTGCATGGTTCACTCTAATTTCAGATAAAATTAACACAGCTAGATTTGGACCTTCATAAAAAAAAAAAGTAGAGGAGAAAGAAAAAAAAAGATCGATCCTGTACACAATATTTTTAGAATTAGGTCTATGTCGTCCGAGCTTTGCTAGATCTAATTTTCAGTATCTATAAGGACATTTTCATACAATTAATTTTCCTTTAATCATAATTGTACAAAGGGACTTCTCTGTATAAAATTCCAATTATATTTCCTGTTTAAAATGTAAGTTTGAATTATGATTTCTTTCCTCATTACGGCTCTGGTTTAATGAATCAATCGCTGCATCACTGCTTTCAGACATCAAATGGCGCGGAAAAGTTTCAGCTCCACTTTCTCCCCTCTTTTATCCAAGGAGAAATATTCTCCCTTTCCCCTTCTCTTCCTGTCTCGGATAGTTGGCAGAAAGGATAGCGGGGCCTGTGTGATAAGTATGGCACATTCTACTTCATTTGCCAGTTTAAAAGTTAAAGCCTTATTAATTGTTACAGCGTGATATCCACAGGAAAATTGGACTGAACTCATTCAAGAGATGGAGAAACAATAAAAAAGACATAGCCCACATGTGTATCTATGTAGGAGGGACATCAATTAAGTTGAGACTTATCCAACAGCACCACTGAGCTTTCTAGGTTGCGAACTAAAGACGGAGGAAAAAGCCTAAAGCGTACATTTATTCATGTTTCCAAACTTGTGGTTCTCAGGGGGATAAAACTTGTGAAATATGTGAGATGAAATTAAGGAAATACTTAACATCAGTTTCTGGACAGAGAAGGCCTTGCGCTTTTGATGAAACCTTAACAGAGACATATATAGACAGAGAATACACAGAAAGAGTGAACCAACAAATTCAGATTTTGTTTTTGTTTGGACTGCTTCAGATTTATCAAAGGGATTTCTAGAACAAATTGCTCCTTTGCAAGTAACTGAGGCGCACTGAGAGCTTTGACATCTTTTTAATTTAGCAAAACAGGATAAACCTCCCATTACCTCAGTTTTTTTTAAAAAGGGCCCCATTAAGATAAAATACATTTTAAAAAAAAGGTTTTATGAGTTCTTGGTTTGGATTAGGGATTATCTGATCAAGTAAAAGTAAAAGTAAGGGCTGCAACAATAAATTATTCTCTGTCAAGTAATCTGTCGATTATTTTCTCGATGAATCTAATGATCAATTAATTGATTAATTGTTTGGTCTATAAAATGCCAGAAAACAGTGAAAAATGTTGATCTACAGCCCAAGATGGACTAAAGAAGAGTATGAAAACACAGAATATTCACATTTAAGATGATGAAATCAGAGAACTGCCTTATTTTCTTACAAAACCATTTAAACCAATAAACCGATCATCGAATTTGTTTGGCGATTAATTTAAAAGTTGACAACTAATCGATTATTCAACTAGGTGTTTGGTCTATAACATGTCAGAGAACAGTAAAAAATATTGATCTGTGTCTCCCAAAGCCCCAGATGGAGTAGAGAGGAGTGAAGAAACCAGAAAATATTCACATTTAAGAAGATAAGATCAGAAAATCTTGATTTTTTTTCTTAAAAAAGTACTAATACCGATTAATTCACAATTACATTAGTTAGCAATTCATTTAAAAGTTGACAGCTAATCAGTTTATCATTTCAGCTGTAAAGGTAAACAATACCATAAATCTGGTCACACCAACTTTAGGAACGTGGTGGTCTTTGAACACAATTTGTTCGACGCTAAAAAAGTATTAACCTGCTAATGTTTGTTAGATTTACTCAATGCATGTCTCGAAACAATTAACTGATAATAGACTGATTGATTTTTAGTCAGTGAGCCGGGGCAGAAACAAATCATCTAATGCATTAGTCGATCCAAATAAAAATCATTCATAGCTATTTGAGTAATTGATAAATTGTTAGGTGTAAATATCATAAGTCTTGAAATGTTGATCAGACAACAACAAAAAACCCTGATCATTTTGGGCATTAGCATATAGTGATGGCCATTTCTCGCTATTTTCTTACATATACTTGACCACAAATTGGTCAGTTGTTCAAAACATGAAAGTGATTGTTATTTGCAGCCCAAGTGGACACATTTCACCTGGTATTCAAGGAATATTCAAGACCATGACCTGAATGTAAGGTGTCCAATTTAAGGACCTGAATGTGACTGTGTGCACAAGTTCACTAAATTCCTTCGCTAACACTCTAAAGGAACAAAAGACATTATCGAAGTGTTTCAGACAAACAATTTTAAAATTGGGGACAAAATGATAAAGGATTGGTCTTAAAATCAAATTACGAGTCCATCTTAACTGAGGAAAAATCCAGTCCACCATCAAGATGAGACCAGGACAGATGTGGTAGTACAGAAGTACTTGAGCTCCAGCGCAGAGACTGCAGCTGTCTGTCTTGGAGGCGCGAGGAGAGGCAGAACAAAGTGCTGCAGCTGATGAAGGCGCCAAAGATACTGCTTTATTAACTCTCCGTCCACATCAAACCTGCAGCAAGCAGCTCGCTGATTAAACACAGAGACAACACACATCAAACCTGCATGCTCAACAAGCCTGATTAAACAGACGCAAGCCTCGGCGCTCTCACGCTAATAACCCGCCGCACAAAAAATACATTAGACCTGAAAGCAAGAGAAGGAGAGGGAGAGAGAGGAGGGAGAGGCATACTTGTATAAGAAAATCACAGACTTGTGAAGAGAAACATTAAAGGAGGATATTTAGAGAAAGAAAGGGGGAAGAAGAGGAGGATGTGTGAGCTCTCTCTCGAGGGAAACTAAGGTACCTGACACAGAGTCACGCACTGGAGAGGAGCCACTTATTGATCACAGTGAAGAGAATTACCCACCACGGAGGAAATACTTTTAATCAACTTTGCACTTTAAACATTTTTCCTCAACGCTGCATGGGCTCTTATCACAGCTCCATGGCCACCATTCCCTACCATCAACCCACACACAAGAGGAACCATCCACACAGACCATGATATCGATCTGTTATATTCAGCTTCAATAATAATCAGCTTTTTCTCCTCAGCCTTTAGGATTTGAGCAGCTAACGACTGCCCATTGATTACTCTGGGGATGACAAACTCAAGCAAAGCAAATTCGACAGATCTGAAATCCCTGGGACTTATTGACCGTTCCACACATCTTCACATCTAAGGTGATGATGATGATAAAGTTCCCAAAGTGCACTTGAGGTGTTTAGTAGGTAATGGTAAGGTCTAACTATTAAGGCCTGCAGGCCGATCATCCTCTATCAATCCTCTGCAACATCTCTTAGATGTTTTGAAACTGATGTGTCATATCCGTCACAGTGAAACCTGGGATAGACATGACAGGATACAAAATGTGAAAACATACAGTATGCTTGCATTCAATCAACTGAAAAACCTCCAACATTACCTACACTACAGAGCAATTGTTGGCGTTCCTATAGTAACTTAATATTACTTTTTCTTAATATCACAGAAGCATAGACTGTAACTAGCCGTTGTTTTATTATGTTATTTTCTTTGTTTAACACTTAATTTATCAAAATACTGCAAAATACCCATCAGCTCCCACAGCCAAAGGTGACATCCTCAAACAACTTGCTTTTCTGACCAACAGTTAGAAATAGGGATCAACTGATTATCAGTCATGATACTCCATATTTTTATGATAATCAAAGTTGTTATTATTTATATCTGACAGCTGATAATAGGGCAAGGTGATATGGAGAAAATCAAATATCACAATATCTTTGAACTATCAATATTGATATCAATATTGAGACAATATCAACTACTGGTGCTTTCACTAAATATTTTCACTTCACTTTCAGATGAATAATAAGTGGATTTTACAACTTAGTAGGTAACTGCAAATAATACAACAGCTACAACAGTCTGGTAAGTTCAGAAAATCACATCACATAACTGTAATGCAGCCTTTAAGACCAGGAAAGGACAACTGTAGTGATGCCGTGATATCCAAAATCTTACACGATATCTATTCTCATATCCTGATATCGATATAATACATAAATTGCCCAGACCAAGCCGATGAAATTGAAATTATTGAAAACATGTGCTAGTTTAGCTGTGATGCAGCCACCTCTCTGTCCTGGAGATCTATGACCAGATTATCATAGATTATAAAAATGCAGCACCATGACAATACAGACATAAACTATCATAAATATCATAAACTGATGTCAGTGTCACTCATACTGCTGCTGTCATCATGGTACTGGTGATGACCGTGATAGTGATGAAGATGTACCTTAAGCTGAAACAATTAGTGAATAAATTGATTAGTTGAGGAACAGAAAGGCAACCATCTTGAAGATTAATTAACAATTTAAGTATTTTTTTATGGCAAGCATTACTTTGCTGCAGTCTTTTAAGTGTGAGGATTTGCTTCTTCTCTTATTCCTCCTCTAATTACTTGTGATGGTGTGCTTAACACCTTTGGGTTTTGGAAAAGCAATCTGAGGGTGCCACTGTGGGCAATGAGAAATGGTGATGGGTCTTAGAAATGTCAGATAATGGTGAAAATTGTTGTGATTTGGGGAAATACCCAACAGATCAATGAAAATAACAAAACAATGAAATGGTGATTAATTGCAGCCCTATTACATATAATAACATAATCCCAAGCCTTTTAGAGGTTTTGCTTCTTGGTCAAATTGAGAACTACGTAATCCTAAACCTGCAGTTATATAAGAACTGTGACAGGCAGCTTGGGTTTTGTTAAAAAAAAAGGCATATATTACATATATTATCCAGTAAGTGTGGTTCACCTCCATCAGGACAGATGACGTAGGTTGTCATTTATGTATGTATTGTTGGAGCGATCAACTGATCAATTCTAAACTGTCAGTAGGAAGCACTTAGCTCGAATTGATTCTAATGAGACAGCATGATCACATTACAGTTGGCTGATAGAGAATAAAAGTAGACAAATGTCTGACAAAGAATCCTCTGCCATATTCCTACATGTCTCATATCAGCACCATTCTGCGATATAAGTGTGTCTGGCGCACACTATACGTATGTAAAGAATACATCAATAGCAGTGTTCTTAATATTAGTACGAATTATATCATTATTTGAATATCAATAAGTTTGGCAGCTTTGACAGCAGCAATTCAATTCAGACACTTGCTTTCACACATCTCCTAAAAAATAATAGGACCTACACATTTTGTATGAAAACAGACTTACCAAACCCATTCTCTGCTGGGTTTTTCAAATAATTATATATCCACAAAATAAATTATCTTGTACTGTCAGTCATATTAAAACAATACTATTTGAGAATAAGACACAGAAACAGTCAGAGGACGTTATGTACAAATCAAATTTGAGAACATATGGTCTATTTAGGCGTATTTACCATTCAGAGTACTATGTCACCCTTAACCTGACCAG
>JAPZEB010000023.1:8207282-8217891 GCA_029783705.1 Chaetodon striatus | reverse complement strand
CCAGTGCACGCTCTCTGTCGGACATATCTGTTATTAAATGTTGATGGTAGTTTGTCTTTAGTATAGCCTGGATAAAAAGACCAGTCTGTCTATACTGACTTTGTGTCAATTATCAACCAAGTGAAATTTGTCATTAAAGTTGTACTGACATTTATTTTTTATGGGATTGCCCTTCTGATTAAAGGTCCAGTGTGAAGGATTTAGGGGGGTGTATTGGCTCAAATTAAGTTTAGAACTAAGAATCGTTGTTTTGTTTGTTACCTTATAATGAATCGTTTCTGTCTACAGATAGAAAGGGTCCTCTTCATGAATGTATAAAGAGAACTGGATAAAGAGTTTGAGGCAGGTCCCTGCTCATTCCTGTAAAAGTTGCTCAGTTGTGCATGAAGCCAAAAAACTCTAATGGCCGTGTACAAAATTTACCGATTGATAAGCACTGCTTCCACACTATGTGGCCCATAAAGCAGGCGCACTAGAGACATCCACCGGCTGAATGGCTACTTCCTGTTCAGCGCTCCATTAACTCGAAAGGGGATAAAATAATTCACTTGTGCAGCTCCTCTAGACTTTTCAATTGTTATCAGATGGAATAGATTAAATCCTGATAGTGAAAAGACTCATTTTGCAGGGGTCGCATTCAATAAAAAAAATGTCACTGATTTACAAACATCTCTTGACATCTAATCTGAGCATCGTGTGACTGTGTAATTACACTGTTTGGCCTCTACAAAAATTGGCTTGAGAGGCGCACTTTCTGGGGGCCTGGTCTGTTTGCAAGGAGTTCACCGTGTTGTTTTTAAAGTAGTACAGAATGGACAAACCAAACACTAGCTCCAGATAGGGCCATTCATGTTCTTCATTTTTGCACGGGCCACCATAGTACAGCTTCACGCTTGGCACACAGGAAAAGTTTCAGTGGGTTGCAATCCGTTTTCTCACCACTAGATGCCACTAAATCCCACACACTAGACCTTTAACCCACGTGGTAAGGAGAATGTGATTTCCAAGTCCATGTGTCCCCAGTAGCCTCAGTGGTATCCAGTTAGGTTTGGGGTTGCATGTTAACATTTCAGCGCACACTGCATTGACTGATAGCTAACCAGCATTATTCAAAGTAAGAATGTGCAGTAAAAAAAAGTATTTACAGGTGTGTTATCATAGTAGATAAACAGTCAATGGATTTATTCAAAACAAAATGAAAGACTAACTTACTGTGGCTAGTGTCATCTCTCTTTCTGGAGTTTTTTAATTATCATGATTAGATTACCAGCTACTCCAGTTTCTAACCACTGTCGCTTTCTAAGGGGAAAGAAGAATTTAACAAACTTCAACACAAAACAGCCATTGACTGAAAATCAGCAACAACTACAAATTTTTATTTGCTCACCATTGATTCAGTGCTAGTGTTGCTCTCACTTTTACTACTACAGTGGGGCCTATAAAAATTGTGATATTCTGCATGTTAGTTAATCATCCTAGCATTGTTAGCCAACTGCCACCATGGCAAAAAGTAATGACGTATATAAATGCTGTATTGTAAAATTGTTACAACAAACAGTATGCTAACACTGACTGTGAGTAGACCTGGTAGCTGCTGTGGCTGTATGTTACTGTTGGAGTTTCCACACATTTATAATGAGGTGGTGAAACTAGAAATGACACTGCTACTGTAAATGTTGGCTGGGTAGCAGCTGAAGGCAAATAATGCACCTGGAAATCAAAGGTGAACTGCTAAGTCATGCAAACTTAGGCCTGTAATGTTAGCTAGCATGGAGACAGTGATCTACTGGGAACACATGGTTAATATCAATGAGCACATTGTCATTACTACAATGCTGACTGATAAAACTTTAAACAACTGCACTTTCTGCTGTACCTCTGAAAATGTGTCAAACACAGATTTTTGCTATCTTATTGTGCTATTGCTTACGTTTGCCTGGACATGTCATAATGTTGATTCAAGTTGCTGATAGTATAATAAATGTATTTTTGATGTCACTTGTTGTGAACTCTTTTTGGATCTGTGTGACGTGGTTGTGTGTCGAGATTAAGACCAATAATGAATTGGTCTGAAACTGCAAGCAGCATATGTTGTGATTTCTTGCACATTTTTCCCCTTAGAATTATATTTCTGCCTTGATGGAAAAGCCTGTAAAAGTCCATAAAATAAAAAAAAATAAAAAAGCAAACAAAAATGCAACACTACTATAATAGCAATTATAAAGCAGTGAAACTTTATTGATCTTTAGAGGAATCATGTTGCAGCAGTAAAAGCATCATCAATTCAGGCTGAAAAAAGAGAATACCCTTTAAAATTCTGCACACCCAAGCATTTTACTTTGTGTATGTGTGTGAGAGCTTGTATATGTCTGTGTCAATATGAGCATGGTGTTGATTGGGACCCTCTGTGGCAGTACAATGTGCTGGCCACACTCTGCCATTTCCAGCTCTGTGTATAAATAAACAGCAGTCACGCTGGCTGCGCTGTGATTGGACACCATGTAATGAGCTGTGAGACCAGTCAGCAGTGTCACACCATGAACACCCTCCTCCATCTAATTAATACCAGACCTCAACACACACGACACAGTCATGCAGCATGCTAGTCACCTTTTGACACTTTATCTCTGCATGCAACTCTACATTCACATTGATTTCTGCATGTGTGCAGATATGTAAAATTAGATTAATCAAGTTTCTAGATGTCCAGTGCATGTCTGGACATCTAGACACTTCTTTGTAAATGAACTGTATGACCCTCCATTTATAAGGTGCACTTGTTGCACATCTGTGTTTTTTGTTATCTGCATTTATCTACATTTTTAGATTGTAATCCTTTACACCGTCATTATGTCAGCATCCTAGCTGTTGGGCAGCAGAAGTAAATTTGGCTGTTCCTACTGCAGGAACTTTGCAGAGGGACTGAGACCCATTTTAGGAACTCATGAACTTTACCTGTGTTTTGATCAAGGTCTTTTTGATCTGTTGCAGGCCTGTAAAATAGCAGTTGTATAGCATTGTGGAAAATGTTGGAAGTGTCAAACAAAAATGTCTCTCAAAGAGTTCTTGTGGTCAAAATACAGGTTAAGTTCCATAAAAATGTTCCTTTGGGTGAAATCCAGGGAAAGTTCCCAGGTTTCCTAAAAGGCTTCCTGTGGTCAAAATGTAAGAAAAAACTCCCCAAAAAGGTCCCTTTGGTCAAAATTCATGGGAAGTCCTGGATTTGCTTAGAAGGGTTCCTGTGGTCAAATGCAGGGAAATTTCCCTAAAAAGGTTTCATGGTCAAAATGTCAGTAAAGGTTACTGTGGTCAAAATTAAAAATTAAAATTTTTAGTTCCCTAAAAAGGTTCCTGAGTTCAAAATGCAGGCAGGGAAAGTTCCCTAAAAAAGGTTATTTTGGTCAGAATTCAGGGAAAGTTCCCTTAAAAGGTTCCAGTGGTCAGAATTCAGCAAAGTACCTGATTTGCCCAGAAGCGTTCCTTTGCAGGGAAGGTTTCCTAAAATGGTTCCTGTGCTCAAAATAGAGGGAAAGTTTGCTAAAAAGGTTTCTACAGTCAAAATTCAGGGAAAGTTCCTGAGTTCCTTAAAACATTTGCTGTGATCAAACATCGGGAAAACTGTATAACAATAAACCCAAGCACAAAGATCTACTTGTGAGTCGCTTTTGGAGCTACATCTCATTCATGTCTACATTCAAAGGAGGACTGTTAGTGAAGCTCGTGTAGTATGTGGATTTGTAAGCTTAAATTATTTTGTTACTCTCTTTGCAAAGGTCAAGGATGAATTTCCATGCTGATACAACTGACCTGACAATACACAGTTTAATTTTCACCCACATCAATGTAATCAGTTGAGTAACAGTGTGCTGCTGGCTGAGTGGAGGGTAAAAGGCCCACTTCTGTCTTCTTAGGCCTACATTTGTTTCATTATAGTCTTTAAACATGATATTCTGTATATATGAAAGATAAATTTTGGTGTTCTGTGATCCTATTGTCTTTGTTGCATCTTCTATTTGTTGTATTACTATTTGTTGTTCCATTTAGAGACTATTTGACTGTAATTTTCAAAATTCAGTCATCATTTATGATCAGTGATATCTAATATCATTCCTGGATTTGACCTTTATTCAACATTAGGATGATCAAAATGTTCTATTATCGGGTGAATTCTCTTAATTTTTTCATGAAAATAAAAAAGGGACATTTCTGAATGCGCATGCACACACACACACACAGTCAGTGATACTTGGGCTGACACAGCTGAGCACACACAGGGGGTTCACTTATGTATTTAACAGTAGACACACAGTGACATTTTCACAACACTCTGTATATATAAACATAACTATGATGCATTCACAGTCACTCTGACAATACACATTCAGCAGTCATGTTGGGTTTGTACTAGACTAGCTGTGCAGTATAAATCTAAGTGGTTTGTTTTATCCTGAATGCTCAAATTAAGTGTGTTTGCACATGTGTGTATGAGAGAATTCAAACTCCGTTGCAACACAGTTTCTACTTTGCATAGACATGTGTGTGTGTGTGTGTGTGTGTGTGTGTGTGTGTGTGTGTGTGTGTGTGCATGCGCGTGCAGAGGGGGCGGTGGTCCTAAGTGAGCCTGTGATGCAGCTCCACTTCCTCCTGGATTAAGTGTTAAAGTCAGGGTGGTCCCAGTCTGGGGGTGGTAATCCTGCTGCTGTGTACAAGTCCTCCTGCCAGTGTTCATATACACACACGCACACACACATATACACACAAGCCTCATGAGACTTTGGGTATTTATTTACAGTTCGTGAAAGCAAAGCTGCAGAAATGTTGAAAAGTTTTGATGAGAGCAGTACTTCGCCGGCCAGCCGCCTCGTTAGTAAAGCCGAGAATGACGCCATCATCTGCTGCAAGATTGGAAATGTTTTGTCTTAAGGATTTGGGGTTTTAGGGAACGCAGCTTTGACTGCAATACACTCATGTTAAACATAAAATAAATACTTATTTCTGTGTGTTGAACTATGCTATGTGCTTGTGTATTGAATATGCAGAAATAGTTTCATTGTTTGGGTAGAACATTCAGCAAGCAGAGAATAAGAACCACAGTTTTACAGAGTGCAAGTAAACTAACCAGCAAATATGACCGATAAAGAACAGGGAAAGTACTATCAATAGAGATACTCTTTAATTAATTCATAAATGTTGAAAGGGGGGCAGAGAAGCTTTTAAACTAGAGAAACATGGGTGTGCTAATCATGTGTAATTTCATCATGGATCTGTAAGTAATTTGATGAAAATTGTAAACTGAAAAGTGCCCCGATTCACATTGAAGGGATTTGATAAATACAATGATGACTGCATAAACATAAAACCATTTTCAGTCACAGACATCAAATTATGCCATGTTAAAAAAACAAAAACAAAATCATTTTATAATTTAAGTCCATGGAAGTTGAGGGGGGAACAAAAAACAACTCACTGGCTCTCAACTGTTTTGACTTGAGACCCTTTAAAGATAGAATACAGAACTTTTACATATAAATGAATGTCTGATACATTCAAGCCCTTGCCAAACAAGGTCACACAGTGCTGATGAAGCCTATTGCTGCCACCAAACAACTCTGGTATTTTACAGTATACCAGAGCTGTAGCGTCTCTGGTGATGTTCTCCTGCTGGTGCACTGGAATTGATGCATTTTATGTCCACCAGCCAGAGCGATAGGGGGCAGGAAGGAGGGAGAGACCATAGCAACAGAGCAACTGCTAGGACTACAGCGAAAGCTATTAAAAATCCCAAGAAGCTTACAAGAAATAGATGTGGATGCTCCAAATAAAAACGAAACTTGGCGTTCAGAAGGAAGTATTAAAATCAAAGTACTGACCTGGGAATACTTGAAAACAGTACCTCTGGTGGTTTGTACAAAAAAAAAAAGCAGCTGGCTCAGATGCAGGCATACATCATAAGCATGCATAGACAGTGTTTGTGTAATGACCAAGTGTCAAACTCGGGGGCTGAAAAATGAAGCCAACGTGGAAGTGCCAAAAAATGCAGTTCCTCAAATGGCCACTTGAGGCTGGCCCCAAGAGAGAGTAAATAACCACAGACACCAGAATGCATTTACATGTACAGTTATCATGTTTACAGCCTGGTAGAAAAACAGTTTTAGTCTTGGTAGCTAATTTGATTGTTAATGACAATTGTACAATTATAGCTCACCCGTTTACAGGTATTGAGGCTCATAGTTTTGCATAATTAAGGGCGGGGCAGCTTTGAGAGACAGGTGCTGTCGAGTGTTTGTCAAGATGCTACCACGGCTACAGCATTAGTTATGTAACCAATTTAGCCATGGCATAACCCCATATCCCGGCTGAATTTTGTTATGTTGGCTAGATAACGTAAGCATGGTGTAACCCCAAATTCACAGAGTATGAGGGTACGTCATGGCATGTGGGACGGGGGGGTGCCATCTTGTGAGTGCTCTGTTACCAAAGTGTATGCACTGAAAAATAAGATAGTTTACATGTCCAGGTATGTGAGTGGAGGTAGTGCATTTGGATCTGTAATCCCGCCTTGGGCTGCCAGGTTACAAAGATCTATGTTGTTTATCGTGATTAGTTTATCCAAATACTGTTGTTTAACAACCATAGCAGGCACAGGTAACAGAGCGCGTACCTCACAAGATGGTGCCCTTGCCCAAAAAATTTAACACAGTGTGACATCAACTTCACATTGTCTTTAGGTGTAGCCATAGCTGTCACTTTTTTCAGTAAGTTTTCAGTTCATGAACATTTTTCTGTTTTGTTTTTATCATCTAAAAAAATCTTGCTCAGTGTTTGGTTGTAGGCTACTAAAAGATTCTCTAACAGTTGGATGTTCAGTTTTTCAGGTAAATACATGTGTTTTTAAGCCTGTTTTTTTGCTATCAAAAATAGCATTATCACAATAAACAATAGCTGTAAATAAATCATGCTAACCAAGCTAGCAGCTGGCATTAGGCTTAGGTTATACATTAGTCTTCAGAACAGGAGCCCACAAACCAATCAGGTGACCTCGGGTCGCAACATCCATTATTTTATACAGTCCATGGTGACTACTCTCACTGACAGAGAGGGGGAGGCAGAAATTTGGCACTCCAGATATACAGTAAAACCAAGTGATATCTGCTTATTATAGATATTTTTTTTTTACAAGATCAAGGGGTAAAACTCAGTATTTCACAAGAAAAAAATAACAAATATTGGAGAAAAGTCAGAGAAAATAAATCCAATATATTGTGTATTTTTGTGTGGTTTTATTCTGTTCTGTCTGTTTAATCAGTTATGTTGCTACTGTAATGATCCTCCCTGGACAGGGACCCCTGGCCTCTCCCTGAAGAGCCTGGTGGGCTGAGTCTGGTTGTCAGGGCCATTCAGCTCACCTGTCTCACTGCAAGACAAAAATAGGCTGGTGGTATACCAGTCTTCCTCTCTCCACCGGTTTTCACTCTGTTTGTTTTCAATTCCATTCTCTTTCAGTTACATAAAATAAACACATGTTTTGTTACAACTCCATGTGTGGTCTCCCCTCCTTTGTCCAGTCTTGAGCCATGTATACGTATCATAGCTATGTTTCTAAAGTAAGGCAGTATATGAGCTGATTTTGTCATCCAAACATGGACAGGACGGGTGATGACAAGTCACCTGGGCAAGATTCCTGTCGCACTGCAGATCACTGTTCAAGACCAACAAACAACAACACCAACAGTGTTTAAGCAAGTCATCACTGCATTTCCAGCAGCCTTTTATCCTCTAAACATGGATGATTTTATCAACCTGGCACTCTCTTTCCACCAAAGACAGTGCCATGAAAACTGTTTGTTTTTTACTGAGACATCATTGTGTTTCCAGTTGGGATAGTGCCATCAAAGCCGGTATTTAAAGCCAAAACATGATCTTTTCTTAAGCATTACCAAGTGGGTGTTTTTTTAACCCCGGTTGTCTTAAGGCTTAACGAATTGTATAACTAAGGGTCTGGTGACTTTAAATGGTAGGTAGCTACCACAGCGACAGTGTTGGTTAGATAACATAACCATGGTGTACCTCCAAATTCACACAGTATGGAGAATATTAGGGTACCTTAACCCTAACCCCTAACCCTAACCAAGTGGGTTTTACTTTAGCCTAAACCTAACCACACAATAACATATATCCATGGATTCAGAAACGTAAATGCCAGCATACAATTCCTACATCTTTTCGGGCATTTGGATGGACATCACAATTGTATGCTTGTCTAAACACATAAGCCCCTTTCCCACTGAACAAAAAAAGAACACTAACACCTGCTAACATCTAGATTTTGTATGTAATAGAAAAGGTTACAATTGGCATTCACACCCCAGTAAAATGACTCTGCAGTAGTAACGGGTATTTATCGGCTGTAACTCTACTCACCACTTATGGAAACACAACACTTGGGTGAACATGCAAATTTTAGCCCCTCTACCTTCAAAAATAGCATTCGACTCCACCCAAGCAGCGCTTGAACATTGTTCCAAATTAGACTGCACCGTGTTTGAAAGAGAGACTAAATAAGTAAGAGATATAAAAAGAAGTAACCATATATTTTCACTGGCCTCCACACTGCTTACTACTTTTTACTAACCTGTTTTCTGGCATGTCTGCGACATAAAACATGACAGACCACTTGTGTGCTGCAGAGCTGTGTACATGCACTCTAAAGATGAAATAAAGAAGTTTTTCAGCATAAAAAATTACATTTGTCACATTAACATGTTTTAGTGGGTTGACAACTTATCTTAAGAAGTTGGCCAAAATAGAAAAAAAAAAAAACATTTTTGAGGAGGTTGGAATTCAAATAAATAAGTTGGAATATCTTTGATAAAATAATTTTGCCACTAAATAACACTACACTTTTTGAATAAATATTAAGTTGGTTCAAGTTAATTAAGTTTTTTCATGTCAAAGCCATTCATGTTGGTTGTACTAAACTAATGGTGTTTGTCAGATCATAAAAGACTCCTGGGATCGATTTAATATTGCCAGAGTTGGAACTACTTAAAAAAGATGCATGCAAATTGTTACCTTAATTTTTTCAAGATGAACAAATGGATATTTTTTTTCAGAGTGTGGCTCGAGGCCACTGGCAATGAGAAACGAGTCTGTAGCCTATTTTTAGTGGTTTGCCCATGTTAAAAATAACCTGCGTACCTTCATACTCAGGCTTACCAAACTGTTGAGCTATTATGTAGTTGCCTTTGAATTTATCAGATCATCATTTTATAGTATTGTTTTTCATTTCTCATAGCTGTCATTTCCTCATCTGTGATTACTGTTTATAGTCTGCATTGTTCCCTTCACCGTTCTCATGATTGATAATCAGTCATGTTTCAATTGCAACCATTTTGTTTTATTATGATTGGATCGATATTATGATGGATTTATGACTTCTCTCCAAAGAGTTTCTAGATATCCATGGGCTAATTTGACTGTTTTGAACTTGATAAGTCGGCAGAGCAGAAAAGGTACTGTAGCCTAAATAACCTGAAGTACATAATGCATAATGTTGTTGTTTGTTTCATGGGCCTTTACTTAAACAGAAAAGCTGAGGTAATCAGACTTATTGATGTCTGACTCTAAATTCCTGAAATCCAACCATAACTGGCATCTACAGATTGATGAGAAATTAAAGAAGCTTTAGGTCTGCTTATAGTGCAATGCAGTTATAATTCAATGCACAGCTGCAGAAACAAGCAGAGTTTCTCTGACACAGTGTCAGCGCAAACTGAATATCACAGTTCAGATTTATTGCAGCTCTGTTGTATTTAATTTAATGAGATTTTACAGGTGTCCATGTAACTGTTTATACATATGCACACATGTAGTCTCTCTGTACGTATGTGTTTGTGTCCAGGTTGTAAACAGCATCAGTCCCGATCTGGAGGACATTTGAGGCACATAATGATGTATAGAGCCGTGTGCCAGGAAACCTAACTTGATTAGCGGCTAATGTGCCTGAACCGAGCCCATCAATCTTCATCATGGCCCCGCCCTCCCTCAGTGCTGAGTGTGTATTTGGACAAGTGTAGCCGGTTTATGTAGAGAGTGAAAAAATATAATAAACACTTGGATTAGGAGCCCTTTTGAACCAGCGAGCTTTAAACCGTGTGATTTAGCACTGAGCTGGGACTTGATTGCACATGAAACACAGGCGATGACACTTTCCAGAGTTGCAGCTATATTTCTCCCTCTCTCTCCAACTATAGAGGCTTGTCAGCTCTGCCTGAAAATGAGTCACGATGAAAATATTTAAAGTCAGCTCAAAATGCTCTAAACTAATCTGCAGTTATCCCCAGAGTGCCCCACACAGACTGTACATGGGTTCACTTACAAGGCCTTCCCTCTTGAAACCACCAAAAAGTGACAAACGTTTTAAGAGAGGTTATAGCTTCATCAACTGTTTGTAAAAAAAAAAAAAAAAATGTTGAATGAATGTCATCAGTTTTGCAGGTCATAAACCAAAGTATTGGACAAATTTAAATCACCACAGTGATTACAATTCATCCTGAAGGAACCACAAGCATGTGAACTAAATGTCACGCTATCTCATCAGTTTTATTAC
>JAPZEB010000023.1:8194394-8207182 GCA_029783705.1 Chaetodon striatus | reverse complement strand
TTAAATGAAATATTTCACAAAACATGCCACATACCCGGCAGGCCATCATCTTCATTTATTTGTTGCCATGCAACACTGGTCCTGTTTTTGTCTCCGTAAAGTTCCAAGTACATATTCCAAACTACTGGATCGCAGAAAAATGGACAATATTAGCCTCTCCTTCATGGCTACAGGTAGTTTCTATCAGGTTTCTATGCATCTGTAAAGAAATGCACTGCCTTGCGTTGGACACTAAAGGCATCACCCATATATTTACAGATCTGAAGACATCACTCACGTATGTAAGTGGAAACAAAGGGGAAAACAACTGCGTACAGGACGTAATTGATCTAAACTTACATACTTTGCAAAGTACTGCACAGTGCCTAAGTAAATTGCTTTTCCGTAGTTACATGAAGTCTGTAGGTCATGTGACTATGTTGACTTTTGGTTTCACATGGGAAACAAACAGTGGTCTTCTGGCTGAAAGTCCATGTTTGTTTGACCTGTCCACCACTTCCACCTACCCTATCCACCACAACAAAATATTTACATTGACTTTGCATTGGCATCGTTGTCATCTTGTCAGCATGTAATTTAAACACACTTGTGCCCACCTCAATGTAATACGTTGTTAACTTTGTGCCTATTTCGCATATTTCTATAAGGCTGGGCTGCAATATATATAACAGTTGTTGAGATATTTCAGCCTGACAATAGGTGTTATTGTATTTACAAAAGCGATATGAAACACAAAAACAAATTGAAGTGACAAAGGGAATATCAAACGATTTAATCAAGCAAAACTCAATTAACAAAGCAGAACTGGGAAAGAAAAACCTAACTATGACTAAAACAAAGAGGATGGCACACAGAAATCAAACCTTTGTGCTTTACGAAGAGGTTTTCCAATCTGAGAGCATACTAATCAAAACTTAACTCATGAGAGTGAATAGTCTAGTGAGACAAGGAAAATAAAGGAAGCAACAGTAAATACCATGGGTTTAAATGATGATGTTGCTGGCAGGGATTGGACAGCAGATGCTGGAAAAACAGGCTAATCACATATAGGGCATTTGTTTTCTTTGGTCTGAATCACAGTGTCCCCAGAAATGTTTTAAAGGGTTGGCCAGATGGAGCCACTAAAAATCTTGGGGTATAACACCAAAACCAAAGGACATAACTGAATTTCAGGGATTCCATTATGATGTTGAAGTATATAGGCTACTTTAAAACTGTGTAAATATGGAGAGATAAGGAATCACGTACTGGTTGTCCTTTTCCTGAAAAAGACAAATATACAGCTTTAATTTGAAGGCACACATTCATCAAAATATTCACTGGGAGCCTTCTCAAGTTTAGAGGAGTCTTGTGTTTCATTCAGATAGCTTGAGGTGAGAGTTCAAGTACCCTTTTGAAAATGGCCAGTTGTTCCCTGGGCCTGTGTCCACAGCATTTTTTTTTCAGCACTGGCATCATTTTTTAATTCTTCCCAATGAGGAGAGAATGTAGTCGCATGGGGCCACCCCAAGAAAAGGCACCTTGCATGGCTCCAAGCACTCCACCATATCGTTGTAAGCATGTTATTAATTGTGTCCATGGCCCTCCCCGGCTTGGGGGCGCCACCGCTGAATCAATAAATGATTTGGTAAACTTTGGTAAACTTTCTCTTTCTATACACACAGAAAAGAATTTAAGCCAGGCAAATGTTTACTCCACTAACAGTTTAATGGAAGACATTTAGACTAGACTTTTTTTGTAAATGTATTTTATAATTTTTTAATTTTAATTTACATTTCAATCTGAGTTTTATTATCAACATGAAGCTTAGCTGGTAATAGAAAAAAAATAAATGATGGGAATGTGATGATGTGAAATGTAATGAGAAAAAAATGCAATTTAAAAAAATAATAAACATTCCTGCCTTCTGCATTACAATGGACTTCTTGGACTTCTTCCTCAGCCAGTCTGGAGACAAAATGTAGTTCCAAGCAATAATCCACAGCATTTTCATATAAATACTTGTCCATTTTGGTGCTCTCTATGACTGATTACTACAACAGTGATTCAACCTGATGAAAGCTTTTACATTTGATTTTGTAAACACAGACACTGTCTGGTGGGTCTCCTCCTGGGAAGAATCCTCTGTCAAACAGGAAGTGATGCGTTTTCTGTTTCTGGCTTGTTTGGATTCAGTGGAGGAAGAGCTGGGTTTGAGAAGTGATGGCCACAATGGCTGAAGGGAGAAGGAAGGATAAGAGTAAAAGTTTGTTGTTGACCTTGGAAATAAATAGCATGACAAAAAAATAAGTAGCGCTTTCAAATCAGACACTCTTTCTAGAAGGTTTCTGAGTTGTGACTGATGGCTTTAATAATTGTTAATGTAGCTTCAATCAGTGGTAGAAAAAAAAGCATAGGTACAGTAAAAGGCTCAAACACCAAAACTGTGTTTTCATTTGCATTTAACACAGATGGCAGAATTGCATTTGATCTTTTGCTAAGGCTTAACTCAAGGTTTTTATAGCTTTTTATTACTAACCACTAGTTTTCAAACTACAGCTGTGGTATTTAAAGGGACAGTTCACCCATAAAATTTAAAAATACATATTTTTCCTCTTACATGTAGTGCTATTTATCAGTCTAGATTGTTTTGGTGTGAGTTTTGGAGATATCGTTCGTAGAGATGTCTGCCTTCTGTTCAATATAACAACATGTTCTGATTCCCAGGTTGTCAAATACCAGCGTTTTGGCACACCCCTTGGCGTGTCAGGCCATCCTTTAGCATCTGTGAGGCAAAGGTGAAACACATTGTGCCACATGGTTAATGTTGTCAGATGGTTTTGGTTGGGTTTAGGCAGCAAAACTCCTTGGTTAGGTTTATTAAAAAGGCTATGTTTGGGATAAAATAAGAACGTCTGTTACTTAACAGTAATATAACATGTAGTAAATACGTCATGTGTGTGACGTCCAGCGTTGGGCAGTAACAGGTCACTAGTAACAGAATAGTAAAAATATTCATTTTTCCAGTAACGAGTAGTGTAACTAATTACTAATACAATTTCAGTAATAACATTACAGTTGTCTCAAAACCAACAGCTCGTTACAGGGATATTTTTGTTATCAATTCACTACTGACCTGAAATACAACAATCAGATCATCATTTTCATAATCATTGCACTGTGCACGCACGTCACAAAGCAGAACATTAGTTTGGAAGATAGAAACGCTTACCTTTGGCCAATACTTTGATTTTGCCAGAAGGAAAGATTACAAGAACCCTACTGCTGCAGGTAGTCATACGAAAACTCTTTCCACTGCGAAAAACACGTCCTCAAACCTCCAGTCTGAAACACCTACTACTACCAACAGTACAACACTGTGAACCTCCAGGAAATACACTCCATCAAAGGTTGGCTGTAGCTCTAGCTTAAAACCAAAACTTTTACTCATGGGCAGCTGCAGCTATAAAGAAATAATGAAGCTTGTGGCTGGATATGTGGTGGATAAAATGTTGCTCAATGAATGACTCTTCATCTGTCAAGCAGAGCCTTGGGAAAATAACGCTCATGGACAACTGATGATCCAGGTAAAAAAAAAAAAAGAAAATCATGTGCACGCTATCTAGCCTTAACTACACTTACTGGCAATTACCCAGACATATAAAAAAAGGCACTCACCTGAATTTTGTTATGCAACTACCAGTTTTATGGGGTGTAACATAAAAGTAATATAACAAGTAGCGTAATAAATTACTGTTGGCAGGGAGTAATAAGTAAAGTCATTTTATTACTTTTAAAAGGGAAACGGGTAATAAGTAATGGCATTTTAATCAGTTCAATTCAATTCAAATTTAAAGAATTTCAGAAGAATTCAGTTGTTCTCAGCATCAAGTATTGCTGGATGGACTTACTTAGTTGAAAGCCCAACGTGTGTCATAAAGACACTAAAGGGTACCTTTGGCGTCAGTATCACACACTAAAGAGCATCCGTATTTGCGTTAGTATTTGACGACCTGGAAATAAAAATTGGCTGAATATAATGGAACTAGATGGCACTCAACAGCATGGTGTCTTTCCAGAAATCCTGATCCGGACTGAGAGGAAGCCATTAATGTTTACGCCTTGCGCTGTCACTAGCACGAGCCTCTTGTCCTTGAGTACATGAATGCTTCCCTCTGCACAGTGATACAGTTGGCAGGTGTCGCTCAGTAGAAAGAAAATAGTTCCTACATGAAACTGCTCACAACAAGGTCTGTGGATTATCTTGAATAACCAGGTCATGATTTCCGGAAAAAGACATTGCTGTCGAATTTTACAAATGTATTTTTGAGCACCATGAGCAGAGTGCCATCTAGTTCCATTACACTGGAGAGAAGGCAGACATCTCTATGGCTGATATCTCCAACACAGCAACTCACACCACAACAATCTAGATTGATAAAATACCGCTACATGTAAGAGGAAAAATATGAAGTTTTGATTTTGAGGTAAACTGTCCCTTTAAACATGAGGTCAGAAGCAAAAAAATCAAGAGAGAAATCCTGAAGTCATGGAAGAAACCTGATTTAAGAGAATGAAGCAACATATTCTAATCTGATGGAGCTTTCAAATTGAAAGCACATCTCTCTTTAAGAAGTTGAAGAACAAAGAAGAAGTGTTTATAAGTGAGTATGATCATCTAAACAGACTTAAAGACTGTTTTAAATAGAAAAGTAAATATATTTTGGACAAATAGCAGCTGAAGAAAATGTCACTTGGATTGGAGGATGCCTTTAAAACAAACAGGCAAAGATTAAGAGGAACTACATTTAGAAGAAACAGATGTTTTTCTAAGTTGGTCTGATTAATAAACTCAGCATACTCCAGAATCTGGAAGTTTCTCCCACCTTATCCAGCAGGCTGTGTGCCCAGAGGAAAAGCACCAACAATCACCTCCATGTCCCTGCTGGAGGGTTCAGCCTGGTGCTAATGCTCAATGCACGTTAAAGATCTCTGACCACAACCCATCAGTGCAGTTTGTTTTCTCAGATAGCAAATAAAAGTGAGAGGATTTCCCTTTTGTCTGAGCTGCTTTCTCATGAGGATCTTTTACTGTTCAAACACTCACACAGACCATCAGATAGCTTGCATTTATTAATTCATGTTGCTTTTAGAAGACTTTGGAGATCACTGGAGGATGAAGTGCCGGTGGAGCCAATTACAGTTGTGTTAATATGAAATGCAACCAAATCCCAAAGAGACAAAGTGCCAGGCTAAACTGATACTTCTCGCTTCTTTTCTTTCCTCTCCTCCTTTCTTTCCCCTCAGAGGTTTTCATCATGTTTTATTTACACGTCTGACCAAAAGAATCCTATACACAGGAAATGCTTGTGATTGTGAGTTCCTCTCCTCAAATGTGGGGAAGTTTATTTATTTCAACAAACATTCCTGATTTGCACAGCTCCGGCCTCGCACAGTCCAGCTTTTTCAGACGCTGTGTGTCTCAGCTATAGGCCTATATTTAGACATGGCTGCTCTCTGTTTGTAATGATGCTGTCAGCAGAGCTCTCTGATTTCATGCAGGTGTCATCCTACAACAAGATGGAAAGGTTCATTTATGACTTTCAATGCCATCAGATTATATCTGCATATGTTTTTTTTTTTTTTAAGACCATGTACACGTAGTTGGAGTTATTTGTGGTGACTCTCAGTAATTGGTATGGGGTGTTTTATGACCCATGGTACAGAGCAGTTTTCAGGGAACCACAGAACATTAAACTTAACTGAACCTTGACCTTGGGAGCAGTAGTTTGATGAAAAAAAGAACTGCATCTCATGGTCTGCCTCAGTGGATGGAGTTTGCTCAGCAATGAAACAACTGAGTGAACTCTATCTGCTGAGGAAGACCATAACATGTGGTTGAATGCTCATAAAATGCTGATTATTAGATGTTGGGTTGAGATTGTTTTGTCACATTCACTAACATTGCTTGAAAAATCCAAAAAATGAAATAATTCTGTTCACCTGTGCTCATACGTTAAAGAGTGCCACTCTCAATGATCCTAACTCAGTATTGCCAGTATTCGAAATATTTCATTTATTTGTGTAGTCTACCTCAGGATGATGCCTGTGATACAGTTTGATTGATTATTGTTGAACTGCTTGAACCTCATATTAAAATGTTATCATTGTCACTATTAGAAGGGGGCACTGTGGTGCAGTGCTTAGCATTGTCCAGCACTGAACCTGGGGGGGATCAAACTCCAGGGTGGGTTGTCAGTATGGGATCTCTGTACCCAGTATCTCTAGGTGGGTACTCCAGTTTCTTCCCACAGTCACACACACATGCAAGTTAGGTTAACTGGTGACTCTAAATTGGGCGTAGGTGTGAATGTGAGTGTGAACGGTTGTCTGTCTCAGTCAGTCCTGATCCCCCAAAAGGATAAGTGATTATGGAAAAGTATCAACAAGCCAGTAATTATAATATATATTGGAGGGGGACCCCCCCCAGTATTCAAATATTCTGGCAGGTGACAGGCGACAACCTTGTCACAAAATAATCATTAGCGAATGTAATCATAATCATAAATAAACCAAACAAATTGCCAGTGTGTTGCAGTTCTGCATGTGCTTTGCGCAGTTTTGTTGAAACCAGGCTAATTAGCGAGTGCTTATGTTATCAGCAAACCCTCATTGATTTTAGCTAATATATATATATATATATATATATATGAAAATATATAATATGAATCTAATTTATGGAGCTTTGCTCCTTTTTCCCATGTTGGTTTCTCTCTTGTCCTTTCTTTCTCACTGGACTTGCAGATGTGCAGTCTTTACACATTTTGTACCTAAACTAGCTACAGTATCATATCGTCTTAGCACAATTAAGATAAAGACTTGATATTAGGCAACATCAACATACATGTTACCCAACAATCATCATTGCATACCTGTTTATGACAAAAATATCAAAGAAAATCAGAAAGTATTCATTTAATTGAATAGTTTCTTATATGTATAGTTCAGTCATGTTTTTTGTAGTTCGTGTAGTATAACCATATAATTTCACTGTAGGTTGCTACTGACTATTTTATAAAAAAGAAAAGACAAAAGACAAAAGAAAATCATGACAGATACAGGTTTGCATTTTTGAGGGCATGTAGCCCATAGCAAATGGCACCTCGACCTACACCTGTGTTTAAAGAACTCACATTAAATTAATAATGTGAGTTCTTTAAACACAGGTGTAGGTCGAGGTGGCAATTTGAATCATTTGCAAGGGCCCCCACCCCCACGGGCCCCACTGCAACCGCACTGCCTGCACTGGCTGTATTTATACCCCCGCCTAGACCCAAGGCCTTGAGTTTCATCGTTTTATCAGGATTTAAATACAGTGACGTCTTTAATTTTCAGAAGCTATTTCCAACACAAAAAGAGGCAAACTTGGTGGAAAACGGTGTTACTGACAGTTTCAAATTAATAAACTCTATCAATGATTTCAGTAAAAGTTACAGCTCAGTTCACTAATAATTTTCCTGTTGTAGACTGAGCAGTCTGAGTAACAACAGGAAGAAGTCACAACACTGAAAACTGCAAAAGGTGAAAGACTTTTTTCTATTTCATGTATCATTATGTGATCTACATAGAAGTGATTGACACTGCAGAGCTGCACATAAAGAATGAGGTCAGGATCAAACTGTTCAGTCAGTGACATCTGATACAAGAATGCAGAGCAATTCTCCTTTACAGTGGAGTTATCATGAGTCAGAACTTTTGGTCCATAAGGGTAAGGGTCATCAGTTACTGGAGTCAAATTAGTAGAATGTTAGCTGATGTTGAATTTGTTTGTAATCCTCGTCTTTGTTTTCTTAATGATGATTTTTACTATCAGTTTCAAGTTAATAGGCCTACAACTGCTGGAGTGAAAAGAATGATAACATCTTGGATTAATCCTGATATTTTTATCACTTTGGATAAATAATATATTTTAAATAAATCCACGATGCAGGACAGCAAAACTGAACAATGCTCAGTCATCTACAGTTGATGCCTGGCAATGTTTAATGAACATCACGATCTATATATGTCAGACCTGAAAGGAAAATACTGAAATATGTATGTTCTCTGTGTCTTTTGTTATATGAAAACAACTTTTAATCACAGAAAGGGAACTCTTTAGGTGACATAGCAACAGATTTTCTATTTGAATCACAGTTTTAAAGAAACCATGCTGCCGTTTTATAACCAAACTAAACTTTATTTTGCACATGGAATTCAGAGCAGGGTGGAGTGTGAAATAGTATTTGATTACATGATTGAGTACTAAACTTTATTCTCATATTGTGTGGTATTTTCAGCGTTCAGAGATACTGTGTGGGCTACACAGGCCCAGGCATGACAGTCAAAATTCTTAAATGAATTATTGAATATTTACTCTAAGTTTTCATCCTCAGGAATGAAAAGAGAAATGCAGTATATATGAGCTTTCCCTAAATATTCACATGACAATGACACATCCTGATATACTTTTACCTTTTTGTTGTATTAAGCGTTACATTTCACAGCCATAAACTTTGAGGAGCAACAGGTTGGAATAATTGGCGGAAATAGCCACAAATAATAACCACTGACAATTACGCATGCGTAAAAATGAATCTAAAAACCTCACTGCTGCTCTTTGTCATTGTCTCAACATTACTGCAGATGATGGGGATGGCAGAGATCCTGAAAAGAACAGAACAATAAGCTGCATCATAGTAGCTCAACATGCAAAGCTAATTACACAGTTTACATTTTGACGCATCTGTGCGTAAAATACATTAAAAGTTTAAATTGATAATTGTACTCATTTAAAATGCAGTACTTTGTCGGGGTAGGTGACTGACAGGTAAGAGCAGAAGGGGAATCCCATCTGGTACAACTGATGCGGTCGAGCACCGAGGACCACAGACGAACTGAACGCGGGACTTCTGCGCTCTGCGCATGTCTCCGCCGACAAACCGAAGATGCTGCTGCGCATTTCATCCTCACTTTTCGATAAGATACTCTCGATGCTAAAACCTTTTGATTTATCCCTGCTCGGTACATTTCCTTTCGCCCTGTCCTGCGCAATTGCAGCCAAGTTTGTGTTTCCTGCGCAACTGACGGCGCAGAGCGGACCTCTCTCTTTTTCTCTTCCGCTGAACGCTGACCTTCTCTCCTCTGGTTCCCGGCGGAGGGACGCGCCTGGGACACCGTCCATCCACAACGGAGCGAGCCTCGGAGCTGGACAAGTCTCAGGCTGGCGGGCGTCAAGCCTCCTCCCGGTGGACGCAAGGATGTCTTGGTTTGGGGACACTTTAGGTCTCTGTATGGGGGGATTTTGGGACTGTTCAGCATGGTTTAACTCGACAAGAACCGCTTTTGTGTCAGATTGTGTCTCCATCCTCTCCGCGTCCTGCCTCGCTGGCACTGCCGCTATTCCCGGGTCAGTCTGATGTTTCAGAGAGGTTTGAGGTTCCCTGGATGGTCCCGGGGCCTTAATGCGCTTGTGTCCACCGGCTTTGGAGTCCAGAGCGTCCTGCTGGCTCTTCGCCTTCCTCTTCCTCCTACGGTAGTTGCCGTTTTCAAACATATCCAGGCACTTGGTGTCCAGTGTCCAGTAGCTGCCTTTGCCAGGCCGGCCCTTCTCTCTGGGCACCTTTATGAAGCAGTCATTCAGGGAGAGGTTGTGGCGGATGGAGTTCTGCCAGCCCTGCTTGTTGTCGTGATAAAAGGGGAACCGGTCCATGATGAACTGGTAGATGCCGCTGAGCGTTGCGCGCTGCTCCGGTGCGCTCTTGATGGCCATGGCGATGAGCGCTATGTAGCTGTAGGGCGGCTTCTGCGGAGGCTCCTGGCGGGCCGGCATGAAGCTCAAAGCAGCAGGCACGACCCCTCCGCTGTCCCCTCCGTACAAGTAGATGAGCGGGGGGCCGGAGAGGCTGAGAGCCGAGGACGGCACTCCGAGAGACGGCAGACGGCCGTGGTAGAGAGTCATGACGCCGGGGAAGCTGTGGTGTGTCCCGGGGAAAGTTGAGCCTGCTCCCGGAGCTCCTCTCCACCACTGACTGACTCCCCAGCCTCATGAGGGCCCCAGAAATGTTAATAATTGTTGTACGTTTGCTGTGTTATGTTGACTTTGCACTGGGAAATAAATTGTCCATCATAAACAGTCGGTGGTGTTCTCAGCCCACCCACATTAATTAAAATTTCATTGCGCTGAAACTCCCTCATGTTCCCCCCCTCTCCCCAACAACCAATGAGGTGCCGGGTTATTCCCTCATCTGTTTATAGAATTAGTCGCTTGATAAGTCTGCCCACCCAGGTTGAATCAAGCTGTGTTTATTTGGAAAAATTTCCGGGCACCCAATACATAAACGCACTGATGTGCTGTTTGAAATATCACGTCCACCCCTGACGCTGAGAGTTGCTCACACAGAGAGAACAAGCAAACATTGCCGAGTCCTTTCTGGGAGTTGCTGTGGGCTCGCTCAAATGAAAACAAAGTGTATAAAAGGGAAAATAACTTCAACAATTTCTTTTAACTCGTGTCAGGCTCAAACCACCCCACTTTATTCAGAGATCTGACGACGCAGGAAATGATGGATGACTGACAAGATATCGTCACAGTAACACTGATACAACTACAGTTCTATAACTGCTTTATACGCAGACATCCTAAGCATCCTATTATCATTATCATTATTGTTATTATTATTATTATTATTATTGTCATTGTTGTTCTTTTTTTCTAAAAAAGGAAATGTGCATTATGTACCATAAAGTTTGTAAAATTTCAAATTTCAGATTTTCCCCTATATTTTTATTCAGTATTTTCCATTAACTGTACCTCCATCTTTAATTTAAGACTCTTCACTAAAACAGTTAAATTTCCAGGACATGACAATATGCAACTGTAATATTTCACAATAAATCACATTATTATCCCCTCACAGGCTGTTACTGTGATATTCAACCAAATTCAGAATTTCATTGTGAAATGTATGCAGGTAAGTATAGTTACAGTCACAGAAGCAGTTGAACTGTGAGATTGAAGTGAAACACAGTCATTCTGCGGGAGCATATTGCTAAATCACAGTGATGAATTGTACATAAACTGTGAATTTACAGTCAAATTCAGTAAATAACAGGCACATACTGTAATATCACAGTAAAGTAATAGGCATAAACTGTGAGGTTACAGTTAAATAAAGTAATTTTAAAGGAGCATGCTGCTAAATCACAGTAATATGAGATAATACGAATAACTACTGTGAGAGCAGTATGTAGCTGTCATTTCACAACACTGTTCTGTAAAAATGACAGTAACTTACTGTGAAAGTAATGCAACTTGCAGTTGCCGTTTATCAGAGCAGGTTATACATTTATTATTTAACTATATCATCCTCTATATGTTTTTTGTTATTTGTGTCTCTGTATTTAGTGTATGTATTTATTTCTATCTTGTTCGCAAAGGGACCATTTGCGATATTTAACAAAATGTTACCCGTAGCAATACAATGACTCATTTTATTATTCTGATGTTCCCATTTGTTAATAAAGCTTATTTTCATCTGCAGTCTCTGTGCAAAACTTAACTTACAGTTGATAACACATGGTGCACATATAAGAGGAAACATAGCATTACATCGCACACCATGCCAGCAACCAGTGTAGCCTATGTTAGACAAATTAAAAGGGAGAATATTTTCAAGCCAAAGCAACAGAGTGCAGTTGGTAGTTATGGACTTGAGTAGCTTCTAGCAGACTTTTTTAGAGGTTAGAAGCCAAACATGTTGGTACCATTGATTTAATGTGATGGATCTGTTCTTGGTCTCAGCATGGGGTCAATTAGTTTTGGCTTACGTTAATCATTTTATTTTTTAAAAATAAATATATAAATAAAAAGAGGAGTTTTATTTGTGATTGGCACCCTCACAGGGATCCCTGGTGGTTTCAGGGCCCTAGGTAAATGCTGGTTCTGGGGAAAAGGTGGATCACAGATTAACAAGACTATATTATGAAGTAATTGTTCTAAATAATTAGAGATAGGGGAATTTTAGAAAATAAGCTAATGTAGGGCCTGTCCTAGACTTTTGGGGGCGCTAAATAGGATTTGGTTTGAGGCTGAAATAGCACAGATAATACACATAAGCTTGTAAAAACTAAAATGGGAGCCATTAGCAGCAATGCTAACTTTAAATAGACTACAGTAAATAAAGTATTTGTCTATTACCCCCAACCCCATAAATGGTGCACTTACACCAGCCTGCAAATGTCATTTATTAAACTTCAATCAGGAGCTGCAGTGCTGGCAAGCGGTCAGAGAATACCTTGTGAGGGTACTTATCCTAGTTTGTGTCGACTTTCATTCTCGTCTTGTTCATTTATTTTGTTTATAAAACCGCAAAATGTGATTTTTCTTTTCAACACAGAATCCTCCGAGTGCTTATTTCATATGGGAAAGTAAATGCCTGACTTTGCCTTTCAGAAATACCCATTTCGCCTGTTTCTGAGATTATTGTTTTGTCACTTTATTTTTTCTAGTAAAAAGCATGAAATGTTTGTTCAGAAAGTTCAGTTTTTATTTCATTATTGTCTCTTCTTCATTTTTTTAAAAAAAAAAGTCTTTTTTAGGGGACCCTAGACACGAGGGGCCCCTGTGCAACTGCTGATATCGCTTCATCAGTAAGGCCAGCTCTGAGCTTATGTAATTGATCAAAACAACTGTGCAATATATACCACCTGTGTAAAGCTTATATCCAACACCACCAGGTCCAACAACTTACCTCATTATTTTTTGTCCA
>JAPZEB010000023.1:8178057-8193212 GCA_029783705.1 Chaetodon striatus | reverse complement strand
ACCTCATTATTTTTTGTCCACACCCATCATCATTTTAGTACCAACAGCACCAAGTCAAACTCTGAATGATCAGAGCCTCATAGAGGTCAAAATATTTGTTAATCACAGCCCATCTGTTCTTATTATTTTGTCCCGCCTTTGTTAGTCCACTATCAGTTATCAGAGGGAATTTGGGGCCTGGATGGTTCCCTGAATCAACAGGATTTAGGATATGTATATCTAAATAAATTCCTGATAAGTCTTGCTTAATTTTGGCTCTCCATTTTAATATCAAAAATACACAATTACACAATTACATTACACATAGAAAATACTGATCGATATAAAACTTTTAAGTCACTTATAAAAAGCCATGTCTAACTGATGGCGACTGTGCTCATTTGATAAAGTGTCCTGTTATAGATTTTGGCTGTGTTTGTATCAAAGTGGAATTAAATAAAACGTGGTGTTTTAATTGTCTTTTGAGAAGCTGCAGGCAGGCACTTAGGACTGTATTGCCTTACAAGGACAACATGGACAGTGTATTATTTGTAGATGTGAGCATGATGCTTTATATTATGTATTTTCCTGTTTATAGGTCAAAGGAGGATTATAACAACTTTACAAGTGCGCACAGCTGGCTCCTGCTTACATTAGGGGTTTGGAGCTTTCAGTGGATAAACTCAGAAGTTGCTCTTTTCTCTGTTTCTCTCTCAGCAGACGGTGATTCATTAGCAAATAAAACTAAACTAACATGCAAGTATTAGACGTGTACAGGCCACGGCAAGCAGCATTTGACATTTTCAAAGGGCAGCTGCTGGAAAGTTCTTTCCATCCATACCGTAGAAGACACATTTTAGAACGGATACTAATGCAAAAGCATTTATCTGTCAGCCGGTGCACTATAGGAGTCTGTGATGTAAGCAGCCGGAGTTCTTAAGAGGGCTGTTATCCCAGTGTTCAAGCTATAGCCTTTAAGACACATAGACGCAGGTGAGCTGATATTGTATGCTATATTTTTTGACACAATTCAACTCACTGACCTCAAACCTCACTAATGTACATCCTGATTAACATTACATGACCAGTTTTTTTTTTTGCATGTCAACTACCTGATAGGTTGACCAAACAGTTCTAACCAGGCAAACTCAACAAAGGCCTAAAGGTTCAACTGTTTCCGGCCCTCTAAAAAATTCAGAAAGAATGACCTGTGAGGCAGGGTCCTTATCAGTTTCTTCCTAAATTGATTTGGGAAAATGTCAAAAAAAAAAGTTTAAAGGATAACTTTAGCATTTTTAAACCTGGACTCAAGTTTCCCATGTTTTTGTGTCCAAGTGACTAATGGGAACAACAATTTTTGGAACTGATTCAGTTAAGAGCACTGCTGCCAGCAACTGCAAAACAGGCTACAACGCAATGGGCAACTGAGCACAGTGATTTTACGTCCGTTAAATGCTTGTTTCTGCCACTGACACGCCCAGATTGTTGAAAAATATCCCTTTCTGTTAAGAGTAAGATCCTTTTTATTTAACCAAAAACAGCCCCAAAATTACTATTGCCAAACACACCAGACTTTATTAAAATAAACTGTAATTTGATCGTTGTCAAACGTACTTCATTCCAAGTAAACAGAAACGAAATTTTAAAAAATAATAATACATTTTGGTTCATCTTTTCACTGTTACAGCAGTCACCAACTCTGGTTTGGTTAAAATAAACCCTCAGTTCACCAGTTAGATTGACAATATGCTGGCTCCATACATGCTGAAATTACTGTTTATTTAAATGTCTGGTGGGTTTTCCAATAGCGATTTTGGGTCTGTTTCTGGTTAAACAAAAAGTATCTTACTTTTAAACAAAAAGGTCTGTCTCTGTAAGGATCATTTCCATAATGTTGTCAGATACTAAGAATAACAACCTGAGCCTGTCAGTGGCAAAAACAAGCATTTTAGTGGACTGACATGCATTAAGCCTGTTTCACCACATCTGGCTGCAGCCCTCTTGCTCCATACTGGACCAGTTTAAAAATAATTGACTCTATTAGTCACTTAGACACAAGAACGGGAAAATAGAATCCAAGTTTTAAAATACCAGTTATCCTTTAAAGATCTTGTGGATCTGTTTCCTTCATTGCATGCAGCTCTAAGTTGAGTCAAGTTTACCGTAAAAGATGTAACAGTATTTTAACACAGTACTGTATGTTACCTTGAAAAGCCCTTCAAGACATGTTCTGAAACAAAAATACCCCGCTTTGTCTCATAATTTGCTTCTGATATAGTTTTCCCATAAAAAGTTCAATTATCTCAGTAAAATACTTAAAATGACTCATACTCTACCCTAATCTACTCCTCCCCCACTGGAAGACCTAAAATGTATGAATATGCAAATCTTTTTCATTTCAAGTTTAACTGCTGGAAACAAGAAGTCTGCTTCTTCATCAAAAAGTGCTTCCTCATGCATGATGGAAATTCCAAACTGGTTGCGATGTCAATACATCAAAGGTATATATTTTTGGGGGGACATGTCCCCCTCAGTATTTAGAACATATGCATTTGTTCCTCCTAATAAAACATGAAAGTGGCAGAGGACTTTTATTTTGAAAAAATTAAAGACATTTACACCACAGATTGATACAGAAATGGCACTAATTGGTGCATAAAGTTTCCCCAGAATGCAAAGGGGGACTCCAAACCTTGTCAATAAAGTGTCTGTCACAAAGTCAAACCATTTAAACACTAAGCTTGTGACAACTTGTCCATTCACTGGTATTTTCTCGTAAACAGATAACTTGCAATTATGAGAATAAATTTGGGCAGAAATAGACTCGATCAGCTGCAAGTATTACAGTCACTGTGTGTATGAGTTTTAGCTGAAGACTGAATAAGTCAGCTGTATTATATTAATGTTGTCAGTTTGCTAGGATTATGGTCTGGCCTTTTGTCATTAACTCTGCTTTGAACCTCTCACCCTCAGCCAGTTTGTAATCCAAGTTCAAAGGCCTGGTATTTGGTGACATCTTCTGGACACACAGAAAACTGCAACGTTATATTAGCATAGAAGATAAGTGTTTAATAAGAGATTAAACATGCTATGGAATGGCTTTAATCATTACCTTCATGTAAAAAATAACTCACCATAAAAGTCTAGTTGTTATTTTCAGACCCACTTTTTGAACGATACATTCTGACTTCTTCTAAAACTGTCTTGTAACTTGAAATAATTTGTTAACTGAATCACACTGAGTGTTCAAGAGAATCTCAACCTTTTTTTTTATTCTGAATAGTTAAGAGTACATGATGAAAACTTACATGGCTTTATACAAGTCAGTTGTTTCCTCTGATGATGATGGTTAATATCCACTTCAGTCTCTTGATCATTCTACATATACTTGAAAGACCCTTAAAGGAATAAAAACAGATGAGTTTTTTTAGTTGAACAAACTCTTTTATTACAATTGAAACTTGGCTTGTAAGCTCACCTTGAGTTAAGGAAATATTTCATCCACCAAATAACCATTTGTACATCAATTACTCACCACGTGTTACATTTAATTCTTGAGAAAAACTTTACCTTTTTCAAAAGCCGCTGGTTAACATAGAATTCAAAAACTGAGAAAATTCTTGACGAACTGGAGTAAAAGGCAAGCCGCAATTAACAGAAAAACAATATCAAAACATCTGTTTACAAACCCTCACACAACTCGTGTATTATAATCCAAGTCTCATTTATCCAGCTGTATGCTCATTACTTTCCAAACAGACAGCCCTTTCCAACAGGGAGCTGAACTGAAAATGAAATTTATCAATGCTCTTTTCAAAGCCAGACTCCACTGACAAAAACAGTAGTTTTACCTTACTGAACATGGGAGCTGCTGGTCTACTGCTGCCTTGATCAGCTGGTGACTTGGTGTTGTTGTGCGACTTTGGTGTTTAAGGGTTAGTTTGGATTCAAAGTCACACAAGACCACTAATAAACTATCAATTGAATTCATCATAACACGTAGTGAGTAATTGTTGTAAAGGTTGTTTGGGAGTGTAATATTCTTTTAAGATTAAATGGAGTATTTAGTTGAGGTAAGAAAGCAAAGGAACAAAGTTTAAACGTATTACTTGGCAATGCAGAGAAAGCGTACAAAACTGACTCAACTCTACAGAGCTACTCTGGAATACCACCAATCTGTTAGTCAACACTATGTCAGAGGAGACAATAAAACAACAACTCAAACAATAACAGATCAGCTTAACTGTCTTTCAACCTTTTGAACCTCAAGTTAGGTGACCTCAGTCCTCTCGGACGAAGTTTGATCAGAGGTCACTGATGTGTTGTGTGGATTCTCTGTCTGCTTTGGAACAAGAAGATATTTCACCGCCCAGTGCAGCAAGGACTGTGCAACTTTGAAACGACCGAAATCCTGCAGATTCTGTCCTGACACTTGGTAAGAGTAAGAGAACAGCCTGCCATCACTGTGAACGGTGGGACTCTTCCTTGAGACAGTCCCTACAGTTTGACCCTGTCTGTGACTGCTGCCCTCTTCGGCCCCGGAGCCTCCCTGAGTGTCAAAGAGCCAAGACGGAGGGCTCCCACTGATCTGAGCTTCCTCCGCTTCCTCTTCCACTAAGGTGGTCAGTGCTTCTGGTGATGGCTCACTTCTCTTTCTCTTTCTTTTTTTCCCCTCAAAAGTTTCTTTTTCCAAAGTCTGGTTTTCCTTGTCCAAAGCCGGAAGATTTTGTTGTACTGTGTTGGTGTGGTGTTTGTCTGTGGCAGGCAGCATGTTCGATGGTCTGCTGAAAGGCTCTGGTGGACTCACAGAAGTTGAAGAGACAGCAGTGGTGGGGAGGCTAGTTGAGTGTGGCTGTCTCTGGTATGGCGGGAGGTAGCTGTTCTCTCCTTTGCTACTCTCTGATGTCTGCCGGGATTCCTCCAAACTGGTGACAGGAAGCTGCATGCTGGTTGAGACTGCAGAATGATCAGACTTGAATTCAGTGGCAGTGGGATTGTGAGGTGACCGGGTTGGTGTTGCTTCTGGGGATGCATCAGAGGATAATGAGGTTTCACATGGTGGAGGAAAAATGTCCCAAGGGTTGGTTAAAGGCCGGATGTCGCAGTCAATCATCAGGTCCTCATGTAGCATGCTGTCCTCCATGGGACAAGGTGAATTCTCATTGTCTCGATGTGTCTCTGCGACTGCTGGCTTGGCTGTTCGCCAATCGACAGAAGGCGGCGTCGTCTCTGAAGGTTTGCGGAGTAGTAACTCTCTCTGTCTGTCCTCAGAGGTGGCAGAAAGCCCACTTGTTCCAGCATTCAGCAATGTTTGCAGCTGCTGAGTATCTTCCTCTGGGATGATAAGACACTTTAAGGGGACAGTGAAACATTTCATTCCCTTATATTTGACCCTGTCAACGTCCCAGCTTGTGGCAGTGGACGTATCTGTGTGGGTTAGCGATGGGATGTGAGTTGAGGTGGAGGGCTGTGGGCTTACTGGGCGGCTGCTTGCTACCAGCCTCTCCTGAACATCCTCCAGCACAACCTGCAGACAGTCATGCTGCCACTCCCCCAGGAGCTCTGATAGATCAAACCCACACTGGCTCTTCTGAGAGTCCTCCTGACCCAGCAGGGCCCTCCATGTCTTACAGACCTTCAGCCTGATGGAGGGCAGTGTCATGCAGCAAGGGGTGTTGTCTTTAACTGGACCGGCTGCGGTCGAAGCCAGCTCTCCGACTGATAAGAAGAATCTGCATTTAGTCTGTTCAAGGGCCATGTGAAACTGCAGCCGGTAGTCCTGAATGCACACAGTGGTGTTGACCAGGCTGGTGAAACACTCGCGGTCCTCCTGCTCCTGGAGATGCTCCCAGGCTGCTGCCGTGAGGATGGCCGGGATCTGGAGCACCCCGTCGGATAGAAAGAGCAGCCCTGTTGGGCCCTCAGAGCCTTGAGCCTGGGACTGAGACATCTGACCCACCCCGATGACATGAGCCTTGAGCCTCCCTCTACTGCTCCCCTCCTCAGTGTCATAGCTCAGGATCAGACTCTCTATCCACGGAGACAGTGTGCTCCGAGCAGGTCTAGGCATTTTTGTAATTTCAAACTGTGAGTCACCAGCTATGTTCCGTCAGGCACACAGTGTCATTGCTCATTGGTTCCTCCATCACAACATCAACCTGAGAGCCAGAAACACAAGAAATATCACTTATGAGATATTATAAAATACTAATTTGTTGGTTTAACATGACATTCTGATAACATCGCAGAGAGAAGTTAGAAATGAAGCGCGAAAAACTTACCCAGAGTGCGCCATACTGACGTCTCCATAACAGGCAGTTTTACAGCTATGTTGCATGATTCTGTCTTATCATAATACTGATCTTGCCTATCCTAAACACGTAGTTGTTGCTATTACCTTTGTGTTGTCCTCTGTAAGACATAATAATGTTTACGTTTGACGACAGTTATGGCGGCGACTACTATTTCAAGTTGCTGAAAGGTAGCAGCAGACTGAAGACAAGTTATCCTTCAAAATAAAAGCGTTGGTGTACTTTTGCATAAATCAGTCAATGTGACCATGAATACATATATATGTATATACATATATTGAAAATGTGCTAATTCATAAAAACATACTCATTGTATTAGGTGATGTATATTCCTAAAAAGTACACCAAAACTATACTAGTTTGGTTTAGGTTTTACTCACACCGGAAATGCTATTTGGTTGTAGTTCAGATAACTTTGTGCTGACGGTTTGGTTTTGTGGCCGCGTTCCGCTTCTTTCTTTCTTCTCACTTTGTATATCCAATTGGAAATCTAGACTGGGATAGCGCGATAGAGTTTTATGTATCTTGATATCAAAAGATTTTTTTGTACAAATTTATTAACATCACTTAACTTATAACTGTTACACAGCGATTTATTCGCAATGATGTTTGCACACAGGTTGCCTTGAAAGTATTGGAACGGTGTTTATCTGTACGCTTTCCGCCTTGCTGATGCTACATTCAGGTGCCACATAAATTCTAGACCTGTTCTTACGGTTCTTACCTAAATTGTTGAAAGCTTGGATTAATTACGTACACGGTCTAAAGCTATTGAACGAATCAGTTGTATTTAGTCACAAGATGGCTTTTTATGTGAATATGTTTAATTATTTTTATCTCTACCTGGATATGTAGCCCATGTACTTTTATGTATGTATAAACGGGAATTTCGTATTTATCATATTTCCTTGAACATTGAATGCAGCACAGTACATGTCTTCACGTCCAGTTACCACATTCTCGCCTGGAGTGATTCATGTTGTCCTAAATGCAGTTAGGTACAGCCCGTGCTTATAAAACAAGAAAAGCGCATTTCGTAGTCTTAAGGTAAGACTTTAAAAACATACACTTGAATTGTCAAAAAGAAAAATATGACAACAAGTTTGAACCATAGTAAACATACAGTTGAGGGCTCAAGCCCATGATAATGTGTTTGTAGCTTTCCCCATTTATTACTAGGCTAACCAAGTTAGACTAACGTCAGCTAAATTACCTTTTGCATTAAACTGTGTAGATCTTTGCCACTGACATTCTGTCGTCTTTGACAAAGTAGCTGTTGTTTATCGAGGTGTTGGTTGTTTTGCTAATAGCCTAGCCTTTACGCACCATTTTCACCAGCAGCTTCACCAAACTTCATTTAGGAACCTGTCAGTGTAAGACGTCTTACGAATCGTTAAGTTTCCTCACGTTATTTGGCAAACAAGTGACTGACTTAATAGTACATTGTATTATTTAAGTTACATTTCTAATAGTTGGATTTTGTTAACTCAGATATCTGTCTCCGCTGGTTTGTGTAGTAGCATTAGTTGAGGACTAATTAGCCAGACTAGTAGCTTACAAACCGACTGTTAAAGACTATTTTTATGGGAACAGGTGTTGTGTGTTGTATTCTGTGCAAGCCGAATTGAAGACTGTCCCCTGTTTATTTATCCAGAGTCAAGCATAGACATGCCCGATTCTGTATCGAGTGATCCCGGTTCGAAGGTGTCGGACCCACAACATTCCCAGAAACTACTCAGGGTGCTTCGCACCTTCTGGCAAGAGCAGAGTTTCCACGATGCGCTGCTGGTGGTTGATGGAGAGGAGCTTCCTATCCAGAAAAACATCCTGGCTGCTGCCAGCCCTTATATCAGGTTAGAACATCTGGAAGTAAAATCTGGTGTTCAGCACAGAGTCAGCCACACCAGCTCTGATATCATCACATTTGTTATTTTTGGCTGGTGTCTGCAGTGATTAAGCAACATGGGCGTGTCCACTGTCACTAAGCAGTGGTACTGCTGAGAGTTATAAATGTACATCACCTGCATTTAGTTTTTATTTTCATGTTTGACATATTCAGTACTGTTAATGTTTTTGTTTCACGTCCACTTTTTCTGGTAGGACCAAGCTGAATTACAATCCTCCAAAGGAAGATGGGTCCACATACAGAATCGAGCTGCAGGGGGTCTCCATGCCCATCATGAAACAGATCCTGGACTACATCTTTAGCGGTGAAGTGAGTTCAGAGGTTTTTAAAAAAGCATAATGACACACTAAGGTTTTTAGGCGTGGTAAGCTTGAGTAATTATTTCCTGCCTGTGCTGATACATAGTTGTGGTTATCCCTTTGGCCTGTCCTTCACACACAGATCACTTTGAGTGAAGAGACCATCCAGGACATGGTGCAGGCATCTGACCTGCTGCTCATGACTGACCTCAAGTCCTTGTGCTGCCAGTTCTTAGAGAGCTGCATTGCTGCAGAGAACTGCCTTGGCATCCGGCTCTTCTCCCTGCACTACTGCCTTTACCATGTCCACTATGCTGCCACCGAGTTCCTGCAGACACATTTTGGTGACGTTGCACGCACTGAGGAATTCAGAGAGCTGCCCCCTGACCGGCTCTGCGAGGTGCTGGCCATGGAGAAGCTGAATGTGGGCAATGAAAAGCATGTGCTGGAGGCAGTGGTGCGATGGTTTGCACATGACCCGGAGAATCGCAGGGTGGGTGATGCTTCCTCCAGGTTCAGAGTGGAGATAAGAGAGTATCTGAAAAATGTAGACGGATAACTTTTTGCTTAACTGACCAACTGCTGATCAGAAAAGTAGTCTCTTGTCAGTGTTGGAGTTTAGTTTATTTTAGACTGGGATAGACCAGGACAGTCACACATTTGCACAGATTTGCTCTGGCCTTTTAACAATAGATGTTAAAATATATTTCTGGATAACCTCTTACAGGATCTAATCTGTGGGTGTCATGTTTAAACCCCTTTAGTACAAATCACATTGACTTCTCCACAGCTAAGTACTTTGTAAACATGTGTTGTAAAAATGTAAATATAATGTTTCTAGGAATCCTTTGGTTTCACTTTATTTCTACATGGTATAGAAAATCATCAAGTCTGTAATGTACTGCAATTTTCTTTCATTACCATCTGCACTTAAACTGCGTAAACACTGACCAAAAATTAACGTAAAGTTATTGTTCACTGTGATTGGTAACACAGTTCAGACAAATCTCGTGAATCTAATTATTGTTATAAGAGTAAATGTGAATGGGAATCAATAGCATCCTGTAACACTGGTAAACTTGTTTTTTTTTTTTTCTCTAACCCACAGGACATAATTATCAGTTTTGCAGTTCAGTTTTAGCATCTTTCAGCTCATTGTTTTGGTTTTACTGCCTGCATATTAATTATCAAACTTTTTTCTAGCAGAATCAGGAAGGTCTGATAAAACCCTACTCTACAAAACCTGCTCAGCACCAAACGTAAGACAAAGTTGGTGACATTAGTACACATGCACAAAAAATAGTTTTTTTGCCCTTATTTTGAAAAAGACAATATTCCAACTAAGCTGTTAACATTGCTAATGAAAATGAATTTTCCACTAATCATCCCATTTATGTGCAGTCATGCATACTGTGATTACCATGCCCTAACATGTATAAAATATAGAAAAGTAAAATGGCTGGAGCTACTTGTGCCATTTTCCTTCTTTGCGTCAAAATAGATTTTTTTTATAGTTTCCTCACCGATAGTAAGCTTGTTCACCCGTCTGAACACAGCCTGCCTCTTTCATTTCTTCAACCACCCTGAAAAGGTTGGTGTTGTGATATTCGCACATATACAAAAACCTGTTGATATGTAAGTCTTTCATAATTTTTAAAAGTAGGTATGTTTCTCTTTCCAACTAGAAATAGAGGCTTTTCTTTTGGGCATGTATCTGTACCACACAGCATTGCAAACCGGTAGCTAGTTGGTCTGTGTACTATAACACACAGAGTTGAGCGTACATAGGCAAAAGGCCGCATGTCCCAAACTGCAATGGAAACATTGAGATTGAGATGTATATTCTAAATGCACTGTTTACATGTCCAAAGAACGCCCATAAAGACAAATAATATCGACATATGTCTTAACCAGAAAATGCTACATTTGCAATTAGGCCTAATTTAGAATATCCAAACAGAATGTGATATTTACATGAGCCTATCAAATTCTGAATATTATCCTATTTAGAATAATAGTGGAATATTAGAGTACATGTAAACATAGCCACCGACTAGTTTGTAAACGGGAACATTTAGCAGCTAAAGAGCCAGATTTTTTTTTTTAATTGTTGGAGAGCAAAAGAAACCTAATAAGGGAGTGAATATTGGTCCTTGATTTGCCAGGTGGAGACACACATCTCTACATGAATGCTAATGTATCACTGTGTCTGCCAGATGTGGAATTAGGCAAGTTCTTCCCAACTTTACAAGATGTTATGTCGGTGTTGTGTTGACAGCTTGTTCCTCTGCCCCTAAGTGGCCCAAAAAAGTGAATTTATTTGGCTCCAAGTGCTGCGAGCTTTTGTTTGTTCCATAGTGAGTCTTCCATCTGTATGTGTAGGTGCTCATGAAGGAAGTGATGTCTGCAGTGTGGGTGCAGGGCCTGGATGCAAGCTACCTGAGAGAGCAGGTAAAAAGTAAATCAAATGTATAGTATTATCATAAGTGTATCAACAGAACCTATGTGATGATGTGGGTGTCCAGTCAGATTGTTTCCCTAACTCAGTAGCTAACCCTGTTGTGTGCTGCATGGTATCCTATCAGGCCATGGGAGAGCCGCTGATGAGGGAGGTGATCAGAGAATACTGTCAGCAGGTGCTGGGGGCTGGTCCGCTGCAGGGGGAGGCTCTGCTTGCTGCCTTCAAACCCAGAGGTTACTCTGAGTGTATTGTTATCGCCGGAGGAGAGGATCGCAAGTGAGTCACTGTCAACCATCTTTATTTTTCCTATTTGGACTTCACATTTTTATCATCAGCATTACTATTATCATAGTGTTAAATGTTAAGTGGAGGGCTTTAGTGTCTAAATATGACTTACAAAGAAGCTTTTCACTTAACTTCAAAAACATTTTGGGAAAAAGACTATGACAGAGGAAAATAATGGTATTTTAGGTCATGATGAGGTCACCCAGATGACATGGTCAGCTCACATCCTGTGTGGTACGATAATTTTTGTCCTGTACAGAGCCAAGAAGCCAACTGCTGCAACACGCTGCATGTGTCCGCTCTATGACACCAACAGACAGGCCTGGATCGAACTACAGCCAATGAGTGTTGCCCGTGTCGGCCACGGGGTGGTTGCTGCCGGTTAGTGCTGGCTAGGCCAGGAAAATACATTCACCACAACTGAAGTGATACAGAAAGCACATCTGAAACTCATGTCATGAATGACTGAATGAAAGATTCTTTTTCTACTATTTAGCAGAACAATTCAAACATAATGTCCAGCAAATACAAATGTAAGTAATGACATTGTGTTTCCTGTCTGTTAGAGGGTTTTCTGTTTGTCATGGGCGGAGCAGATGAACACAACACAATCCTAGACAGTGGAGAGAAATATGACCCTGACTCCAACACCTGGAGCCCCATCCAGCCAATGCTACAGGTATACTCACCCCTCTCTGTAACCACACTTCTCCTGAGGCTTCAGCTGTTAAAATTATCCCTCTATTATCAGAAATAAAAACGGTCAAGGGTGATCTTTGCATTAGATTTTTTTTTCTCCCCAATTTCTCCGTCCTTTTTTCTGGTATTTTACTACGCAGTTCCAAAAGTTCAATGTTTCTATCAAACAGATGTTGAAAAGTTTTAAGGGGGCAATTTGCTGAAATTGTCAGTTACTCTTTGTTAATCATACTGCCAGCAAAAGTGAACGCCAGCCCCAGATTCACTCTTGTTCAGGGCTACAACTAACGGTTATTTTCTTTGTCAATTAATTTGTTCATTATTTTCCCAATTAATCGATCAGTTGATTGGTCGAAATGGCAAAAAAAGTTGACCAGTGTCTTCCAAAAACCTAAGATGATGTCCTCAAATGTCTTGTTTTGTCCACAACACAAAGATAATTAGTCCACAGTTACAGAGAGGTAAAGAAACCAGACAACAGTCACGTTTACATTATTATTTAAAAAAAAACAACTGATTTATCAATTATCACATTTGTTGGCGATACATTTAATAGTTTACAACTAATCAATTAAATGTTGCAACTCTACTCTCGTTTGCTTTATTTGCATTTCTTCCAGTGCTCTGTCTGCAATTTTCTTAGCTTTCTCTTGAATGTGTGCTGCCTACAGTCTGGTAACAGGTTGCCTTTTTATAAAGTCCCAACTTCACCTGCGCTCTGTGCTAAGGAATTTCCCGGACACAGCAAAATATGGAGAAAATAAAAGACAGCTAGAGGGCAGAGTCTCTGCAGATACACCATCACACACTTTTAGTGGCTCCTAAGTGGTGATCAAAAGACATTACTTTTGAATGAGTCTATGCGTATTTAGAAAAAACTTGAATAGTATTTTTATTTTTATTTTTTTCAAAATGCTACATTTTGCTGTTGGTATTTGCTGCTGTTTGCAGCTGTCTGTTTTACTTATTTTTAAACAGGTAAATGATCAGGCCACCATACAAAGTGCGTTTCCGCAGCCATGTTTGAATGCCCTCTGACTTCTGTATTATTTTAATTCATGACCACTAGGTGCCAGCAGAGCTGCAATACAGGTTGAGGTTAAACTAAAGTTGGCAGCACAAGCAGATTTGACACAGACTACATATTCAGTTATCTGCTTACACTTTTCAGAGAACAGTTCTGGTATTCATATTGTATATTGAACATATATTGTTTCTAAATAGTCTCTAAATGCTGATGTGTGAAAATCAGACTTCAGTATATTGTTAATAATGTTTTGATAGATAAGAACATCAAACCTAAGTGCCCGTGACGGAGGATTTTATGTTGCAGTGTTGCTTTACTGAAGCAGAGGATCTGAATCCCTGCACGGCTGGTCAGGTGTGCATGTTGCTGCATATAAACATGAGTGAATCCTTAACCACATTTAAACCCCTCCACTTATTCCGCCTGTTTTGCCTGTCTCCTCGTCCCGTCTAACACCTCAATCAAGCCGAGACAGAAACGGGGTTAAATCCCTCTTCTCCTCTTTCATGTTAAGAACAGACAGATCTGTGAGAGATGAGGAAAGAAAAGACTGAGAGCTCACACAGCAGCGAGGAGCCAATGTCCTGAAGGTGCGAGTGTGAAGGGGGGAGGTGGGCCGGAGTGTGGTGAGGCTGGGTTTGTGCAGGAACATGCTAGAGGATAAGGCGTGTTCCCTTTGGCAGCGCAGCGCAGTGTAAATCCACAGGTGCCATCTGATGCCTGTGTTTGTGACGGTGCAACAGTGTGCGGCAGACGCTGAGAAAAGATCTGGCAGCTATAAATAGGCTGTGTGTTAAAGAGGCGCGTTGTAAATATAGTGCCCTGGTGTGGTGTCACTTTACACCCCCCCACCCACCTCCACCCCCCTTTTGGTCTCAGCCCCAGCTTCTACCGGACTCCTCTTAACAGTTTCATTATGCCAGAGTGCGTCATGAGCGCTGGAAAAAAAAGAGACTTGAAAACACAGGGAGAAAGAAAGAAATGAAAGACAGGGCAGCAGTGTACTTAAGGGACAGATCACGCTCAAGGTGTGTGTGTGTGTGTGTGGGTGTGTGTGTGTGTGTGTTGTCATGTAACTGAGGCCAGGATTCCCTGAATCCTCTGGTGTCTGCAGGTTTGGGAGGCTTCCAATGTACAAGAGAACAGAGAAGTACAGAGAGGGAGGTGATCCTCTCTTCTCCTCTCCTCCCGTCTCCCCTCCTCTCTTCTCCTCTTTTCTCCTCTCCTCTTTTCCTTCTCTTCTCTTCTCTTCTCTTCTCTCATTTTCTCTTTTCTCCCCTCCTTTTCTCTCCTCTTGTTTTCTCTCATCTCCTCTCCCTTGCCTCCTTTCCTCTTCTCTCCTCTCATCTCCCCTCTGTATTCTCCCTTCTCCTTTCCTTTCTTCTTCTCTTGTTTTTTCATCCTCTCCTCTTGTCTCCTCTCATTTCCTCTCCTCTTATTCCCAGTCCTCTCCTCTCTCTTTCCTCTCATCACCCCTCTTTTTTCTTTCTTCTCTCCTCATTTCCTCTTCTCTTTTTTCTCCCCTCTCATTTTCCAGTCCTCTCCTACCTCCTTGTCTCCTCTCCTTTTGCCCCCTCCCTTCATTCTCTCTTCTCCTTTCTTTTCCTCTTCTCATTTTTTTCCTTCACTTTTCCTCTTTTGCCTCCTCTCCTCTTGTCTCCTCTCATTTCCTCTCCACTTATTTCTAGTCCTCTCCTCTCCTCTTATTCCAGGTCCTCTCCTCCCTCCTTGCCTCCTCTTCTCTCTGCTACTTCTCCCCCTTGCCTTCTCTCCTCTTCTTTCCTCTATCCTCTCCTCTTTCCTTGCCTCTTCTTCTTTCTCACCTCCCATCTCATTTCCTCTCCTCTTGCATATTTCCTCTCTTCCTCTCCTCCATCTTCGCCTCATTTCCTCCTGTTCCCTCTCCTTTTTTCCTCTGCTTTCATGTCCTTTCCTCTCCTCCCCCTTTTCCTAATCTCTTGTTTCCTTCCTCTTCTCCATCTCCTTTCTCTACTCTCCTCTTTCTTCCTTTCATCTCCTCCTTCTTGCCTCTCCTCTCGTTGCCTTTCCTCATCGTAAACCTGTAGTAAAAGTGCTTTGCTGGGTGTGGTAGTGTGTAGGGAAACTCTAATCACTGTGTCCAGCGTGCTTTAACACTGTGTGTGTGTGTGTGTGTGTGTGTGTGTGTGTGTGTGTGTGTGTGTGTGTG
>JAPZEB010000023.1:8164261-8175334 GCA_029783705.1 Chaetodon striatus | reverse complement strand
TATAATAAGTATGTTTCTTTGAAAATAAGAATTGTTGTGTTTTTGTAACCTTAGAATGAGCTGCATTTATCCAAAAAAGGAACAGGTCCCCATCTATGGAGATCACCATGTTGCACCGCCTAGTTTCTACAGTAGCCCAGAATTGACAAACCAAGTACTGGCTCTAGATAGGGCCATTGGCGTTTTTGCGTTGGCCACTGTAGTTAGTGCCCCTCTGCGAAGTGTCAGAAAAACACAGATTTTTTAAATTTGTAATTGCTTTATTCAGTGTTTTTACCAGCTTAAATCACTGGCTCTCAGTAAAACCTACTGAATGTCTGGATCTTAAATTATCAGAGAAGAAAGATGAGCACACATCAGCAGGTGCTAGGCTAGTGGCCTGTCTGCGAAGTTTCAGCTAGTTGCAATCTGCAATCCTCGCCACTTAATGCCTCTATATCCTGAACACTGCTGCTTTAATTTGGAATATATCAAAATAGGAGATAATGAATATGTTACAGTGTGATTTGGTGTTCCTGGTGGTAATTGTGGTGTTGCTTTCATGTGTCCAGTTGTTTGAGGTTGTGAGCAATGTTGCGAAGCAGGATTACTTTATGGCGGGGATACTCAACTTGCTTTGCCTAGGGGCAACTTTTGCAAAATGACTGGAGGCCAGGGGCCAGTTAATAAACATAAATAACATTCATCAGATAAAATGAAAAAACGAGGCAAATCCAGTTGAAGCAGCCCCACACAGGTCTGGTGTATGCAGGGCTGTCTCGGATTGTCTAGGACTTTAGATTTTAGATGTAGACTTAGCCCAGGCCTTTGTCGGAAGTTGGCAATTTTGCCATTGACCAACAAAAACCTGGTCTGAAGTCAGAATGCTGTAGTATTGTCCTGCTATTTTCAGGGCTCTATTCAGGTTGTAAGATGTGCTTCCATAGATCTGTTCACACCATGTGGACACTGCCTGTTACACACACAAGAACGAGCAGATGGGTTATGGGTTGGTGAATTAATACATCATTCATCCGAAAATATTAAGTACATTCAAAACAGGAACATAGCAGAGAGCAGAGCCGAGCTGCACAGCTGCTGTCCAACTCTCCATTAAGAGAGACCCTGTGCACATTTACACACAAGAAGCAGTGTAACTTAATGAATTATTTCAGAAGCTAAAAGTTAAGTTCTGTTTCCTCTGTCAAGTTTAAAACTACAGTTTTTAGTTTTGTCCCTTAGGTTTGTCATCATATTTGCAGCAGTGACATAACTCACTGCATTACACTACGCAGAAAACCAATCAGTTCATCAGTTTGCCAGATCCGCCACATAAGGGGCAGTGTACCAGGCACAGGCACACCTGTGCCCGTATTCACAGACATTCTGAGAATACTCTCAGAGAGATCCTAACTTAGCCTAAAAGTTTTCTGTAAGGAGTCCTAGCTTTGGAGTAATTTAGGAAAGTTCTGTGTGGTTGATCCTGTTACTAGATATGATGCATTCTTTTAAACAGATGTGGTTGGTTGTGGCGTTATGTGTTAAGTAGAAAATGTGTGTGTGTATCCCTAATGACATAAACCAAACAGTATTATCTAATCTATAGCATTTCATTTACTCACAGTCATCCAGTGTTTGAAGAATATTTCTCTGACCTCTTTGTCTTTACACCACAAATTTCATCCTAGGAGCTTTTTTAAGGTTTTACATGCTCTGTGAACAAAGTCTATCTTCATAAGGACCTAGTTTTAACTTTAAGGGGAAATTTTGAGAAAATGTCACAATTCCAAGACTTTTTTTGGAATTTCGTCACCAGGAGCAACTCTTAGTACTAGAAATTCCAGGAAAACGGGCCCTGGCTTTTAAAGAGAATGGAAGATGACACTCTTGACTGGTTGAATTTATGTTACGCCCAAAACACACCTTCGACCAAAGTGGAGCAAAGTGGAGTTGGACACACTCTAAATGCACTTGCACTATGCATTTTATACCATGTACTATAGGCCTTTTTTAGGCCCAACGTGTCTTGATCTGTCAGGAATTAGCCAGTAGGAGACAAACCAGACAGGTAGTCTGGTTATCTTATCCGTTAACTGTTTCTCAGTGATTTTCCAGAAAACTTACCCCTCATTTTCCTGGTCAGGTTTGGGTCGGTGGCGTGCGGCGTTGGCCAGGAGCTCTACGTGTTCGGTGGAGTTCGAAGCAAGGAAAACGACAACCCTGAGCAAAGACAGATGATGACCTGCAAGTCTGAGTTCTACCATGACGAGATGAGGAGGTCAGTATTGAAATACTGCTTCTGAAGGATTTTTTGAGGCTACTTTAAAATGGCAGGTTTAAAACTTTTATTAGATTCTTGATTGCATTATTATTACTACAGTTATTCAGGGTTATAGTGTCCCATCATGGTGTAAATGTCACAAATCATTCTTGACCTTAGAAGCATGAGTTGAGAAAACAATCTCACAGTAAGGACGATTTAGTTGCTGTTTTTAAGTTTTTGATAATTTTTGATAATTTTTATTGAATGTTATATTTTTGTGACCTGATTTCTTATTTCCTTTTTGAATTTCATACAGAGAAACATGTTTTTTGTAACTGTTTTTGATATCCATATCTGTTATGGTATGATGGGTACAGGTGGATGCTCTTGGATGACCAGACACTGTGTATCCAGACCAGCTCATCCTTTATTTACGGTGCTGTGCCCATCGGAGCCAGCATCTATGTTGTGGGAGACCTGGACACTGGTCAGTAAGAGTAAACCAGGTGAAACTACAGATTTCTGAAATGTTACAGTAGTGTCAGTATTTATGTTTCCTGCTTTGTACAGGAACAAGCTTTGACTACATTCGGGAGTTTCGACGGAGCACTGGGACGTGGCATCGCACCAAGCCCATGTTATCTACTGACCTCTCCAAAACAGCCTGTGCTGCGCTACGCATCGCCAACTGTCGACTGTTCCGCCTTCAGTTGAGCCAGGGCATGTTCCGAATCCGAATGTGACTTCACGACACCAGCCCATGGCCCTGCGCCAACATCATACTCCACTTTTGCACACTGGTAATTTTTACCTGCTGTAGGCCTTGGTTTAGGAATTTTATGAACTTTAAATTATTATAGTTGCTAGATATTGATGATTTTTACTCCATTTAGGAGTTTACGGTCACCTGAGACTCAACGGGACTAAAGATCATCTTTTTAACATTATAAGTTTTATTACAGTTTTTTAATAATGCTAAATATTTTTTTCTTTTTTTTTTTTTAAAGGGATTTGTTCATTATTTGCTTTTTATTTTTATGGACATTCCTCATTTGTTATGTTATGTTAACTGATGATCTGTTGCTTGGTGAGGGATCGAAACTGTAAACAACAGTTGATAAGTCATCTACGGCATTGTTACACAAGGGATTATGATTGACATTTTAAATGCACTGCTATGTTGCAATTTGTATTTTAGGATGTATTATGTCATTTAATGGTGTATTGCTCATCCTTCTGGCCAATCATGGACAACATAATCACTCGTCCTGATTTTTGCAATAGCTGCAGTGGAGGTTAAGTGTCGAAATTTTTTTAGTTCAGTGGGAAGTTGAGTCTCCTAGAATCAAAGAGCTGTGGGGCGTTGTGCGTAATAACAATGATCTTATGGGTTCAGTGCATGTTACACTGTGCTAGTTGGCTCTAATAAAATCTTGGTCGCAATATGTGTAAGACTGTACAGTATCAATTTTGGGACCTGTCAGACTGCGAATTGTGATGTAACCATGTAAATAGAAAAAAACTGCAAGCAGTGAAATGTCATCAACTCGTCTCATCGCAGCTTCCTAGTTTTAAATGCAGCAAAAGTTGTGGCTCTAGCGTGGGCACTGTCATCGTTTTATTTGTAGCTTTACTTTAAAAAGTGTCGCTGACAAAATTGTATCGGCCATTGTACTCTGCATTACGTCATGTTGTTCTCTGACTAGAAGGTTACAGTTGTGCCCCTGAGGGCGGCGATGGCCATTCTGATACAATTGCTAGCCCACCACTGGTAAAAATAATTGAAGGTCAACATACCTATCATGAAGAGACTGTGGTGCGCTTATTTTGTGAGCTAGCACAAAGGTAGTGGTATTTTTTTAAATGACACGACCATAAGCCTGATTTAAGGTTGGGCATGTGCCACATTTGAAGAGTGTCACTTGTCAATTTAAGAGCAGCGCAACGTTTTCAATTTATGCTTTTACAAAATCTTTCAGTCATCTCCTTGGTAACCAGAGATCCCTGGCCTTTTTATGCTACAAGTCTTCTTCTGTCTCATTTAGTAGAGCATAATCTGCACAGGAAGCTGTTTAAAATCACACAAATATCCCTCTGTTTTATGTGTTTTTAACTTAACAGTATATTTATTGATGGATCAGCTTCCAGTGTCTGTGAGCTGCAGATTCCCCTCACTCACAACTTAGCAGGGAAATAAAATAAATGAATCACTGAATACAAACAGTTGATTCCTTCCCGTGGCGCTGACGTAAAAAATATTTTTGGTCACTAAAAGTCTGCCATCAGTCAGCCTGGTGAAGGCAGTTTGGGTGGCCACTGCCCTTTCAGCTCCACAGAGGCTGCTGCTGACAGACGCATTCTGCATTTAAGACTACTTATTACACTTTATTTCTGCCCAAATTGTGTCATATCTGTCAAGTGACACCTTTCAAAAGTGTTTTGTGCCCAAACATTAATCAAGCTTATTCAAGCTCCTTGGTACCAACCAAGTGAGCATAGCTTGTTAGGAAGGGGAGTAAATAACCAAAGTCAGGTTAAAGTTTGGTGAGGGAACAACTTGCATCCCAGTTTTCAAATGGGTCCCTTAAACTCTATCTGTCAGTCACTGTCTATGTAATGTCTATGCACACGAGCTAATTGGTGACATCAATTGTGAAATAAGAAACCTAAGTATCAGTAAGCAATTCCATAACTCTCATACTGATATAGTTTTCAACTACCTTATATACTTAAACAGCATAATCGCATCCCTGAAATTCAGTCATGGCTTTTGGTTTTGGTGTTCCACCCTATGATTTTTTTAGTGGCATTATCTGGCCACCCCTATGAAACATTACTGGTGCGCCACTGGGGTTGTAGAAGCAGTCACAAAGCCCTCTGGCGGCTGTAGGAATTATGTCTGTTGTGAATCGAAAGCAAAGGGGGAAGTAAAGGGAGGTTTTCATAAAGCCATAAAGTCCACAAAGGAAGGAGGTTGGGTTGGATGGATGGGTCAATAAAATGTCTGACTTTAACATGGGAGACTTTTCCCATTTCCTTGCGACAGTCAACGTTACTCTTTTAACCATTCCCCAACATTAATCAAAGAGGTATTAGTGTAACAATGTGGAACATATCCCACAATGCATTGCACACTCATCATTTTTGCATAGAATGGATGAGGATCTGAGAGTGGAATTTCCATGAAATGACGACTCACTAAGAGACAATGAAATATAGTAACACTCACTGAGTAACTTGTTTTAGTGACTATATCTGCATCATCTCATTTACTGAAAATACCCCAGGGCAGATGGCTTTCACATTTTCACATAGGTGTATTCCACACACATGCTGAATGTTTGCACGTTGGAGCGCATGTGCTTTACTTAATAGTCAGTTTTAATTGTTGACCAAGCTGTCTGGGCCCAGCCTATTCAGAAATAGACTTTGCTGCGAGTGACACTCCTCAGTTGCTGGATGCGTTGCTGCCTTCATGACCTCTGACCTGGCTTTCCAGTCAGTACAGTTTTGGCATCCCTTGACCCCATTTGTTCTGTGTGAGTTACAGCTGCTGCTGTCGGTCCTCGGCTCCTGGGGCAGCACATACAAACGTAGACACACAGTGGAGTTCATGGAGTGTTGATACAAAGACACCTCTCATAAGATCAGGAAGGCAATTCACTTGACACACTGCACACAAGAAACTTTCAGGGTTTGAACTGAGCTTTTGCCAGTAAAGTCCGATACAAAGCAGTCTTTAAATATTAAAATCCATGTTGTTGTTAAAATGAAAATGTAATCACAAACATGAGAAAATAATTTACAATTGAAAGATTCACAAGGACACAATTCATGTGTCCTTGTGAGGAAAATGGAGAAAATGGTTGCATTAGAATCAGTGGGAATCAGCACCAAAGTGAGCCTAAGTTAAATCAATATTTAGTGATAAATTGTAACCACCTAATTTTACACTAAACTTACCACTTTGTTCAATTGTACCATCTCTTTTAACCTTGTCTATAACTTCACCAAGTCAACTGTGATTAATGTATTGTTGCAAAGAGTCACGCTCTATCCTATGCATCAGTCAGAAAAGGACAGCGACAGCTAGCTAGTCCCAAAGTAAAAGACATACAATAATAAGAAAGTAATATATGCTATTCCATGTGGACTAGCTAACATATGATAATACCTGTTTGGCAGCCTTACATCACTTTATGAGTAAATTTGAAGATCATTTATTGTTTTATCTCTGTTGTGCTTTGATGATCTATTATTTTACTAAGGTGAAGATGGTTTTATTACACGTAGGGTCACAAATAGTCACATCAGTATGCTTGAGAACGTCCATCTTGGCAAAAAGATGGAAGTCAACTCTTGGAGCCGTATTCACAAAGCCTCCTAGAACAAAGAGTTGCTCCTTGTGACGAAACTCTAAGAAAATTCATAGAATTGTGACGTTTTCTTAGAATTTCCCCTTAAAGTTAGACCTTAAAAGAGCTCCTAAGGTGAAAAACTGTAAAGAGTAGGGAGGAGGACTTTTAAGAGGCTTAAGAGTTTCTTAAGCAGAAGAGAAAATGGCAGAAAGACAAAGAGGTCAGAGAAATAGTCTTGAAACACAAAATAACAGTGAGTAAATGAAATGCTACAAATGAGATTGTGCAGGGAGAATATTTGTGGTCGATCCTATCAGGGATACACACATTTCCTACATAACAAAATAACGCTATGACACTAGAAATAAAATGATCACAACACTAAGATATTGGAAAAAGTGGAAAAATGCAACATTGCAGCAGTGATGACTTTTGTCTGTCTCAACCTTCTATCAGTGGAGTGATCGCACAAACAATGACAACATTGTCAATCTCATACTGTGATGCAGTTCATTTATTTCCATTGGTTGTCCACACCTTGCAGGCTCACAAAGGGGTGTGTCTGTGACAACCAATCATATCTGTTAAAAGAAAGCATCACATCTAGCAGTGGGGTCAACCACACCTCCTCACTAAGATAAAAGTTTCTGTCACTTCCTTGCTCAGAGTTGCTCTTAGAACTCCTAAATTAGAACTCCTTACTAAAGGTTTTTAGGCTATCTTCAAAGTCAAATCTAACGTTACTAAATGCAGGCCGGGAGCAGCAAGCTAACCTTAGTGTCACTTCTAGTAGCAAAGAGCCTGTTGATGTAACGCTAGCATCAGCAAAACCATCACAAGTGATGACAAGACTAGTTCTTTTAGGTAACCTGGTTCAAATCGTTCATCTGCCACAAGCGAATTGACTCATAAAACAACTCTTTCCATCCCCCCAGTGCACACACCAACAAGTGAATAAGGGGAGCACTGGCATTCGTTTTTTTTGCACTTCAGACATTGCTGTAAAGCATCATACCAATCATGCATTTCAGTGATAATATAACTCCACAGAGATACAGTCTGTTACATGAAGTGTGCTCTCTGTATAAATATCAAAGTAGATTTTCCTGTGGCTCCTCTATCATCACTTATCTCTACCTGTCGCTAACAGGAAGTAGTAACTTTTAAGTTTAGACTTAACTCTATGTTGTAGCTACTGAAACTTGTATGATGCATCTTTTTATGTAAAACCTAAGCTATAATCTTAAACATCGCTGGTACAGCAGGCGGCAGGTCTTATAATACATGGACTAACATTAGGCAAAAACAGAATTTCAGTTCTTAATGTTTTCTGCAGTTAAAGGATTGTCTAGTGAGTGTAGTTGCAAATGCAGCAGAAAAACAGAGCTTTTATTGTGAATTATGTTCAGCTGACAAACCAGCCAATATTTATATTATATGAAATATATAAAAAGGTCAGTGTTACCATTATGTTAAACCCCAGATCGAACCCTACGTGTCCATAAAAGAACAGTTTCCAGACAGTCGACTCACATTGATGTGACTCACCAGCTGAAATAAAGGATTTCCTGCAGCTCATCATCACTCTCAGAACACCACAAAGCAGGCAGACCAGTCTGCTGAGGCCCGTATGTCAATATTGTGCTTCCTTATTTTTTCACAGACACTAACATTCCATAGTGTCTAATCATTTACAGTAAATACTACATTTGATTTTCGAGCTGCTCGGTATCCTAAACAACACTCACTCTCACGTGTTAACACCTTGCGACTTTGTTGTGATACACTGGAGCACACTTAAAGCAAAAATAATAGCTAAACTGAAAAAGTCTAGCTTTAACCAAAGTTGAGTTGTGCAAGATGGGGAGTGAAACTGTTGTTTCACTTTGTACTTTTGTTAGTGATGCATGAGGAAGTTTTGTAAGATGCTGGTCATGAGTGTCATTCATTTACGTCAATGGAATTAAAACACTAATGTGGTCAACTGTATGTCTTATCTCATTTGTTTATATTTTTTGTTTGGATGCAACCAAGTGCTGATGCTCATTCTGAGAACTAGACTTTCATCAATGACTCAGGCTAAAAATTAACTCAAATATAATCTGTTAAAGTTTCCTCTTAGTGTCAATTTTATACTGCACAATGTACAAAAGAATACTGATTTTCCATTGTTAAAGTTCTGTATTTACAACAAATACAAAAGATATTTATATGTTGTTGTAGTTGGTAGCATTTTGCCATAGTACATCTAGTGTGTCAAGTAGTTGCAGATTAGATATCATTGTAGTTTCGATTTCTGGGGTTGATTTTGGGATTGAAGACAGATGATTTTGCTTCTCTTAGCAGGGGGCTAAAAATTCAAAGTTTGACCTCATTGTGATACTAGCCTAAATGACATGGAATCATAGGGTCACTGTTTGGATATTAAATGTGCTTTTTTTTTTTGCAATTTATAATTAATACAATTTGTATGCAAACACAGATGACATAAAATTTAACTACAAAAAAATTAACACACACTTCATAGGACATGATATTTCCATGTTTGTTTTTTTTGTTGTCATTTTTTTTCAGTTGTGCTTCACATGGAGACGCTAAGGGGTGCCCTGTGTGATGCTTTGAGACTCCAGTGGGCCTGACGAGCGTCTGTATTTGACGACCTGGGAATGGGACCAGGTTGGATAAAATGGTGCATCATACATTTGCATGGCGAGTTTTAGAGATACACTGCTGGCAATGATGACCTAAGGTGGATGGTGTGGATGGTGCCACGAGGACTGCCTGAGTTCCCAGAATGCAAAAGGTTTATCATCAGGGATAAAGTATTATGGTAATCTGCCTGTTAGATTTTGATACTTCTTTTGAACAAGGGGAAATTTGGATTTAATGGTGGTAACTGAGGGAAGGTCAGAATGAGGGTCTATCCAAAGGGGGCTGTGAGTATCCACAACAAATGTCATGAAAACCACACATTTAAAGTAAACTTGTCATGGTCCAAAGTAAAAATCTGACCTGGTTAAAACCTCAAGCTCATAGTGATCAAACTCAATGTGCAACCATTTGGCCATTGGTTGTAGAGGTATCTTGTTCAGAAAAAGATGGATACATGGATGGATGGATGGTTCCAATTACAAGCGGTCTTTTCGTATTGCAACTAGCAAGGGTAGAATTCATCCTGTGTTCAGTCCAGCAGTTCAGACATTTATTAAATGTCAGTGTTCCTTCCATTAGTACATATTTCAATGTATGTTGGAAATGAACAGACAGTGCTTTACCTGTAGATCTTACATGTGAAAGTGGTAAAATGTGTTGAGTGTAAATTTAGTGTTTGCCAGGTCTAGCTTTATGAGTAGTATACATTGTATGTTTATTTCAGTTAAGGGAAGTCTAGATAGGGAATTAACCAACAGGACCACATAGCATGACCGGGATGGAGGAAATTTAGTTAAAAGAGCTCTCGTGACCACTCTCAGATTCCAGCTAAAGGCGAGTTCACATTACACGACCAGTTGCGGAGACTATCGTAATCGTGTTCATACCTGGCGACGTGTGTTTCTGTCATCTTGAGTCTCGCCAACTGTGTTACGACCTGTGTGTGCACACCACAAGATTTCTCCAGTGAGCCCGTGTCGTGTCAGACTTCTCCAGTTTTCTAGCATGCCAGATATCCAGTCCCAGTAGCAGACGAGGAGGACTCGTCGTAGCAGACTATCTGCCAACTCACCACCTCTTAATGGCTCTCAAGATACTCTGCGATGTCAAAATCGGGGTAAAAATCGTGTAAAAAAAAAAAAACGGAGCACACAGCTCTAAACTGGAGAAGAAGACACGGAGCATGCAAAAAAAGCTTGCACGGTGTATACAAACGGAAGAAGAAGAAGAAGATCCAGAGCAAGCACAACAAGAAGATGGCGAAGATGAATTCCAACACGCAAGGGAAAACGGAGACCTAAGTTTGGTCTGACGACAAAGTAGAGCTGCTGCTTCAAGTCACGTTGGATTACAAAGCCTGTAAACTTCAACAACACGTTAATTGGGAGTCATGTTAGTCGAATTACGCCAATACAATGGACTCATTTCAGGTACAATATCCAAAACAACAGCCAGAGAAAGATTTCCTACACGATTTTATCGGTATATCAAATTCTCAGATGACCGCCAAATTGAAAAATATCTGCACGAAGTGCAGATAAGCAGTGGACACTGGGCGTCGGATTGGCCAGGGATGAGTAGTCACTTATCTGTCCTACGGACAGTCATTGTGATTTGTTTGCACATTTCCAGTAATTATCATAATAATAACAAAATACAGTTTGAGAAGTTGTTGTCGTCATCGTCATGTTTATTTTCACTAGACACAGAGTTCACACACTTTCAAAATAGCAGTATACTGTACAGGTAACATCTGGAGAATGCACAAAGCTTTAAAACCAGCTGGTGTTTTGGTCATCAAGATACTTTGTAAGCACTCTC
>JAPZEB010000023.1:8148938-8164161 GCA_029783705.1 Chaetodon striatus | reverse complement strand
GCTACGGGGCTCTCCGTCGCCAGTTACACACCGCTCACTGCCCGGGACGCAGAGGTTCACAGCGCACACACACACACACACACACACACACACACACACACTCGGGCACACACGGTAGGCATGGTCATATATCTGCCCGAATATTATCTGGGACACATGGCCACATGTGGCTAAGCTATCACACAGGCAATCAGGGTGTTCAAAGAGCATGACATCTGACACCACAGACGTCTTTGATTTTGAAGATTTTTGTTATCTGTGCATAAAGAAAACACCCCCAAAAAAATCATAACAACAAAACAGATAACTGCTCCCAGTTAGAATTCCATAAGTGTTCATCGCTCAGCAGGTTTTTATTGGGAGCTGAATTACCCACAGAGGTCTCTTTCTCTCCAAAACAAACGGACCTGGTGATTCAAACTGGTAAAAACACTGAATAAAACAGTTTTATGTTACAAATCAGTTTTTCCCCTGAACTGTTTGGCACGTCGCAGACAGGCCGCTGGCCCAGCACCTGATAATGTGCACTCACCTATTTTCTTTGATAACCTACAATCTAGACATTCAGAGGGTTTTCACCAGGAGCCGAATCATCCGCAGAGGTCTCTTCCTCTCCAAGACAAACAGACCTGGTGATTTAAACCAGCAGAGACACTGAATAAAACTGTTTCACAGAAGAAAAAAAACACTCTTATCAGCCTGTGTGACATATGACATACGTGTCAGCAGCGTTTTTGCAAACGATATCAATGGTATTAGCATGGCAATAGCAACGATTTACTGTCCCTATTATATAGCAGCTGATCCCGTCCTCTGCTCGGAGGGTAAGGAGCTCCCAAACCTCAGTGTTTTCCCAATTTGTGGACATCCTCGGCTGCTGTTCTTCATCTTTGAGTTAGCTGCTAACTACTATTAGCTGCTTTTTAAACCTCCCAGCGCTGGGTCGCACAAAGAATACAACACCAAAATGTCACCTGTCCCCTGTCCTGCCAGCTGTCCCTTTAACAGATGTCGATTTGGCTCGGTTACTACCTCCACTGTCGGCTTCAACGTGCATCGACACGAAATTCCTGTCTTGAACAGGCAGTGTAAAAGGGACAAGTGTTTCTCTGACGCTCTTTGGCTTGTTGCAGATGAGCTGCTAGCCCAGCACCTGCTAATGTGTGCTCATGTTTTTTCTCTGACAACTTAAGATCCAGACATTCAGGAGGTTTTTACGGGGGGCTGAATTACTCGCAGAGGTCTCTGCCTCTCTAAAACAAACGAACTTGGGGATTTAAATCAGCAAATATTGTGAATAAAGCAGTTTCACTTTAAAAAATCTTTTTTTTTCTGACGCTGTTCAGCTCATCACTGAGAAACTTCTAACTACGGTGGCTGATGTCAAGGACCCCGCTATCTATGCAGAGACGAAGAGCTCATTCTAAGGTAACAAAAACACACAAACATTCTTATTTTCAGGTGATTATACAATAAAGAAAACATAATCATTATATTCTATTCTATTTCTGCTAGTATATCCCCCCAAAATACTACACACTGAACCTTTCATGTGTTAGTGTATGAACTCATACTCATATTTAGCTAATCCTGACTTTGGTGGTGACCCCCCGGAGCCAAGTCATAGAAACCTGGAGAATCACTCCTGCAAATATCAGAGATCAAAGCTGCACAAAAAGGAGAAGAGATGACAGTTTTGCCTCTGAATCAAATACCTGCAAGCTATATCAAGCTGCAAACTTATTTTAGTAAACACAGTAAATTGAATGTGAGGAGATAGATAAATAAAAAAGGCTTGCAGACAAATAAAGATGAGAGTTGGAACCTTGCATACTGCCTTTCAGCATCTGAGGAGCTCGCCGGTTCAAGTAAACAAAATACACCACAAAAGATATTAGGGTATACAGTACAAACCACACACCAGCCTACACACGCCGAGGCACAAACACACACCCCTGCGCGCTGAATGCGAGATATTCCGAGAGGCGTAGAGGCGAGGAACGGAAGGAAGGGAGTGTAGAGAGGAAAGAGAAAGCAGGAGAGAAAGAGAGAGAGAGAGAAAGAGCGCATCCTGGGATGCAGAATGCCAAATACAGTGAGATAAGAGTTAATGTATCCCCCCCAGCCCCCTCTTCATCCCTCCCGTTTGGCTCTCTCTTTCTTCCTCCCTCCATCTATCCCTCCCTCCCTCCCTCCTACTCCTCCTCCGCCTCCTCCCCGTTTGCTTTGAGGGATGAATAATAACTGCTGCTCTGAGATTTCCTCCCTCGTTTTTCAAAGCGCAGAACGGAGATGGGGAAGGTCTGCCTGGCCCGGGTTGCGCGTGCGGGCTCGCACACACACAAAGGCGGAGACACGCACCGAAGCACGCACCGAGGCACACACACAGACGCGCGCACACACCGTCTTGTTCTCGCTGCTCGCCTGGAGCAGGGAAATCAGATCTCCTCCAGAGAAAGGCGGGGGGGGGGCTTAGGCGCTGTAGGGAGCCCATACAAAAAATCCCCTGCAAGCACGTATAGGCCTATACACACCACAAAACCCACACGCAGCATCGAGGGAAACCAAGAATAACTAGGAGGATGCGAGCTGCCTCCTGGAGCGACAGGGTGAACTCAAGGTTATAGACACATCACCGGTTCAAGCCCCGCCAACAGGGCCAATCCGTCCAGGCTGAAGCGCCGCTCTGCAGGGCACGTAACCCATGATTGCTCAAAGGCAACTAGCTCTCCTGCCATGTGCCTTGCTTTGGAGGTTTAAGAGAAAGCTTTCAAAGGAGGAGGGTGGCTGGAGGGGTGGGGGTGGGGGGGACACGAAATAGGGATGCTGGTTTCTCCCTGCTTGGTGTCAAAAGAGGTAAAGGAGAGGGGGGGCTGTTTAAGGAGAGTGAAAAGTCCTCATGAAAGACAAGCAGGCTGTCCAGGAGGAGCACTTGCACATCAAGCCGCGACGCGCCACAAAAATCGGCGGCTAGGTTCCGAGGAGAGGGCTTATTTATGCAAACAGGCGTACAAGCGCGCACAGTAGGAATCTAGACAAGCCTTGTAAACAAACACACACCCACACCATAAAGCAGACAGCAGGTACGATTCCAAAAATATATTTATTCATAAAGCAAACCAAAGCAAAGCAAAACCAAAACACACTAATCCTAACGAAGATATTAGAGCTTAGCTCACCAAGGTTGACAAGTCCGGTCTGCCTGGTAGATTTAAAGCCTGGATCCACCAGCATTCCATCCTACCCCGAATCCTGTGGCCCCTGCTGGTCTATGCAGTCCCAGTGACAACAGTGGAGTCCCTAGAAAGGAAGATCAGTGGCTTTCTTCAAAAGTGGCTGGGCCTTCCACGTAGTCTCACCAGCGCTGCACTGTACGGGACAAGCAACATCCTACAGCTGCCCTTCAGTGGCCCCACTGAAGAATTCATAGTGGTACGCACCAGAGAAGCCCTACAGTACAGGGACTCCAGGGACTGCAAGGTGTCATCAGCTGGCATTGAGGTGAGGACAGGCAGGAAATGGAAGGCTGGGAAAGCAGTGCAGGTGGCAGAGTCACGCCTGAGACAGAAAGCACTGGTGGGCACCCTGGCGACAGGCAGAGCTGGCTTGGGCTACTTCCCAAAGACCCTGGTCAGCCAGGCCCGTGGTAAGGAAAGACACCATCTACTCCAGAAGAGGTCCGAGCAGGCATGGAGGAAGATCGAGTGAGCAGGGCGGTGGGTCAGGAAGCGTGGACAAGGTGGGAGAGTGCACTGCAACGCAGGATCGCCTGGACAAACATCTTGCAGGCAGATTTCCATTGGGTCCGTTTCCTGGTGCAAGCTGTCTATGATGCCCTGCCAAGCCCAGCGAACCTCCATGTCTGGGGGAAGAGCAAAACACTCTCCTGTCTTCTTTGCTCGGAAGAGGCTCTTTAGAACATCTCCTCAGCTGCTGCCCAAAGGCTCTGGCTGATGGTAGCTATCGTTGGCGCCGTGACCAGGTGCTTAAGGCAATTGCTGAGAGCAGCAACAGCAAACACCATCATGCTCCAAAGAAGGCAGTCCCCTTCATCAAAGCTGGAGAGAAACCCCGGGCACGTCCACAATTAACAACAGGCCTCCTCCACATGGCCTCTGACTGGCAGTTGCAGGTCGACCTGGGAAAGCAGCTGAGGTTCCGTCTCCGTCCAGACATGATCATTACCTCTGAGGCTTCAAGACATCTGATCATCCTGGAACTTACGGTGTCCTGGGAAGAGTGTATTGAGGAAGCCAATGAGAGGAAACGTGCTAAGTACCAGGAACTGGTGGAGGAGTGCAGGGAGAGAGGCTGAAGAACCTTCTATGAGTCTATAGAAGTCAGCTGTAGAGGTTTTACAGGACGTTCTCTTTGCAAAGTCCTCAGTCGTTTGGGTGTCATAGGGGCGGCCAAGAAGAGGGCCATTCAATCCGCGAGCGAAGCCGCAGAGAAGGCCACAAGGTGGCTTTGGATTAAGAGGGCTGATCCATGGACTGCTACTGGGACGCAAGTCGGGACTTGATCAACCCCGGCTGGGTTGCCTGGGTGAGGGTGTATGATGTTGCGAGACCCGAAACACCCAATGACCCCAGGATACATCACTGAGGATGCGTCACAGTGCATCCATGAGATGTTTCTTGCATATCCATGCAAGCATGGAGATGAACAGTTGCTTCACTCAGTTAATAAACCGTTTTTACTAGTTTGACCAAACTTAAGTCAAACATTCCAATGTAAAATTAAGTTAGTGAATATTGTGACAATTTTGCTATTGTACATTTCTGCACACCATGGATAAATGGCATTTTTACATTTCATACATATCATATCAATGTCTCTAAAGTGAGTAGTTCTGATTATATGTACACTATATGAGCTGACTTTATCATCAAGAGATGGAGGGGATGGTGGATGGTGTGATGCCTAGATGACACTGCTGCCAAGCTGCAGACCACTGTTATAGAACAATACTAGTTGTTTTTTAATGAGCCATCGCTGTGTTTCCAGCAGCAATTGTGCCACCCAAAGTGGACAATTTAACCCAAAACATGATCTTTTCCTAACCATAACCAAGTGGTTTTTGTGCCTAAACATAATCACATGTTAACCAGAGTTGCTGAAATGTAAAGAAATGTAAAGTTTAAAAGTATCTGCCATATAATAACATACAAATGTTACATATCTGTGGTTTGAAAAAACATGTACTGCCAACATTTATCAACTGGGTTAACAAAGAACTTAAAACAGGCTATGCTGACTTAATATAAACTGAACAGACTATACTGACCAAACTTATTTTGCTATGTTATGGATGTTCCTGGTCACAGCGTGCAGGTGACGTTGGGATTTTATAAAAGGCAGCGCCTAGGTGCCAGATGGTACGGAGCATACGAGAGCAAGCCACAAAAATCAGGGACACAGCGCTGAAGAAATGGGAATACAGCAAGACTGAATCTAGGGTTGGCTTTCACTTTCACTGGAAATACTGTTTACAAACAGTAACTGTCAATTCCTACATTGTGTACATCAGTGATACTGATGCCAATAGAATACTTTTTTTTTAAAGATTATTTTTTGGGCGTTTTTGTCTTAAATGGATAGGACAGATGAGTGTGAAAGGGGGAGAGAGGGGAATGACATGCAGCAAAGGGCCACAGGCTGGATTCAAACCTGGGCCGCTGCGACAAAAGCCTTTGTACATGGGGCACCTGCTCTGTCCACTAAGCCACCAACGTGCCAAGAGAGTACTATTTGATACCAATAATGTCAATGGAATGTATTGTAGTACAGTCATACTTTTGAATGTTTTGGTGGAATATCGGCACGTTGAACTGCCACCTCAGTCAAATACACAACACTCCACTTCACCACACCACAGACTGTATGGGTTGTAGCTGCTGTTGTGGGAGTGACAGAGCTAACTATTAGCATCATATGGCTAACGTTACCGGTTATTGACAGCTTTCATGACAGACCTGAGCCATTTCGGTGTCGGTGTGAGTTTGTTGGGACTGTTCAACAGTTCGGTGTTGGGTGTTAGCTGCTGCTTCTCTGCCAGCTCGTGCTAACCAAACAGACCAGGTGAAGAGTGGCTCCGGAGACAGCAGCAACAGAAAGTCTGCCGATCTGGCGAGCTGTCAGGACGGTTTGGGATCAGACCCCCGGCGCAAAAAGGATCAAATGCAGGTATGGTTTGACTGGAGATGTTTGATACTACTTTGGTTATTTTGGTCAATACCTTTCGAGAACTGATACCCATCCCTACCTTTAAGGCAAGCTTATCTACAGACAAACTTAAGTGTGACTGTTCAAAAGTTAATTAATTGCGTGCGCTACAAATGGAAGACAATGTACTGCAGATAATAAATTAACTGAGAATGATGTATGAAACAACATCTGTCTTTTATCTGTTTGTTGATGTGTGTAATGTGCATGAGCTTAAAAGATCAACAAACTGATCAACAAAAGAATGATTAAGTGTAAACTATTGAAAACTATAGATACAGAAGTGCAGGATGTTTAGTGACATTTAGATCAGCTGTGTGGCAGCAGGTGCAACCATCACGGGTCACAATGTTATTTTTAAACATGTCATGTTGCCCTGATATCTTTAAGTCTACATGTAAAACTTGATTAAAATAGGTTATGTATATTTTAAATGAAATCACAACCTTGTTTGTCTGAACCTCGCTTTTCAATAAGGATGCGGTTATTTATTTAATTTATTGTTTCTTGTGGGCATGGCCAGCAGCGACCTGGTTGTGGCTATCAAGGTGAGGCGGGAACCAGAGATCAAGGAGGGCAGTGAAACAGTAAAAATGGACTGAAGCTGTTAGAAAAGTAAGAAACGTGATGTTGAGAATACAAAAATGTGATAAGGCTTTTTATGCTGCTTACAGCCCAGAGTAGACACTTAAAGAGACTGAGATCATACACGATAAATAAATTATATCACTCCCTTCTGCCTGTGTAGTTAGGCTTTCTACATAAACATATCCATGTATTTTATGTATTTTTTGACAGGAGTATATACAAGTTAAGTTTTTTTTTAATGCCAGCAAAAAAATGACTGAATAATTGAAAAAGTACTGATTAAATCTTGTTAATCCATCAGTGATGCCATTTAAAGCAACCACTGGGAAGCACTGAAAAAATGTCACTGATAGTATAGCAAGAGAACTCAACTTCCTGTGGCCTGATTATATTTCTCAGTGAATGGAAACATGAGCATTGACCCATGAGTGTCAGTGCTGGTAAGGTTCTTTAAGTGGAAGGCATGGCTTCAGGGCCTTGTGTTGTTCAACATCCGCCCTGATGAAGTATCCACGACAAAGCCGGTAAATCTCTGCCAGGGTGTGGCAAGGTGTGCCTCTCTCTCTTTGCAGTAACTCAGCCTGTCTGAGTCCAAACTTGATCTTGTGGAATTTATCAAGACTGAACACCAGCTAATGGCCCCTGAAGGCTTTAAGATATATTACACACTGATATGAATATGTGACCAAACACATAACACATTGAAGCCCAAACGACAGTGCTAGACAGTGCTTCCTCTGAAGTCATCCTAAGTGTGTTCAGACAGAGCACAAAGCAAATTTTAAACGTACCGTGCCATTTTGTTCATCCTGAATTTCTAGGTGCAGTTTACATTCTGCAGTTTTAAAATTCACATATGGGTATTTTTGAAGCTGATTCTAGTATCTTCACACTTAATATGTTTAAATTCAACTACATTTAGAAAAACAAAAGACAAATAAATAAAAGCTTTGGCATTGTCCCCTGGAATATTAGCCCTGGCAGTGTGGAGCAGGGTTGTTATAGTTTTGTACTTTCCATTAGTTTTTATTTGTATTTCTGTTTTATTTTTTGTTTTCAATTCAGTTTAGTTTTAATTAGTTTCCAGAGTGGGTTTGCTCATTTCCGTTTAGTTTTTACTGCTGCGACAACAACGCCACGGTTAGTGTTGTTTTCACCTCGCCAGTCTGTGCGTGTGTGTGTGTCATCGTGGCAAAATGTGTCACAGGTGACACAAATTGTAGAGGGACCTACCACAGAAGCAGTTCTAAGCATTTTCCCAGGTGTTTACATGTCTGTATGACTGTCTGTCTGTGGACAGATTTTGTCAATGCAGTAGAGTCGCAAGCCCCTTTTACACTGCCTGTTCGAGGTGGGAATTTCACACTGTTATGCAGCCATGCTGTTTCGTATAAAAGGTACAATCACACAGACTCAGTTTGTCTCACCTTTAAGCCAACATCAGAGGTAGTTACAGTGTTGAAACTATGTCTGTATAAAAGAGACAGCTGGCAGAAGGGGACCATGGATGGCACGGGTGTTATCTTTTGATGATGTATTATGTGTGCAACCCACCACCAGGTGAGTTTTAAAGGAACAGCTAGCAGTTATCAATTAGTTCATGGAGGAAGAGAAGCAGCTAAAAATGTCCACAAACTGATGAGACAATGAGGTCAGGGAGCTTCTTACTCTCCAAACAGAGGCCGGCATTGGCTGTCATGTAACAGAGACTGTAAATGATTCTTGCCATGTTTTGCCATTTTTATTGTTTATTAAGAGCTGCCGATGCATGTGTTATATGCCAAACTAGACGCCAATGCTGTTGTGTTACATGTCATGCCCGTCACGCCTCTTTGCTTCCTCAATGCTAGCATGCTGTCTAAAATCACACACTTGAGCGGCATGATTCCATCATCGTTTGGTTCTGTTTAAAAATGCAAAGGCAGCATGAAGAAGGGACTTCGTAGCAGCCCTATAGCGCGATCTCTGTGTAAAAAGGGCTACAGTCACGAAACTTTACAGGTGTGTAGTTGTAGTTGAGATCACAATGAAAGTTGAGTCCAAAGATGAGTGTGTTCCGGGTAAGGGGGCCAAATGTAGGAGGATAGGGAAAAATAAGGAAGTCATTGCCTGCGCACTTTACGCATCCCATTACAAGATGGTCCCTAGTTATTGTTTAAAATTGTCCAGTTTTACTTTAGTTTTTATCAGTTTTGGTATTTTTTTTAATTATTGTATTATGGGTATATTTGTCAGGGGAAAGGTTTAGGCTGTTAGAATAAATATAACAATACAAACATGACACTTTGTAGAGACAACTAAATCAGTCATGTAGACAGCACAGCCTCAAAAAAACAAGCTGACAAGAGTAAAACTGAAAACATCCTATATTTTCATTTTATTTTAGTTTTGTAGGTGCACATTATCAGTTACAAAAAATGCTTTTTCAAACCTAGTTTTAGTTTTTAGTTTAGTCAAATATAAAAATCATGGTGTGAAGAAGGCTGTAGGTAAAATATACTATAACTACAATTAAACAATTTGAGGGACACATGACATCAGTAACTCTAAAGTCTACATTACATATACTGTTGTCCAAGACTGCCTTAAGTGTTGTCGTAGTAAATGAAAAAGTATGGTAAAACATCAGTCAGTGACGGGCCCAATTATAAAGAAAAAAGACTTGTGGTAGAATCGGTAGAATGTTAATCATTCTTTCTCTGATACTAAAAGCCTATGATGCACACCGTAAATTATAGGTTATGCGGGTTTATACTAGCCCTTAAGGTTAGTAAAATCTACCTGAGTGACATCATTTCCCGTTTCTGCCCGCTTAATAAACTCACCCACACGTTGCATCAACGCCTTGTCAGTAATCATCTACTCTTCACTCTTTCCCTGGAAAACGAAGCAGATGCCGACAAGCTACATCATTTCCAGCGCAATGAAAAAAAGACGAATTCACTTGAAGTCTCAGCGCCCTCCTCCATGTTTTTTTTTGTTTTTTTTTCTGAGCACAGGGGGGAGGAGGCGAGGTGGGGTGGAGAAGGAGGGGTGGGGGTGGGGTTAGCGTGCGCCCTCGGCAGACAGTCAAGCGCAAAAGACACACGGCTCATCCGCTCGCCTCCCCATTGACGTCAGTCCGGTATCACATGAACGAGCAGGGACCAATCGGCACGGCGCTGCCGGAGAGTGCTGGCTCCTTTACACCAAGATAGGGGGAAAAGACTGAATAAAAGGAAACCGTGCCAGTGAGCCTGTAATGACCACAAAACCCCACGGAGGAGCCTAGAGCCGCCGCCATTGGATATTTTCACCCGTTTTCTTATTATTCCCATGCGTTCCTCGCTGTGGATTATTCTGTTTGGCACTGGGGCGGACGGAATGGATAAGGCCATGGCCCTAACATATTGAATAGCTCGTTGGTGGTGGGGGGGTGGAGGCGAGACGCGCACCGTGGAGACAATTTATGGGGCATTGTGCGAGGAGGAAAATGGTGGATTATTTGCACTGTATCATAAAAACCTTCCTTTGTTTGGATATCCTGCCATAAGACGCTGTTTGTGGCATTTCTGCGCCTGTCTTGGTCGTGTCTACAGTAACTCAGGTCGTGTTATAGCGGTTGGTAGGTATGTACCCCCCCTCCAGCTCGATCCTAACTACCTTATCCATTTCTATTTTTTTATATACATGTAGGATTCTTGTGTCGTTTCGACGCCTTCGCCCTCCCCTCCCCGAGAGTAACATTTGGAAACAATAAACTGTTGGATTATTGAACTATGGATTTCACCAGCGGCAGCGGCGGCGGCGGGGCCAACGAGCTGCACAACAACCAGTTTTATCAGTGCGAGGAGAACAAGCCTCTGCTGGGGGAGATGTCGGAGGGGAATAATAACACCAAGCTGAGCGCAGGGCCGTGCAAGAGGTCCCTGCACCACTGCAGCAGCAGCGGGATGCGATACAAGCTGCTGCACGAGGGGGACATCCAGGTGTGCGTGGTCAAACACCCCCGCACCTTCCTCAGCAAGATCCTCACCTCCAAGTTCCTGCGGAGATGGGAGCCGCACCACCTCACGCTCACAGACAGCAGCCTGACCTCGGCCACCGTGAGTTGCTTTCTAGCCTTGTGTGTGTGTATGTGTGTGTGTGTGTGTGTGTGTGTGTTTGGTGTGTGTCTATATAATATGCTGGGTTTCACATTCCACAGGCAACTTTGGTGTTTGTCTTTTCTTGTCTGGACGCAGCATACGCGCACCGAGATTACGCACAGTCTGTTGTTGACGCAGTTTATAAGAAGAAAGCAGAGTGTTACTGTTTTTATGTCCCGTTCCGCTGATAATAGAAGGCTGAGGCCTCCACCCCCACATCCCCTCCTCTCCATCACTACCATGTGCAACACCTTTTCATCGTACCTGTGGCCCGCGGCCCTTTGGTTTTCACACCGGGGTGCAGGGGATGCACAAGATCCCTTGAAGTGGACGTTGCTAAAGTGCGTGCATGTGTGTGTGTATGTGTCCATAATTGACTATTATTTGGTCCCAGGAGGCTTTTAGCAGGCCTAAACTCTTTATTTAAACCATTAAGCAGCAAAGATATTCTCTTATTAGTCCCAGGAAATAAAACCCATCAGCAGGGGGTCTGATGGGCCTGTTAGGTGTGTGACATGAAACCAGCTGAGAACCCCTACTGTAGCAGCCTGCATCCCTATTACAAACGGTGTGTTGCTCCCTGCCTGTCTTGTGAAAGGAGTGCAGAAAAGAGCTCTTCAGTGATACTCCTATTGTGTGTGTGTGTGTGTGTGTATGTATATGTATATATGTATATGTATACACTTGTGCCTGGAGGAATAATAGACAGTAAATATTAACCACAAAAGGAGCCATGTCTGTGGTAATCATATGAAGCTGTTATTAATTCAGCAGAATAATACCAAAATTATAAAAGCCTTTATTTCCCCTTCTGTTATTATCAACACATCTGACATTTTCCACAAAGCCAGGCCCATTGTTTTATCAACACACCTTGGTAGAGGCTTTTTGGATGTGTGCCTATCACACCCAAGCTAGTGGGGTGTGCTGAACTGCTTTCTGCAGTGTGTGATGTCTTGGAGACTGTTATTGTTGTAGAAAAGTGGACGTAGTTTAGGGTCATCGCACCCGAACGTGGTTTACCTGCTTGTCTGCTGTTGGTTTATGCCTTTTTGTCCACTGTAAATCTCAGTCATTTAGCTCAGTTAATTGCACATACAGTCCTATGAATATTAAAACAAGTTATTGAAGGCCATAGACCTTTAGTGGGAAAATGCTTTTCTTAAAATATAAATGGATTTAATGGTCCTTCACCTTGACTGGAGTTCAGTTTGAGCTTCTATTCATTTTTCACTTACCATGATTACTTGCTGATCACTAGTATACATGTGCTTGTTGGGTGTAACACAATGATATAAGTCGATGATGCACTGAAAGGCTACTTTATGGTGAATCAATGAATCTATGAGACATGCTTGGGTATGTAACACCTGATCATGAGGCATTAGGTCATGGAAGCTTCCTTAAAGCGACCAAATGACAGTGTAAACATACCATACTGCTTTATGAATCACACAGTTTACTTTAAAGTTGTTTTCAGTAGATTCTTCCGATGGACAGATTGCATGTTAAGAAGCTGATTGGTATATTTGTCCACAGTAGTATATTGGCTCTCGTGCTTCATGTTAGCTTGTTAGCACACACTAGCTTATGCTAAACTACCCGATGGCTGATTGCTTACTTGTAGTTCCTGTTTGATAACACACATCACAAGCTCAGTTTTACTGCTGACTTTTTGGCAATGCTTCCAAAGGCTAATACCAGACAACCTGCTGATTAGCTTAATGAATAATGAGACATTATTTAAGGCTAATAAGTTACACTGCATCTAAACATTTTATAATGAACAGTGTTGAGTGATGGCTTTGATGTTACCACCTTAGTACACCATACTTCTTCCTAGCATTAAACAAGAGAGTACATTTAAACCTGCGATAACTCAACCCCACTTGGCAAAATAAATGTTGGCATTGGGCGTTTCTGCAAACCATGGATATGTAACATTTGTACATTATTAGCGGATGTGTTGAAACTTCACAGTTTCACAATGCTGTGGTTAACTTGGGTTTAAATTTAGGCATAAAAACATTATTTTATGGGTAGGAAAAGATACTGTTTTGGCTTAAAATACCCAATATGGTGGCACAACTGCCACTGGACATGCATTGATTGTTCACTAAAAAACACCCACGCTGGAAAAACAGCAATTCCTTGTTAAAAACAACCAGTGTTGTTGTTTCTTGGTCTCAAACAGTAGTCTGCAGCTGTGGCGCCTCAATGTCACACCATCCACCATCTCCTCCATCTCCTGATGACAAAGTCACTTCATATACATGTAATCCCAACATTGTCACCTTTGAAACATTGATATCATACGTCTGAACTGTACAAATGTAACATATCTGTGGTTTGCCGAAAAAGGTACAATGCTGAGATAGCTGATTTCCACATCTCTTTGGGTGCAACAGAAACAAGTCGTAAGCACACGATTTACATACACTTTTTTTAGGTCTGAAGTTTAAATGCCGAACTTTTAAGTATGAACACATTCAGAAGATATGGAGCTTTTGGAGACGTGTGTCTGGCCACCATATAAGACCAATATTCACTCTCTTTTTAGCTCTGTATTTGGTGTCAACCATATCCTCAAGGAAATATCGGGCCTTTTAGCTGCTAAATGCTTCACTGTATCATCAGTCGGTCTCTGACTTTGTCTGCGGTAGTGTTTAATGGGTTTTTAGTGCATTGAAGTTGTTGGCCGGACAGCCAAACAATGAGCTGTAATTTTACCATAAAGCTCCATTAAGCTGAGGGGGGCTGCAGATTAAGTGATCATTCTCTGTAGTTTTGTCACTATGAGAGTCCCCTTTTTCAGTGTCACATTGTTGTCATATTTCATACATTAAAAAAAAAATACTGATTAAGAGGGCACATTATATGGTCAAAAGTGTTGTATCATAGGGATAGGAGCTTTATATTTTGCTATACATTTCTACACAAAGCTTATTCACTTCAGATGCCTTATTTTCAATGACCTGAACAGTAGCTTCTCTAATTTTCAATGGAGAGAAATTTTTATCATTTCTCCTGGTTCCCTTGAGGAGTGTTCTGGCAGGATAATTTGGACTGGCTGTGTGTTATGGATTTGGACCAAACCATACAGCTAACAGTGTTGAGTAGAAGGCATGACACCAAAACCTACTTTGCATACGACATGTTGGCTGATAAAAAGATCAACTACAGGAGTGCCTTCCACAGTTGGGAGACAAGTATAGGCAGTGGGTGCTTGAGAAGAGAAAGAAAATGCTGATCAATGATGTTGTATGTGAACGCAGTCAACGTCTGCATTTGTCAGACATAATGTGCAGCCGAGTCACATCTGGCAGAGGCAAGGCCTATAGACAACTACCACCTTCTCCGCCATTTCTCATCTCATTTGGTCTACATGTGTGTTATAGACCAGGATAGACTCTCTGTTGACTGATAGCAATTTAGGCAAACACTATTTTGACAGGAATGTGCGGGTCTGTTGTGTATATTTGTAAGAATTCAAAGAATTCAGTTGTAATTAACATCCAGTGGCATGACTACTTGCTGTTTGGGGGTTTTGTATTTCTCTGATCACATTACCCCAATGTGGTTTTAAGTGGCATACTATGAGCTCCACTACATATCAGTGATTCTTTATTGATTGTGGTTGCAGTGGGAAACAGGGCAAGCCTTCGAACTTTGGCCAGTCAACAGCAACCCTCAGTGATAGCCAGGAAATCATCCCTGTGGGAGCAGGAATTAGGCAAAACCCTGTTTCTGCATCTCTTAAGTCACAATTCATGGAAAGCATTTTGCATTTTTGGCCTTAAACACTCATTGCTGTGGTGCTTTTGTAACATCCCTCCCCAGGGTCCCTTGTCACTCAGACAATGAAGGGTGTATTTTTCCAGCGAATTTGTATTGTTGAAGCTTAAACTACCTCATCTGTTTACTCCGAAACAAACCTGAAATGGCTACTTGACAGTGTCACTAGTAGCCATTTCAGGTTTGTTTCAGAGTAAAACAAACCTAAAATGACTATTGGACAGTGTCACAAGCCACTAATGTAAAAGCTTTTTAAGACTGGATGGAGACTGGATCATTTTTGTCTATTGTCAGTAGAAAAAGTCACTCAGTAAGCTCTTCATTTGGTACACCTTTATTGTCTAATGCAATCCAACACAACAGCTCTGCCATTGACTCTAACCTAATTTATACACACAGAAACATATATATATATATATATATATATATATATACACATACACACACACACACACACACACACACACACATATATATATATATATATA
>JAPZEB010000023.1:8135326-8147493 GCA_029783705.1 Chaetodon striatus | reverse complement strand
CACACACTAAACTGCCTCTAGCCAAAGAAAAAAGAAAGATGCCATTAGCATATCCTCACGACAACATATCCTTTAGAAATGTCTTAAGTACAGAAAGAGAATCAAGAGAGGCACCTTTGTCTAATCAAGGTCTTAAGCACATAAAAACAAAATCTCGACACAAAATAAGAAAAGAGCACAGCATTAACATTGAATGCCAAAAGCAAGGTTAGAAGTTCCATTCCCAGTGGGTCCATATTTATAAAAAAAATTAAAGTACTCAGGATTTGCAAGGTGCTTTTGATAAACACATCGGCCAGCTGGCATTTGGCATGTTGTGAAAGCTTTTCACCTAGTCCCAGATACAATCAAAGGTTACCTCATGTCAAGAAACAACCAAAACACATCTCATACAATCTGGTACAAGCTCCAGCTAGCATCCAAATAAATAAATAAATAAATAAATAAATAAAAATTAAATGTAAAACTTTATTCCTTCTTACTTTTCCTACTTTATCTTTTTATTTTTTGAATCTTCAAAGCAGGAAAAGTCAGTTTAAAATTATTTCTTGCAATTTCTACTTAACTGACACCAACAAAGAACAACTCCCCCTTTCAAACACATGTTCTGCTGTATATGTATATTTATGCATGGCTGCATCCAAGCAAGTTATATGCCAGACACAAAGCAATCTAGTTTCAGTCTTTACTTTGCCATGTCCCCTGATGAAATTCTTCACACACACAGACACTGTTCCCAAGTGTAAAGGTACAGTCTAAAGCAGTTCTGCCATTAAGATTATGCTCTGTTTGTGCCAGATAAAATACAGATAAAGCAGGTCTCCTCCCTCTGAAATACCACTGTACCATTGTGGTGCCCTAAAGCAAGACACTTATTGAATCTGCCACTGCTCAAGTGCAGCTGCTCGGTGGCCAAAAGTACAAGAGTGTGGTTTTGTTGGACACTGTGTGAATGTGTCTGATGGATTTAATTTAACAGGAGGAAGAAGAGAGCTAAATCACCATGGCATGTCTGTGGTTTTAATCCAATCCACATCTGCCACAACAAAGAAGCATAACATGAGCACAATCTCTGAAACAGAGACCATGTGTGGTGCATGACGAGGGTGCAACCAAAAAGAATCAGAGTTCAGTCACACACTGTGCATATGCCTGTTAGAACCTACCAACAACTGGATATAAAAGTACTGTGATGATCCTCACTTTCATATGTGGCATTGTGAACCTGTTACCATCATTACCTGTTGTTTTGCAGTTTAAGTATGTATGATGAATCAGGCTAATGCATATGATAATGGCTTGTATGTTTGAGGAAGATTATCTGCAGTGAAGTCTTGTAAATACACCTGCAATTACTGCCCTGGTTCATCATGGCTGTGCATTAACAGCAACAAGAACAACAGCAGGAGCCCATGCATTATACATGTAGTTAATGTCTATCTTACAAGATAGATGGGAGAGAAATTAATGGTAATCAAATGTGGAATACTGAAAGCTGTATTTATCATATACAGTAGATACAAAAACAATTGTAGTTTTGCTTACAGGCTAATCGTCTACATATAAAATGTAGAACACACTGCAAGGTGCAGATGTAATTGCATGAGATATTGGGTTGCCAGACACAACACTCATTTCACAAGTAAAATGTTTAATTTAAAATACATTTTAGATTGTGATTAACTGCCTTCAGAACATCACAGAGGTCTGCAAGATGATCACAAAAGATCACCACAGTGTGTTGCACACATAAAAAAGGAAATATCTCCAAACCACACTGCTTATTTGTTTATGAAGAAGAGCTGACCCTCCATTCAGTCTCCTTGCCTTGTTCAAGGGCTAAACATTAATTCTTTTTTTTTTTTTTTTTGGTCTATTTTGCCACCCTCAAAACAATAAGCCAGGTTGGCTGTAGTCATAGTTTTGATTTTGTTTGATTATTTCAAGCCACCAGTGTAGAAAGCATTCTACAAACATGGATTACAACAAAAAAGGGAGGACAAACTGGATATGACATTTTCACCTGCCGGTTACATGAAAATGTCAGGATTCAGCAAGAAAAACAATTTATAAGGTTAAAAGAAGCTCTTGGTCATGTTGAAAGAGAGAACCTTTGGCTGGAAATGAAAAAAAGAACTGAACTGACTTGGAATTGAACCAAAATTGTCAAGATTAAACAATGTGAATTCCACATCTTAGTACTTTAATATGTCAGTTTGGTGTCCAGCTACCAATGCTTTCTGGTAGGAAATTCTTTCAATTTTAATGTGGAGTTGGTGAGACAACAGTTTTATGGAGACGCTACTCTTAAAGGTGATCACAAAATGAAGTTTTGCCTGGTTTTATTGATAAAAAAAAAGAAAAAACTAAACGCTTGTCCCTGGTGGCTTGAGTATGTTGATTAAAGGCACTCTTACAGATCTCTCATGTGCAAGCAGTATGTGAAAGGAAGGATGATTCACCCTATTCCCTGTCTTCAACCAAGACCACAACTGAATGCTACAGCCCCTACTTAGGGTCCGTGAGTGGTTTAAGCATCAAACTCACAATGGGCCACCACTCCCATTATGTGTCTGGGGTCAGTCCAAAGCAGGATCAATATCAGTTACATGTGAAAGCACAAGTAAACATAAATCACAAAAACATATAAATAAAAATATTGGAAATATGGTGCAGAGATGATGTTTATACTAATAATTCCAGAAAGGTACAAATAACAATACTGTCAACTCAGCAGGCCTGACCCTGCTGACCCATTCTGCAGTTCCTTGATGATGCCCAGATCCTACTTCTCTGCCAGTAACCTAGGGCACACATCCTGCTAGCCCTCACCTCACCCTATCTTTAATAAAGAAGTAATGGTGACAGTAGTAGTAATAGTAGAAGTACTAGTAATAGTCTTTATATTGTCATTATTAGTAGAGGCAAAGGTAGTATCATCATCAGTCTGTTCTCAATCATTAGTCGTACTTACACCTAGGAAGAGTAATGCATAAATTAATTATACATAAGCCATATAAGGAGAAGAGGCTCTGATGAGGCTGTCCTCTGTCACATGATGCGATAAATTGATGTTATCGATTAATTCAAATTTGTAGTTTAGGTGGATTTGTTTCAATGAAAATCTTGTTTTTCTTTAACATCCGCCACCGACACTCCCTGCGGGGCTCCCGTAGTTCAGAGTGGGCTCCCCCCTCCCCACCGTGCACATGATACACAAACAACATGGCAGCGAGCGTGTCTCTTCAGTTATTAGGAATTTGTTCGGTTTTGTGGGGTCAGACACAGAATAAACAGCATCCCGCTGCAAAGTGTGTTTGAAGGCTGTCGCAACCAAAAGGTAGCAGTACTACCAATTTACTGCAGCACCTCAAACAGAGGCATGCTGCCGAGTGAGAGAGGTGTTGCTTCCTATGAAAAGAATAAGACCGCGGCAGCCCCAGCACCGCAGCCAAAAAACAACCTACCATCTTGGAAACATTTACAAACTGTATCCTGTATGATAAGAAAGGGGCCCGGTGGAAAGCGATCATGGATGCAGTTGCGATGTATATTGCTAGAGATATGGTGCCCAATCAAAAAAGGGTCACATAAATTTTGTGTTTTGCATTGTGTCACTGTCAGTTTGAAACTAGAAAAGCTCACTGAAAAGTTATATTTTCACTGTTCACAATGGAAGGCTACTATTTGATGCTGTTGATTATGCAGATGTTATAAATATACTGAATGGCAAAACTTGTGGTAAAAAACTTGTGTAAATATTTTGTCAAAAAAGGGTCACATAATTTTATGTTTTACTTATTTTTTAAGTTAGTTTGAGGGTGCATTGTGTCACAGTCAGTTTGAAACTAGAGAAAGCTTACTGAAAAGTTACATTTTCACTGCTTACAATGGCGGGCAGGGCCTGCCATCTCTTCTTTTTGGCTTTTTTCTGATTGTACTTAAAGCCCAGAGGGGGAAATCAAAACAAAATAAAGCTAAAACGTGTTTTGAAAAATTTCTTTGTCATCTGCAAATTGATTTTAAGTAGGGGGGGAAAAAATCGATTTAAATCGTGAATCGGATTTGTTGTGAAAATAATCGGAGATTTTTTTATTAGGCCGTATTGCCCAGCCCTAGTTTCACCATAATAAGAGAGTGTTTGTAGCCAGCCGGCTGTCTTATTGTTTTTAGATAAGTAACTCGCATTACATCCCCCACCAGTTGGAGCATTTATAGACCTAATCACCGTGACATCACCGTGCCACTTTAGACAACTGCCAATTGTTCTGAATTGCAGAGAAGCGGAAAATTGGCAAATATATTTTTCTGTTGTCTTTTCAGAACTGGCTGTAACATTTAAAGATATATAGGTAAACTCTGTGGTCTGTCTTATCTGATATTTCTGCTGTGCTTACTTTATGTACTGTGTTGCTTTGCTAGCATCTTTGCTAAACCAAATTTATCAGCACAGAAACTAAGCAATGTTTTGCTGTGGACGTGGGCCACAGCAAAACATATTTCAGCCACTTTCAATGACCTGCCTAAAAAAGTCAATATTAGTTTACGTGTACATTATATTTGGACCATTTTTATCACTTAACCATACATGCAAACTGATCAAGGCAGTGATAGACCAGCAACTCCTGTGTTTCAAAATGAGTCTGGTGGGTTTGAGATAACAGCCTTGGTTCCCCTGTCGAATAGGGTTGTCTGACAGCAAGGCAAAGCTGTGGAAATATTCTAAATATAGCTTACCCTTAACTGATTAATTTTTTTATGTTTGCCCTCTTCTTATAGGTGGCTAAAAACAAGCCAATTAAGGCAATGTATGCTCAGTGCCATTTCATTTTATGTATGTGATGCAGGGCTTTTCTACCCAGAAATTATTTTCAACAAACTGTTTTTCGGTCTATTGCTCTGGTGCAGAGCAATGCATTCTTCTATTTGTAGATTTTCTACCTTTTTAGCAAAAGCGAATGCCACAGCCCTTTTTCTCTGTTTTCAGATTGCCAGTTGCATAAGTATTTGCGTCTTTCTGCTGCATAGACAGCCCAGTTTGTAAAATCTTTCCAGCAGTGAAACACTTCCATAACACAGATTTTAAAAGGTAGCACTGATTAAAATTAGTTTATGATAAAAACAGACACTTAAAGCAGCAGAGTGATGAGTGAACTGATTTGTACTGTTCATTTTTGTTAAGATTGTGCATTGACAGCAAAGTGCATCTACAGAAAATAGAACAGGACCAAATCAGGAAACAAGGACATATAAATCAATGTATGCAAAAAAACTTGAATATATATATTAAAAAAAAGGCCTCGTAAATACACCCACTATTATTAAAGTTAACACTAGCTGCATGGCTGTATGGCCCCAAATGTGTTTAAAAGTGACTTTAGTTTGTAGCATCCAAAACAATTGCTATGTTTCTTTTTCAGTGTGTAAATTGGAGTGTAAGTCAGTTGTTGAAAGGGCTCAAAAAAGGACTGTTGGTGTTGTATTGTCCCGCTTCCTTAAAATGACGTCCTAAGCTCATTCATCTGTGGCCCTGCCAGACCACAATGAGATGTGAAACCATGGCCTAACTTTGAGGAGCCACCCTTTAAATGTCACACTGGCCAAATCAGACTCTAATTTAAAAAAGGTTTCTCTTTTTTTTTTGTAAGCCATACTCTGAAGCTGACTTTAAGTTGTATTGTATGCAACAGAAGTATTCATCTGTTCAGTTTTTGGTATTTTAAAATGTGAAAAAGGAATGCAAATTTGTCCCTGAAATGCAGTCAAACTAAGGTTACATTGTTAAAATGCAAAATTTTCCTGCATGAATGAAATGATGTGCTCATGCATACTCATGCTGAACAGAAGTTACTCCTCAGTATCTCTGCACTTAATATTTTGGTCTGACAAGTTGTTTTTTTCTTCCATCTGGTAGTGTGAAGTCTTTTTGTGTTTAGCCTTTGTGAAACTCCTGTTGTCTTAAATCTACTCAGCAGTTCAGTTGCAGATTGACTGTGTCTGTGGAATGTTAAAGCACGAGCATATACATATAGTTTTACATAACTAGAACTAGAGCTTTGTGGTAAACAGTTTACGTACTTTTGATTTAAATAACTGAACAGTGGAAAGATATTTAGGCGTGTGATTCACTTTGTGTTTGTGCACATCTGCCACGTGTCACAATACTGAACGTTGACCTGCTACTACAGAGAATAACCACGGCTCACAGCAGTACAATGTTTAGGCTCATTTCCCAATGTTATCTCCCTTGATAACTGTACATGCAGGGTTCTTTTTCAAAATTTGATTTATAGTTTTGTTTGAGCTAACATTATATTTGGATCTAAGTGTGGAGCTACTTACATTTTCCAGCTGTTGGACTCCCATTCACTGTGTCAGAGATGGACTGGGCCTGCAGGAGCTGATGCTACACCCTTTGCACCCGCTATTATTGTATTTTTGGCTTTGCTGTCACTGACTTCCTTTTTTATCTTGCTGCTGTTGTGTTGTTTACATGGTTTTTGTTTGCTGTTGCAATTTTTGGTATAGTGGTTACTGTTTGGTTCGTCCTGATTTTCACTGATGCCAATTTTGAGGGTTGTTTTTTGTATTGTGGTGGTTTTAGCTGTTTTGTCGTGGTTAGTTGACACAATTTTTGTGTGTTTAGTACATGCTGATGTCACTCTCTAAAGTTGCTAAGTATTGACTCTTTTGTTCACATTTCAAGAATTATTTAATTTGTATTAAAAGGCCTAGGATACTAAACTTATCAAGCTTTTGAAGGCATGTATTGACCACATTCCACTGCAAGTCTGTTAGTAAGAATAACAAAGACGATGAAAAAAACATATCAAAATCTTAAAGCCACCAGCTTTCTAGGACTTATTCCAGAATATATTTTTATCTATATCTAATGTTTGTTTGATGTTGTATTGAGCAGTGAATAATTATTTTTATCATCAAGCATTATTCATTTTTAATTTGATCAACTCATGTAATTGATCAAATTATCATTTAGTCTTTAATTCTTGTGACAATTGCCAGACAAGTTATCAAAGTCTAAATGATGTCTTCGTATCACTTTTTTTTTTTTTTTGACCAATAGTCTAGGACACAAATTTATTCAGTGTATAATGATATGAGGAAGGCTGGATTGAAAACCGAGCAATGTGGACAACTGTCCTCGGGCCCCCAGGGCCCCATGAGACTCAAATAAAGTATGGTAATTTGATTATTTGCAATGCCTTTGATGGTGTGTTTTTGGAAACCAACAGTTCTTCTTACATATGCTCCAAATTGTGTTTGTATCTTTAGGAGCTGATGAATGTGTCGAATGCATTTCATCCTTCATAAAACATTTGTTGAGGCAATTTTTTGAAGAATTTAAAACATTGTTTACATCCATGTTTACTAGCCCAGAATCTTTTTCCTCATTGTTTTTTTACTTGCACAATGCTACATTTCTTGACACATGACCACCATCATCTGCTGATCAATTGCTACAGCATGAAATCATTCCCTGAGTGTTCATCTGTTTGCATGAAATACAAACGGGGAGCAACTTTCAAAAGCATTGCTTTGTAGCACAACTAGTGGTCAAACATTCCAATATGCCCCTTTAAGTTTGGTTCGTTGTTTTTACATGTCTTGTAGAAGAGCCGTATGTCAACTTTTACATGGCGCCTTTTGCTGAATAAATTGCGTTTTAACAAAAGTTGGTGGGGCCCCCCAGTCAGTCTTACCCTGAGGCCCTTTTAGTGGCTTAATCAGGCCATGGGAATGAGACAGAGTGTTAAAAATAAACATATTCTTACATTATAGAAGTAAAAAATAAAAGTTACTACATTGTTTGTTTTGAATGCGACATGCAGTCTCATGCAGTCTGGCACCTTGATAACAGACATGATCATAATTTGTAGGAGTTGAGTCAAGACTTTCATTGGCATTAAAAGTTTCTTGGAACTGTGTTTTCAAAGAAAGTAGCAGTGACAAACCACAGAGCCCTGTCACCAAACAGCTTACTCAACAGAAGTGCTTTCTGTCATCTCCTGTGTGAAGGCCTGCACGACTTGATGACAGTATACCGCAGGTCAATCAGCAGTGTGTTTTCCTCCTGCAAGTTTACGAGCAGCAATTTGGTTGTTCCTAAGCAAATGGAGAAGTAGAGCAGCTTATCATTCAGGGAAGTGACTCTTAAATGCCCGGTGACGTCACACATGAGTCCAGCAGATTCACATGACTTCCGAGGTGTGTGTCCCTAAGTGGAGTATCTGACATGTTTATGCTAGTGTGTGATTAATCTGTTGGTCAAAGCGAGGGTCTTTGATCAAACAGAGCTATCACATCACCTCGGTCACCCTTCAAATATGAGCCAACGCTGAATGTCCTTTTGTTTAAGAGCTTATGTTGTGTGATTATTGGTAAATATGAAACCGGGGAGAACACAGGATGTGAAATGATATTGTTTGCTTGATGACGGGAAGAGGAAGAAATATGCACTCAAATTCCCTCTTATCCACACACTATCTGTCTTAAACAGCAGGGTTGTTGTTGTCTCTCTGCGAGACGCAAGCAAACACACAGGCAGCAAAAGACCACGTAGGTTTCATGTGAACCAAAGTTTAGTCACTGTCCACAGTGTTTCTGTTTTGGTTGACATGGTTACATATGGAACATCCTGCTTTCTTACATAGCTTCTTCACACTGGTGCTTTTGCATGTGTTTTGTTTTGTGACACTGCTGATTATCACAGCCATTTTTGGCATATCAATAGTCATTTTTATTATTAGAAGTAAAAGAGGATAAAGAAACTAAGAAGGAGGAGAGAGATGACGAGAAGAGGGAGCAGAGAAGTAAAAGAGGAAGATGGGAGGATGAGAGAAAATGGGGGAAAGGAGTTTTGGGGTGAAAGCAGATGATTAAAGGAAGGACAGAGGGACACACTTTAAGTTAGGGTTCAAAAAGAAGACCACGAAAAGGCCTAAAAGAAAAAGAAAACGTGAATGGTGAAAAGTAATGAAAATAAGTAAAAGGGAAATAAAGAAGATAAGGAAATAGGGAAAAGGAGGGAAGGTAGAGAGAAGGAATAAAAGGAGCAGACAAGGGTGTGAAGATGGAGGAATGGGAAGGAAAGGAGTGCAGAAGTAAAATAAGTGAGTAAATGAAGGAAAAAAGAGAGGACAGTGTTGAAAGCAGGATAGAGAAAGGAAGAAGGAAAGGTAAGGGGAAGCAGGAGGAAAACAAAAAAGGAGAGGAGTTAAAAAAGGAGTTGGGGGGCAGATAAGGAAAAGAAGAGGACACAGGGAAATTCTCAGAAAGTAATGAGAGGAGGAGACTTGAAGTAGAAGAAGAGGGAAGGATGGAAAGAAAGTAAGGATTGAATTTCTTCTTTTCTCTCTGTAGCTCTTGATGTGTTTCCTGCTTTGAGTCATCAGAGGCACAATTAGTATGTTTTCCCTGCCCCGTCGTGCTCTGTGAACATAACATATCAAGAGCTGATACAGGTTGTTGATCAGTGACTCAGCATTTACATGCAGTGACTCCTCTGGCTTTCCAATGTCACACCGCACCTGAAAGTTAAAGACAGGCCTTTTTCTATGTTTTTCTCATTAAAAAGTTTATCTTACATTCTGACGGTGACACAGATGCACAGTAAATTATCACAAATGTCACAAATACAAGGTATCGTGGGGTTTTTTGTGTTATTTTTTAAAGGTTTGGTAAATTTATCAAACAGCATTGTAGTTTTTAAACAGAAGGAAATGCAATTGTCAAGGACTATTTTCTGTGGTAGAATAATATACATGTTAAAGTGCTCCATAAGTAATTCTGGCAAACTACAGTGTATGTGTTCATGGTAATGAGGGAACATGTCACCCAGTGCAACAGTGTGGCTCACTGGTGTGTATTAAATAGTTTTTGGACAACAGTGGAGATAAGATATATCAGGCTTTGATACACTCACACAAGAATTGTTGTAATAAATATAGGATGCATTCATTGTTAGTTTTGGTCTTATCACGGTATTTCTTGACTGTAAAAAAAGATATTTCATGTCACTAGTCTTATCTTTTCACTTTTCAACATTGTGTTCTGCAGTATTCAAATGACTAAAGTACTATTACACCAGTATTGTCTTTCAGTCCTTCCATTGGTTTCATTCATATCCATACGGTATGAAAGTCAGCTTGTGGTTACTGTGATGCTCATCACAATCAAATGTCAAGCTGCTGAAGTTTATTTTGCCACTATACACAAATGAATGTAAGCCAATGGCTAGAAAATTCACTTTAAAACATCTTGCAGACAGCACCCCAGCTGGCACCAGACATCAATGTGACATCAGAAAGACGTTGGACTCTTATGTCAGACGTTAAATTTAGTTGGAATGAAAATCAGGTCGACGCTATTTTAAATGTCTAACTATGAGAATTTCACATCATGTGGACATTAACATTATGACATTTTGCAGACGTTGGGTTTTGTTCTCCATACCTCACAACTAACGTTCGTCAAGATGACGTTGGCATGAGATGTTTGGAAGACATAACATTGGTAGCGAGCTGGGAAGTTCCAATTTGCACTTTCAGAAATGGTTTGCAATGACGTATGACAGCAAACATAACTCATGGTAAATGGTTTAAAACCAAGCGGCAACCTTCAAGGCTGAAAAATTAAGCCAGTGCGGAAGTGCCAAAAACTGCAGTTCATCGATTGGCCATTAGAGGCTGGCTCCAAAACAAAGTAAATCCCCATTGACCTCCATGTTAAAATGCCCATCTTCACAGCAGAAATTAATATGTTAAGATTCATGATAACTGCACAGGAGGTAACTTTTTTTTTTATATATATAACTTACCCATTTACATCTTCTTAAGGCCCAGAGTTAAGCCTATTTCAGGGCGGGGCCTCTTGGGACACAAGCTGTCTGTGAAGTGTTACTGAAGTCTATGAGTCAGATCCACCCCTCGCTCCTCCACAGCTCCAACCTGTCATCAAAATTTAGTCACCTTGGCTCCAAAAAAAAACCAAGATGGCGACAGCTGAAATGCCAAACTCAGGGCTCCAAAAAGGCAGTCCACAAATGGGTGATGTCATGGTAACTATGTCCATTATTTATATGATCTATGTTTAAAACACAAAAATACTAATAAAGTCCATTACGTGATACAATACGGGAAAAACTACAGTAACATTTTTTTAATCCTGAAAATTTGTAATGTTTTTTAAATGTTTAAAAATTCTATGCTTTCATATCAGCTGAAGAATGAAACCCTGAAAAAGGTCTTAAGACTATAAAAGCTGACATTTTGGAGATAAAATGTTTTCACTCAACAATGACATGGAGTTATTCATGCTTCATGTGTACTGAATAATATCCCCTTATTGTTTCATGCTGTGACATGATCGGCATTGGTGTACTCAGTATTTTTGAAATATGGTGCATAGGTCATGCTTTCTTTCTTTCTTCGTCTTTTCTTTGTTTTTTACTTGCTCCCTGTCTGCTTCTCCCTGGAAACAAAACAAAAAAAACAAAACAAACATAACATACATCTCCATCCTCTTGTTTCTATGGTAACACAGCAGTGAGGAGACAAGAGGAGCTGCAGCCTCCTCCAACCCTCCTCCATGATGAAAAGCAGAACGGAAAGAGATAGAATGAGACAAAAAAGAGAAAAAGAGAAGACTGGGAGCAGGAAAACAGAGTCGAGTAGAAAGAAGGAAAGACTCAGTCGGAGAGAATGAGAGAGAGAGAGAGAGGAAGGCTAGAGGGAGGCAGGCAATCACTGCATGCTCTTGTGCAGGATGGAGTATCTATGGTAACCTCGGCTGGTTATCAGAAAATTGAAGTCCCTTCTGTTTGTCTCCATTCTGCTCTGCCTCTGCCTATTCAAAAACACCATTTATCTCCTCCTTCAGCACACAATTTCATATTCCGCTCTTTACTTTGCAGTTCGTCTTATTAGTGCGACATGTGCGTCCAACCCAAGCTCAAACCTGATGTAAAACACTATTTGGCAGTGTGCAAGTAGACAGTAAGACAGACAGTAAGACAGAGAGCAGGGCTGACGTTTACTCTTCCAAGGAAATGAGACATCTCACACAGAACCAATTATTAAAGATGAGAGCCCACTGATTACAGCAGCAGAATGAAATTCGGAGGCCTCAGATGTACAGAACTGTTGTTG
>JAPZEB010000023.1:8106391-8126411 GCA_029783705.1 Chaetodon striatus | reverse complement strand
ACACACACACACACACACACACACACACACACACACACACACTCACATTAATGCAAATATTATCTGTGTGGACCTTCCCCTTGCCCTTACCTTTTCACTTGTATATTATTTGACGCCTAATCCAATTTTTTAAAATGTTCTTCACTGTTTTAAGTATAACGGTGTCTAGAAAAAAAAAAACTAATGACATTTTGATTTAAAACAGACTTTTGAGACGGGGATTATTTTACGAAACAAGAACAGCTGAATTTTATGATTTCTTAAATTAGAACACAGTTATTGCTTCATGCATGTGTTTTACATGATTTATGTCCATCCTTGTGTATTTCACGACTACTTATATATTAACTGAATATCAAACATGTTGGGACTTCATATACTTGTAGTTTACTTAAGTATTTCAATTTTGTGCTACTTTACACTAGATTTTGGTCCGCTACAGTTATTTACAGGGGCGAAGTGGAGGAGTGGTTTCTGTGGTTTCAGCACCGCGTGTTATCGCAAAGCCCTAAATTTATGCTATTCCATGAAGAAAGTTAATATAATTGAGTGGATGTTCTTCTGTTGTCCTAATATTCAATGCTGAGTACTAAAGTGTTCATTTCCTTGGCGGAGGAAGTTAACATTAGTCATCATCTACATTTGTTGTGTTTCAGAATGATAAAGACGGAAGAGGATGTAGGCTCTACAAAAACATTTTTGTCCCTGGCAACTGTTATGTGTCTCCTAAATGATGTACAGATATTTAGGCATTTTGTTATCTCAAATAGATTGTGCATATAGGTACCATAAATAGGGGGGAAATATCCCTAAGGGAGCAAGCCCCAGCACCCCCCAAGGTCTGGGCTGACAGTGTCTGGTTCCGCTACTGGTCACTCATCAGCTATAGTTAGTAGGTTATTAAGATTTGACATGGAAAACCTCATTTTCTAAAATATGTTATAGAATAAACTATGTTTGCAGTTTTGTACTAAATTTGCTCTCAGTTTTAGATGGAATTATTAATACACTAATTGCATTGTTATTCTTAAATTTTTCGTAGTAGCAGTGGTTGGGCTGGAAATGTAGAAAGAGGAGGAAGGTCAGGAAGTCACCAAAATCATTAAAAAGAAATAGTTTAACATTTTGGGAAGTACACTTATTTACTTTTTTGTTTAGTTTAATGAGACACTGTACACTAAATTTGAAGCTACAGTGTTGACAGTTAATTTAGCTTAGCATAAAGGGTAAAAATGGGGAAACGGCTAGCTATTTTGTTAGCTTCAGACAGAACCATGCCAGTTGTTTTTCTGTTTCCAGTCTGTTTACCAAAGTAAGCTAACCCGCTGACAGTGGCACCTTCACATTTGTCATACTGTACAGGGTTTTATTAACCCTAACCCAAGAAAGCAAATAAGCATATTTCCGAAAATGTCAAACTGTTCTTTAAAGTCCCCCTCTAGCGGCCATGAATGTTTACAGCCCAATGTATGGCATTGTGGCCAGAAGCTAACATCAGCCTCTGCAAGATATAGCAAGCAGACAAAATAGTAAAATTTTAGCATCGCTTTCCCATAAAATCTTTGCATTACTGAGACTGAAGCCTTTAGAGACAGTATTGCAGTATTCTTCCTCAGAGTTTCCAGAAAGAAATACTTGAAACTGGGGCTGTACCAGACTTAGAATTGTGTCAGTCGCATGAGATTTGGCTGTTCAATACCTGGAGTTTGAGCAGGGTTCGGCGGGAAGTTCAGGGTGGTAGTGACATTATGTCATATAGTGAACAAGTTAAGTTAGCCCTCCAAGCAAATGCATGCTAACTATGCTAACAACTGTTGGGGAATGTGCAACAGCATCTTTTGCTGACACTAGATATCAAACAAAAGCCAGAGACTGTATTAAGTTGCTGTGAGCTGTAAATTCACCACTTCTAAGCAGAAGGAAGAGAATAATGTTATCAGCAAGCCTGACTGGGTAAAGCATCTCTTCCTCCAGGCAGCTGCCTCTGCTTCACTCAGCCTCATCATGGGTCTGTGTCTGCAGCTGCCTGTACCAAAGGGCAGCATGAAAAAAAGAACTGCTCGACTTGAAAAATCTCAGTCAACTGAGGGGTCTCCGACTTATAGTATGATACAAATCCCCACGTTCTGGGGGCAGCCTTACTTGAAACATTAATAAAAGAATCTGGCCCCCAGCAGCTCAGTGGTTAGAGCAGGCATCCCATGTACAAAGGCAATGTCTTTGCTGGAGCAGCTGTCGGTTCGATTCCAGCCCACAACCCTTTGCTGCTTCTCTCTCCCACTTTCACACTAAAGTCTGTCTTGTCATATAAAAGCAAAAGTTAAAGAAATAATTTAAAAAAATAAGAATGTTTGTAATAGGAGATGGACATTGTGCTCTCATGTACTGTAATTGCACTGCACTGTATGACTAATGTCTCAGACTCTTTCTCATTGTGATGATGGGATTAGTCCTCATGTTTGCTCTGTTGCTGGTATAATTTCCTCTAAGGCGGAGTATTCCAGGGAAAGTGTTTGGATACTCTTGGCGTGGCTCAGATCACTACACATTACCATGTAGTGTAAGGCAGGAACGTCCCTGTCAAACACAACTGACTGTAACTCTAATTCTTACCTAAACATGACACTAATCCTGATCTTGACCTTAAACCCAAATGTTTAAAGATAAGCCCATTTTAAGTTCCCCTTTTTAATATTCTGGTGACGAACAGTATGATACATACACACACACACACACACACACACACACACACCATAATCCATTTACTTCTTACCTAAAACTTTTTTTCGTCTTCCCCACAGAACTCTAATCTCAGCACTCAGGATCATGAAAACATCATTGTGGTGAGTATGAAGTTGGCACTACACAGTAATGCTGTTTGATGTCAGGCTGATGTTAATCATTAACACACTTTAGCTCAGCCTCCCCATTGTTTTGATCTTAAACTGAAGACAAATATAGGTATCTTAATGCACTTATTTATGTTACAGTTATGTATTTCTGTGTTTTCAATTGTTGGCATCGATGCCCACATGGTGGTATCTGGGCAGAACAGATGAGTTGGATGCTGTGAGAGGTTCTGATGTTTGTAGCTCTCCTGTGGGCTTATTTTTATACGTTTCACACACCTGACAGCCCAGATCTATACTGTTGGCTCCAGGCCATGATAAATAAGAGAAGGATATGGAAATGTTCATCCGTATTTCTGTCTGTGTGTATGTGTCTGTGTTCAGGCCATTGCTCCTCTTCTGGAAAACAACCACCCACCACCTGACCTGTGTGAGTTCTTCTGTAAGGTGAGATCATGTGCTGCAGTTGTAAATGGAACAACACTGAACATATAGTTTCTGTAGTGAAAATGAATAGTTGTAAGGATTTTAAAGTGCTTCCTGCTGATAGTCGTTTCTGTGTGTTGCAGCACTGTCGGGAGCGACCGCGGTCGATGGTCGTGATTGAAGTGTTCACTCCTGTGGTCCAGAGAATCCTCAAACATAACATGGTGAGAACTGTTCTTTTTGAAGCTGCACAGAACTTTCAGAGGTGTGGATGAGAATTGTGACTCATCCCATTTAATGCTGGTTCCGCACTGCCCAATTCCTCTTCAGACGCCTGTTTATTGCAGGCAATCTAAAACTTTTGGTCATCTATGTGCAAGTTGCTTCCTTTGTTTCAAGTTGGCGTAATCAGTGCCCCCACCCACCCTCTTTCCAATTTTAACAGAAGTTTTAGCTTTTTTAGTTATGTGTTGTAAGGTTTATGTTTCATTGTGTGAGCTGTATGTTTTTTTTTTCTCAGTTTTCACTCAGTCAGTTTTTCCACTTATCCATCACTTTAATCATTAAGTGATGGATAAGGATACTGAAAGAGAAACCAATCAATAGGTGGGAACATCACAAGGGAAAATCACAAGTAATACTCAAGTCTTTGCACTTAATTGATACATGAAGTCCAGAGTCCAAATCTTTGAGTTTCGAGTCCTAAATAAGTCATAAGTTGCTCTGGAACAAGTGTAATGCCATTTCACAACAAGGTAATAATGTATTAAATTTATGAAAACTAGTAATGCTTTTTAAAATAAGTTACTTAGCTGTTAAGCTAATGTTAGCAAAGCACCAGCTCGCTAACTGTGTTAATAGTAGTCCCAGACATTGCTGTGGCTCTGACTGTAATTACTGACTTGCACATTTTGCATACTGCAGTTATTTTTTGTTAACCACTGCATAGTTTTTTTAACGTTATTTTTGTACTTTTTTCCCAAATGACATAAAATAACCTTACTTTTTCATGGTTTTCTCCTGCAACTTGATCGAAAGCTGTCAGATTGGTGAAATCTAAGTGGATCTGGGAATTAAGTGTCAACTTGCTGGGAATGAACAGCATTTATGTTACTTGTTTCAGGAAATGAAGGGGGATAACTGCTTTGTGGCTCACTTTTTAAATAACATACTTTTTACTCTTATGGCTTGGGGAAGGTATCAAGTATTTTCAAGTCGATAGGTTCAACTTCAAGTGAAGTCATGAGCCATTGGCGTCAAAGTCCAAGTTGAGTCAAATCTTTTTTTTAATTTAGCAAGGTGAGTCTATAGTCTTGACTTGAGAATGATGCAAGTCTAAGTCATGTGACTCAAATTCATGGTGTTACAAGAAGCAAATCAATCAAATCAAGATATTAATTATTTCCTGGAGGGCCCAGTGGTTTAGGGTTTGTGGCACTAACCATGAAGCACAACACAGTTCTTATTTCATGGTATATCTCCAATTTTAACTATCTGACAAAATCAAAGATGCCTCAAAAAAATATATTAAAACAATCCTTTCCCCATACACTACCAAAAGCAAAGGGGAAAACCTCCTTAAGTTCTTGCTTTTCTCTTTCGTACCTTGGTTTGATTCATATATTTTAAGCTCTGTGTTTGTTTTTTTACGTCTCTTTGACAGGATTTTGGAAAGTGCCCTCGACTGCGTCTCTTCACTCAGGAGTACATCCTGGCTCTCAATGAGCTGAATGGTGGGATGGAGGTTGTCAAGAAATTCGTCCACAGGTGAGTCATGCACAATAGCAAAAGTCTGTGTCAGCAGGTCCTGTTAATGTCCTGCTGCGTTACATTTAGACATGTAACTAAGTGTCAGTGTAAGGTTTGGATTTATGTTAATGACTGCTGGTATGTTACATATTTATATACAGTTGACCAATATCATACTCAAACTCAAACGGATAAAAAGCCTCTTAATAACATATAGACTTTTGCTTAAGATGTACAACATGAAATACATAAAGCAGCATGAGGCATGAGGTGTGCTGTAACAGATGCTGAACCTTTAGTAGATAGTTTAACTCACTGGCACCCATGTGTGTTGCAGCATGCATGGGCCAACAGGGCAGTGCCCTCACCCACGTGTCCTGCCAAACCTGGTGGCAGTGTGTCTCGCCGCCATTTATTCCTGTTATGAGGAGTTCATCAACAGGTCAGTTATGTACACACACTCAGACACACACACATACTGTAACTTCTTGTCTTTTTCCAGAACATGATGGAGTTTGTAAACTCTTGGCTTGCCTCACCACTTTCACTTGATTGATTGATTTTTCGCCGCTTCCTCAGTTTATCCACTTACCTTTCCACTCATGTCCGGACATCTTGTTTATCTGACCGCTGCAGTTTGAGCAGCTCTGAGCTGTCGGGCCTGAAGGTCAGCAGCATGGAAGGCTAGACAAGCTACAGCTCCCCTGGGGCTTAATATTGCCATACTGCTTGTATACAAAATGGCTACCTGAGTGCACTTTCTGTCATTTAATGACAGCGTATGCTCATTCTTTACAAAATAGTCAAAAGTGAAACATGAGAAAAAGCTGATTTTGCATTGTCTTTAAGCTAGAGATGACTCACTCAATCATAGGTTTTTTTCCGACACTGTTGATAGGTTCATCTGACACCTCACTTTTATTTGAGTTGAATGTGCTAGAAGTATATTGTCATTTACAGGCATTATATGAGTTATGCAGTAATTATCTTTTAGTCAAACATCTTGGAAAATTAAAAATGTTAGATAATATTCTCAACTGGAAGTTTGATTGTGTGGACAATATTTATCAGAAATGACCAGTTCCTATGACAACTTTGAGCCATAATTCCCAAATCTATACCATATGATACAGTGTATTCTTTATCACCCCTCTGCTAATAAGTAGAATTAGAAGTACACAATATATCCAGTCTTTGGTTACTAAGCATGCTATCCAGGACAAAATTTAAGTGTAGAGGATCCTATAAATGCTTGAAAAACATTAATGGAAGTTTTTCCACAGCAGCCATTGTTTTTTAAAGTCCCCTGCCACTTAAAAATGTTTTTCTTCTGTTATTGTCCCCTAAAATGTCTGACCTTGGCCATACTGACTTGTATCTGTGCAAAGTTCGTCACTGCAGAGGTGTTTTCACATTCCTCTACTGAAGGGTGTGATGCCTGTTCACTTCCCTAAAACCTGAGATTTAGATGTACGCCAGGCAAGTTATATTAGGTACATCACTAATACGAATGCCAAATGCAGTATAATACGGGAAACATGTATTGACAGGGGAACATACTTCGACACAACACCAGCACAGAAACCTGAAACCTCCAGCACAGAGTGGACTTGTCAGTAGACCTAGAGGAGCAGAGTTAACATAGTGAAAGTTTTGACAGAAAACAAAGTAGAGTGTGCCATTTTTGGACCCAGAAGCTTCCTTCCACTGTCTACCAAAAACCCCATCATAGCGATATTACTGTATGTTTTTTTACGCTTACCATTCCAATACTCTAGTCACTGATTTTAGAGCACAACAGTCTCCTCATTTGAGTCAGGGTCTGACTGAGGCTTAAACAGCTGTGGCTGAATCTCGCTGATGTTTCCTCTCATGCTAACGCTAGCCATCTTTATGCACACTGCTTTTTCACTAGTCAGTAGGTCTTGAATTTGTGTTTCGTTGGATAGCAAAGGTATGGCCCACCCTACTCTCCCTCTGACAGGCTAGTATGTGTTGCCTTTGTAGGTTGTGTTGACTAGGTTTGAGCAAGAGGAGTGATGTGGTCAGGGTTAGGGTAAGAATGTCAGGGGCAGAGTAAAGAGAGAGTAGGGCAGGTCATGCCTTCACTATCCAAGGAAATGCAAATTTGCCAACTGGTTAGCTGTTGAGCCCTAGTGGTGCTGTGTCAGTGCTGGAGAAAGCAGAAATGAGTCTTACTGCAAGCAATGATGGTAGGCAGGGCTGAGTCCAGATCCAGAATTTCTCAACGACAAAGAAAGGGTGGATGTGCTTCTGGCACCTTTTCACGGTTTGTCTTAACTTTTTATGTGGGAAAACCATGTTGAACAAAACATTAATCATAGCAGATTACTGTGTGTCTGGAGGGGACTTTAAAGTGGACTAATACCTGTTTATTCAGCTGTTGTGGTAGAAGGGTTATTCTTTTTCAACTGTACTCCATTTTTTTTCATTGATTTGACAAACTCATGATTGTTATTTTCCACATCTTGGAGGACTAATGTAAAGGAAACAGTACAAACAGTAATTTGCAGATGTTACCGGGAAAGCAGATCAGATTACCATCATCAGGCCACATTATGCCATTAATAGTCTAAACTGATTAGCAATACGCCAACATGGGCTGTTATTTAAAAAAAAAAAGGAAACAAAACCTCTACAACCCAATACAAGTAAATGAGCAGTTACATAAAACACAAACAATAGCAATTTATTAAATAAATAAAATGATTATTATGAGTGAACCTAAACTTGCTTATAAGTCCTTGTGGTTTTGTGCCAGTTGGTTGTTTCTCTTCTTTAAATAAAGAGCTCTCACGGGTTCTTGGTAAAATAAGTAAACGTAGTTTTAAATGTTCAAATTGTTTATGGGGTAAAAGGCCTTCATCATACTTTCACTAATGGGAATGAGAAGCAAGTTCAAGCCACTATATGTACCAACTCTGAAAAGCTCCTTGTGAACAAGTAGAACTTTTTTTCTTAACTGTTTGTACAACATCTGAGATTTCATCATCAAAAGATTTGCACACTTATGTCATGGTACATTACAAAAACAAAACATTTTCAAAGAAACAAAGCCATTTTCCATTACCAAATAAAGGTTACAGCAGGTTTGCTTCCTAATTGACCTCATTGCAGCAATTTTATCATTAAATGGTCATGTTTCTTTCTAGAGTGTTCCACAGGGGCTTTTTGTTGACTGCAGATGTACGACATAGGCTATCTTAACTCATTAGCATCATCCCCTTAGTTTCCTTTTCCCCAGAGATGATCATTCTTAGTTAATTTTTCCAAAACTCCTGGACACAAAGGAACCATCTCTCTGGTACCCATGTCTCCAGGCTCTCACCACATCTCACCTTTTTTTCTTTCCCTTACATCAGTATGCTTTGTTATTGTAGGCATCTTGCCTGTGTTTTCATTGGCATTACTGCTACTACTGCCTTTGACACAGAATTTCCCTCACTGAGTTCGTTTCGTATGTGGTTCAATCACCTTTCCTCCATCTCCTCTCATCCCCACAGCCGGGATAACTCCCCCAGCCTGAAGGAGATCAGAAACGGCTGCCAGCAGCAGAACGAACGCAAACCCCCCATGCCGCTCCGCCTGCTGCGCCCCGAGCCTCCTACGCCGCCTCCTGCCACCCTCCTACCCCTTTCCGCCAACCCCAGTCCTCCTCAACCACCTCCTCCTGCCCCCTCAAACCCCACCCCGTCCATTCCCATCTCCTCCCCGACGCCCTCCCTGCCCCTCTCTCCTCCTCCCTCTGTTGTTAACTCCAGCGAGATCCTGGTGGAGCTGGAGCGAAACAACAACTCGGCCAATGCCAGGCGGAAGGGCGGGCCATCGGGGGGCGACAGCGAACCCAACCTCATCGACTGTCTGCTGGTCAGCCCGGCCGTCAACACTCTCTCCATCCAGCTGCCAGCGCAGGCCGACCGAGTGCTGGGCTGCTTTGCTCTCATCCTCAAGATGCTGTGAGTATACAGACAAAACTGTCACTGCTGCTGAGGATTAATGGAACAGTTTTGGATACACTTGTTTTTCTAGAGTCAGATAAGAAGATCAGTATCACTTTAAGCTCTAGGTCCTATACTGAGACGAAACAGGGGATAGCACTTTCCCCCTGCATTCAGTCTTTGTGCTAAGTTAGGCCAAACATGCCCTGGACCTTCCTCTGTACTGGACCCCTAACCATGACATTACTATTAATCTCCTCATATGATTCATATGGCTAACAAGGCTAGTTCCCAAAGTGTCAGATTGTACCTTTAACGGATGATAAAGCACTGTTGATGTTGGTGAGATCTACCAACCCCTTGAACTATGATGCACTTGAACTGATAAGAACAAATAATAATCTGCCATCTTATTGAAATCCAGGGTCCTGATCTGATCACTGCATGCAACAAACAGCTAATTCTGCACTCAGACTGGATAGTTGGTACTTTCAAAGAGTTATACAATGGCATTTTTGATAAATAACCATCAGTAATGTGGATATAATGACTAAAGGCAGATTTATAGTCGTGCATTGGCTCTACGCATGGCTCAAGCTGTGTTCAGCATTTATACCTGTGTAGTGGTGTCTCTGTGTTGCTCTGCAGTTACACCTCAAAAAGGTTAGACAGTGGTGGAATTTCTGTGAAGTGCTGTAAAGTATGACTGATTCAAAACACACCTTAAACACACATTAAACGTAGCTTTATAGCGACAATATCGACAAGTACACAAATTAGCTCCATCATGACTCACAAGGTTCGCAGACAAAACACTTGTCTTTGGCGGGATACGTACTCTCCACAAATACAGCATGCTAGCGGTACTAGCAAAATCCTATGACATTTAACATTACATAAATTAGATAGGCAGCTAGTGGAGTTTTTCTCTACTCAAAAGAAGCCAGTATAAATCACACACAAGACTTAAGATTCCATTGTGTGAGGGCTTAATATGAAATAAAAGAAAAAATAGCTTTGTTTCCACATATTCAGCTTCCAAAAATACACAGGAAGTCTGCGTCATGTGACTCATAGTTACGTTTCTGGAGAGGTGCACATAGTAGGGTATGCGTCTGTGCAGAGCCTATGCTGTAGATGTGACATTGATTTGATGCACAGTATAAATCCAATTTAAGTGAGTCAAAGCACCCAGAACAGTCTAGTATGCTCAGAAAATTATTTCACTTCACGGTCAAGCAGGTGCCCCATTTACAAAGTCTATGTCCTTACCACAGTGGTCACAGGTTCAAATCCAACTCTGGCCCACTGCTGCATGTCATCACCTCTCTCTCCCATTTCACACTAGAATATCCTATCTAATAAAGACAAATGTGTCAAAAAAATTTTTTTTATATAAACAAAACATGAAAAGAAAACATTTGCGATTTTACGATATATAGTCTCATGTCATGATATCGATATAGTATTGATATATTCTCAGCCCTTCTCCTTATATAGATCTTGCCATAAACTTTCAGTTATTCTGCTTTGTTGTCTACCCACAGGATGCACATACATCTCACATGATTGTTTGCATTACCATGCAAGGTTTCTGTAGGTCCTTAGAAAGTCTTAAAATGTCTTACATTCAATTTTATAAATATCAGGCCTTAAAAGTCATTTAATTGTCTTAAATTTGAATTTGTGAGGTCTAAATTGCCACACATATTTTATCTATATTAATTTATCCATCTTTTAATTTCTTTTTGTCAAAATAAGTCAAGCTCTTCTGCTTGAAAGTCCACATTCCTGATGTTACAAGGCTTTAAACCTACCACTGAACCTAACAACACATACCTTATATTTGCACTTACATGTTAGCAAAATGTACATTAACCTAACTCATTCTAATACCCATATTCCTAAATAAAACCTATGTCTGCACAACACCACGTATATACAGCTTACCTTTATACCTAAAATAAGATGCTTTTTCCAAAAATCAGTCTTAAATGTGGTGCAAATAAATAAATAAAGCAATCTTGAAAGGTCTCCAAAAGCATTACATTAAAGTGTGTAACACCTGTAGAGATCCTGACATAGCAAACAGTAGCGTGGAAGATTCTCCGATGTCTTCTCAGCTCTTTTGCTCACAATAAAGAAGTAACCATGAAGTAACTGCTACATATTTATTTGCATGTTTAGTTTTGTCATCTGCTTCAGTTTTCAAAGACTGTATTTGAGAATGTGAATTAAATGCGGCATAAAACAGACATAACCAGTTCAGCCTGTCCCCTGTATTAAGATTAAGAACAGTGGGACAAATAAATAGATAATGTTCTAGTCATACACATGTAAGGCACACACGGTCTCACGTAATTATGACAGATGAACAGATGGAAAAACAATGATTGAAATCTAGTACTGCTTGTGATTTTTCTTTTAAAAAAAGAAGGGGATTTCATAAAGCCTTTGAACAAACATCTGTCTTCATGAAGCCACTTACAGTAAAATTTACATAAGCCCCAAACCAATTTCAAATTAAAGAAATGACACATCAACAACCCAGGAAGTGTCCCAGTTTGTAAAGGTGACATTATGTGAGTGTGTGTACGCCTGACGAACTGGTCAGTGTAAATGGGTTAAAGCACTGAGTGATTGAATGAATGTACGAGTCCACTGCTGATCACACACTGTGAAAGTGGAGCAGCAGTTACATGTGTGTGTGTGTCTTTCTATCAGGGTGTAGGTGCGGTAACCAAACAGGATGGCCTAAAAAAGCGATACTGTGTCTGTGTATTTGTAGCATTTGTAACAAAGCCAGTGTTACTTAACTCAGAGTAATGTGATGCTGCTGTAGCTTCTGAATCAACGCTGCAAATTTGCGTCATCTCAGCGCTGCTCATGTTTCAGTCTCCTATCTTTTTGTCCTCCAGCCTCACTTATACAGGCTACACCCTCCCCTTTACATTGTTACACTGACTCTCTTCATCTCTCTTTTCTTTCCTTTTCTTTTTTAAACTGTCAGGTCCGACTACGATGACTGGAGACCTGCACTCGCCAGCCTGCTGCAGCCCATCCCCTTCCCTAAAGAGTGAGTATTTACGCATACACACCTCAGCTAACACAGAGGTAACAATTGCATGTTATTAATTTATCTAGTAATCTTTCATACAAGTGACTTAGAGTGACCAAATATGCTTCATTTTCATTTGCCATTTGCCCAGTGCAATATGTAAACTGTGTTCCCTGAATGTCCAGCCACCATAATTCTGATGTAAGAACAGAGTTGATGAAAATATGAATACTGACACTCATGTGCAATTATTATTGTGTGCACACACATTCAAGCCTCTCTCTCTTTTTAATTGTTGTCTTTGAGCTTCTGAAAGCCTGCTCCTTGTCATTATAAAAATTTGTCAGTGCAGCAGTTAACCTTACCTTTGTTTCGTCCTTTGATTTGGAGAAACTTGGCCTGAAGTCCTTGAAAAGTACTTAAATTTGATGTTTAACAAGGTGTGGCAACCCTGGGGGAGGTTGTTAGGGCCTGAAAGGACAACTGCAAACGCTACTCAGTGATTAAAATAAAAAGTACCCCTCTGTATGTTTCTCAGTTTTGAACAATTACTCACAAGCAGTGGTGGATGAGGTATTCAGAGGCTATACTTAAAGGGGAACTCTGGTATTTTCTAACCTGGAGCCTGTCTTTTCACGTTTTTGTGTCTGAGTCACTCATCGGAACAACAATTTTTGGTCCAGTATTGAGGGAGAGGGCTGCAGCCGGCAGCAGCAAAAAAGACAACAATGTAACTAATGGAGGCAGGTGTGCCCCATCATTTTCCGTCCATTAAAAGTGCTTGTTTTTGCCACAAATAGGCTCAGAAAAGACCCTACAGAGAAATGAAGCATTTTTTGGTACCTTTGGCTTGTTCCATTGTGTTTTATGTCTAAATGTCACTATTGGAGAAGACTTGTTCTGAAATCTTGCAGACTTTTTCACATTCATCCACAACATTATAAATCTTTTAGATGAGAGTAAGATAAGCTTTATGTTCTTCAACACAGCAAATTGCCTCTCGTACCAATCCTCTCTTCAGTCATTTTCTTCAGGCAACAATTCACCTCTTGAAAGATTTCAGGATGTGACTAGTGAAATATTGACATAAATATAAACTGGAACAAGCAAATGGTGTAGAAAAAATGTTTAATTACTGTCATGATAACAATATGAGCCTGTCAGTGGTAAAAACAAACACTTATCATGAATGTGAATTGACGGTGCACAGTCATCTCATCTTAACTAAAAGTGATTAAACATATGAGTAAATGTATTAATTTACATTCCACCATGGTTAACAGTTAATATTCTTCTGAAAACACTAGTCAAAGATTACTCTTGCCTTATTGCTTGAACAGCATTTTAATGCATTATTGCGCAGTATCAAGCTCAGACTGCTGCAGTTTCCCTCTGATATGTAGTGGATTAGATATGTAGTATCATAACATATCAATGCTCAAGTAAACCTAAAAGTTGTATTAAATTACAGTACTTGAGTAAATTTATTGTACTTAGTTACTTTCCACCAAATTGTAAAAGTGAAACAGCCCTTCGCTTTTTGCCTTTTTGATTAAGCCTCAGAGCACCAGTGTTGAGGCCTCAGCTGGCCTTTTTATTTTCCTGTGAACACGCAATAGTTTCATGGAGTTACACAATATCTCGACAGCCTACATAGTCACAGCAGCACATTAGCAGAGCAGCAACAGTTTCAGTCCTCCATCTGTGATGACAAAGGAGGCTCAGTACTGAGTTTATGTCTGAGTTTAATAACCAATATCACTTCATTTACATGTGTAAAACAGATGAAAATAGACACGAAGAAGAAAGAGGTTGTACAGTTGTTCAAACTGTAAAAGTAGTATTAGCAGTAGTAGTGCTTGCAGTAGTATTCTGTGTTCCAGTGAAGAATTTTGGTGACTTATGACAGTCTAAATGCTGTTTCGGAGAAATGCGGAAACGAGCACTTTTGGTTCCAGTCCAAAAACACCAGTGCAGCCATAACCCATAATCATATACTGTAACTATCATTGTCAGCCCAGTGCGACACGCCACCCCTCACACTTCCTTTCCCTCAGTCTCCCTTCTTCCTCATTTTCTGCCAGTCCCTTATGTCACAGTCGCTGGGGATGTATACAAGTTTCTAAGAGGGTCCTCCTGGGACCGGCTTCTGACGTGAATGAGGTACCTCAACATGCCTCTGTGGGTCATGAACTGGAGGGAGGCGGCTGCTCTCTCCCCAGAGAGCCCACGTTAATTGGCTAAAACCAGCCCCGAGTCTTGTTCGTAATTTGCTGGCTGATCCAGAGCTTCATTAGCATTGACTGGCAGACAACTTGTTGTTTCTCCAACTCCGGGACACACCTGTTTCTCACCTGCGCCACTGTTGCCTGGTCAATGGCTTCAGGCGTCATTAGGAAAGGCAACAACACTCCCCAGCACCCTGTAGCTGAGGACATAATGAGTCACATCAGCGCACGCACAAATTCAGAAATACACACACACACACACACCCACACACACACACACACACTGACATTAAAGGGAAACATATTTTTCCTCTTACCTGTAGTGCTATTTATCAATTCTAGATTGTTTTGGTGTGAGTTGCTCAGTGTTAGAGATATCAGCCGTAGAGATGCCTTATCTTTGATATGATAAAACTACATGGCACTCAGCTTTTGGTCAAAGTGTCAAATCATAATGAATATGTCTGACTTTTTTTTTTTATCATCTTGCTCAGCTCCAAGTGTGTTGGGCTGTTATATATTTCATATCTGTCTTTGTCTTCTCTCTCTCCAGGGCCCTTGCACATGCCAAATTCACAAAGTAAGTAACTAAGAGGTCATAAACTGTTCAGCTTCACAGATTCAGTTAGATTTCAGTTTAAAAAAAACCTGACATTTGTGTCTTTATGTTTCTCTGTCTAAATAGGGAACTGAAATATGTTATTCAGAGGTTTGCGGAGGACCCAAGGCAGGAGGTGAGTGTGTGTTTGTGCATGTTTACCACTGTTTCAACCTTTTAGCAGCCCTATAGCCAACAGAAAAGTCGAGTGTTTTGTGGAGCTTTTTGCCGAGATTCACCAACAGAAAAATATTCTGTGGATGTGTTGTTTTTTTTGTTTTGTTTTTTTTCCTAGGTCCATTCCTGTCTACTCAGTGTGCGTTCAGGTAAAGATGGTTGGTTCCAGCTCTACAGTCCAGGAGGTGTGGCCTGTGATGATGATGGAGAGCTGTTTGCCAGTATGGTGAGTGTATGGACACACACACACTGTCAGTCTCAGCAACTAATGTCTGTTCTTTAACACATGGTCGTGGTTGCTTACAATTGACCCTTCCCTCCTCTTTATTTACTGTAGGTTCATATTTTGATGGGCTCCTGCTACAAGACCAAGAAGTTCCTGCTCTCACTGGCTGAAAACAAGCTGGGTCCCTGCATGCTGCTGGCCCTACGTGGAAACCAGACCATGGTGGAGGTACAGTGCATTCACAAACTATTCACACTGCTTTTTTGTTGTCGTCTTGTGCTTAATTCACTTCAGTAAATCTTTCCCCTCATATATGTATGTCCATGTGTCTGATTTTTTTGTCAATAAAACTTATCCTTTATTCATAAAGAGGACCTATCATGCACATTTTCAGATTTATACATGTATTTAAGGTTTCTAGTCATCATTTCTGGGTCCTCTGTATCTCTGCTTTTCTGCACTGCCATTGCAGCTGGGGGAATGACTCTAATAGTGAGAATATTGTCACTTTTTACCCTGAAAAATCATACATTAAAGCTTTAAAACACAATCGAACATCTTCCAGCGAGAATATGATCTGAAATCAGGGAGAAATTAACTTCAGCAACCATATTTTACATGTTTCCCTGACATTAGCATGTAGCTAAATATACATTAGCAGTGCTTCCAGAGAATGACTGTAACAGAGAATAGCGCCCCTTTCTACAGTGAAAAATTGCAGAAAAAAGGTTTTAAACACAACCAGACATGTTCCAGCAGGAACCTGATCTGAAATTACTGAGAAATTACACCGGTAACCAAGTTTACATGTTAGCATGTAGCTTCATTTAGCAGTATAAGCTAAGCAGAATAATGTAAATACAGATGACCACTTATATACAAGCACACTAACAGTAAGTTTTTTGCTCACAGGGATTAATTCTACATTTGCCACAATATTTGAAATTTTGGCCGTGATTAATGCACATTTTCTTCATCGTAAGATTGTGTATAAGACACAAAATATGTAAAAAGCATAATAGGTCCCCTTGAATAATTTCTCATAGTCTGTTCCTGCTATGACAAGTTGTTTTTTTTGCCATTTTGTATAATTGTTGAGTCATTTATTCTTCTTCCTCAAAATAACCCGGATGACATCACCATAACATCATCAGTTTATTTTATCAACCTTGACAAAGCTCCTACAGAGCTATAGAAGACATTTTACAAATGTTTTCACGGGCTTAACAGTGCTCCTCGTGACGAGTAAACTGATCGTCACATGTGAAATTGGTGGACTGCCCCTTTAAAGTGTGTATGTTTTTCTGTGTGTGTCCAGATTCTGTGTCTGATGCTGGAGTACAACATCATTGAGAACAAAGACACCCAGCTGCAGATCATCTCCACCCTGGAGAGCACCCAGGTGGGCCTTCGCATGTACGAGCAGCTCTGCGACCGACAGAGAGAACTCAAAGAACTGGTGAGTTACTGCTCCAACACACACACACACAAACAAACTCAGTAACAAACTCAGTGCTTTATTAGGTACAGTGAGGCCTCAAGTGAGCATAGTGCTGTACTCGTGGGCGCCCTGCAGTTCTCATAGATCTGAACTAAGAACATCTTGTTCCAGTTCATCCCACATTTCTGTTGGGGTCAGCTTGTTGGAGACGAAGCCTCTGCATGAAAATCAGATCACCAGTTTCTCATTACATACAAATTCTTGTGTCCTCAGTGACGCATGTGACCTACTTGTCAATCCACAATTCCAACACAGCGACTGTTAAAGGCCCCACAAGTGAAAAACCAAGCATGCACTGGATAAGACGAGAACAAAGGAAGGACACAACGTTTGTTTAGAAGAATGATGCGTAATTTAGGAGTAGCTCCATTGTCTTTTGTACGGGAACATTAACAGAAAGCACTGTTTTTATCGTACTGGAGCTCCTCCACATGTTGTAGCATCCTGGAAGAAGGCATTGAGCCCTTACTTGGATCTGCCAAATAATTATTTTGTAATGTACTCTTTGAGATATGTAAGGAAGAATCCTCTCTACAAGTATGGACTTTCATACTTGTTACTCCAAGAAAAAGCACTAAGGCTCTGTCACTGTTAGTTTTGCTTTTAAACTTTATCAGGAGCAGGTAGCATTGTCAAACAGCTAAGAAATAGTTCTGAAATCTCAAGGGAGGTGACTTGTTGCAGGAAGAAAAGTGGAAAAGTTGGTGAGAGTTGGAGAGAGGAGTGCAGAATAGTTTGCTGTGTTGGAGTCTTGGATGAATGTTGATAGTTGATTTCCACAATGTGAAAAAGTCTGCAAGATTTCAGAACAAGAGTTTAGTGAGACCTGGACACAAAATGGAATGGAACAAACAAGAGGTACTGAAAAAATTCTCTGTAGGGATCCTTTCTGAATGTTGTCAGACACTCAAAATAACATTCTAAGCCTGTCGGTGGCAAAACAAGAACTTTTAATGACGTAAACTGATGTGGCACACCAGCCCAGAGTGGTAACATTGAAAGTACTGGAGTTCCCCCTTCAATATCATGCTACGATAACCATCTTTGACACTTTAAAGGAGTGCACTCAGTCTAAGGCAATGGTTAGACTCTATGATATTTCAGTTGCTGGTTTTAATGATTATGTGCCCATTTAGCTTTATTTGCTAATGTAGTCCATCAGATCCTACTAGGGATGATAATGATTAATCGACAATCATTTAATCGGTCATTAGGAATTTAACCAAATATGTAAAATTTAATTGATCAGATAAAGATTTGACTCTGAGATGTAAACCACGCTTAGTCTGTTACATTCCAGCTATTAGTAGAATGTTGTGTTTGACAGCATGTTTCAGCGTCTAGCATTAGCAAACAAAGGGTGCAACACAACTATTTTATGACAAGGTGGCTATCTTGGGGGTCTGAAAGAAGAGCATGGTGGTCATTAGAAAATGAAGTGGGCAAAGCCAGGAGTTATTTACTTATAATCAATATGTTTCATAGGCTAGGCAATGCTGTCAGAGAATATGCAGTATGTTGTTGTGAGCTTTGGTTTAGGAACATTTTTTTTACAGTTTTTTTGTTTTTAAAAATCATAATTAATTGATTAAATGATCATTAATGTTACCAATGATCAGTTAGGGAAAGTGTTAACAATTTGTAACCTTAAATCTTACTGTACAAATGTACTCCCCATCACTTGTGCTGAGGCCTTACTGGCACACGCAGAGCCTGTCTGGTGGTTTGAGGCAGCTGTATCCCTTTCCTCCACTCTTGTCACATCCAGAGGGGGGACAGTTGACTGGAAAGTTCATCTTTGTCACAAACTCTAACACTGAAGTGTGAAAATTCCCGGAGCTTGTCTGGACCTGAAATGCTGGAACAGTAAAGATCAGACGAGTAACAGTAACTGGCCCTCTCAGCTCAGTCTGCATGCTTCACACGCTGAGTCACAGCCACTTGACTCTGTCTGCAGAACAGAGCTTCTCAGTTATATGTAGAGGTAGTCCGAGGAAGCAACCGCTGAACGTGCAACAAAGACAACTCATGAACTTAATGCATAGTGCGTATTGAAATCTAAATATCAAGGGGGGACGTATTGTTTTTATCCTACCAGTACGTCCAGTACAGTAGTTAGTTTCTAAGCTATGATTCAGTATAGACCCCAAATTCGTTTGCATAAAAGCAATGCTTCTGTGTCCATTATAATCATATTATTGTATGTATCATTTGGCATTTACAATCATAACATTAATTACAATGTTAAATCTCTCACAAATGATAATTTATGACCTAATTTCCCTAATGTGTTTTTAATTAGTGGTTAAATAAATGATTGATTTTTGTTAGTGCAGTTCAAATATCCTCTGGCAAAAATGTCTTTCCAGAAACAGGTAAGAAAATAAGCAAAGAACTTGACAGGAACCAGTCATTTGGAGGTGCCCTTGGATTCAGACATGATTTTTTTTGTTAGATTTTTCTCTCTAAATACAGTGAGAGATGTAACGTCCTACTTCAAACATGTATTGTTATGTTTCAAACTGTATTTTGCTAGAGACCTTGCATGTCCCTTTTACTCAACATGTCATGAATGCAGCATGCAGGCAGCTGCTCACACGCACCATCTACTGTCTAAAAAAGGTTCCTGCAAGGCATTGAGCTCAGCCGCCATCTTTTTTTCTGTCTGTCTTCTTTTCAGCAAAGGAAAGGAGGCCCCACCCGGCTGACTCTGCCCTCAAAGTCCACGGTGAGATTATGCTGATGCCTTCACTGCTGCACACAAAAACAGTTTTAACCTTTTCTGTCCTTGCCAGCATGGGTAAGTTTGTAAGTGCATTCAAATACTTGTTTTTCAATACTGAATGTTTTTTTCTCAACATCTAGGATGCAGACCTGGCCCGCCTGTTGAGTTCAGGTTCTTTTGGCAACTTGGAGAACTTGAGCCTGGCCTTCACCAACGTCACCAGTGCCTGTGCCGAGCAGCTCATCAAGCTGCCTTCACTCAAACAGCTCAACCTCTGGTCCACACAGGTATACACACACAGGAACACAACACAAGTACAAACACACACTAGGTATCACTAATGATCCAATTGATGTCTAATAAGTGTCCCATCTCTCTCTGTTTTTCCTTCCTCTAGTTTGGGGATGCAGGGTTAAGGTTGTTATCCGAGCATCTGGCCTGTCTTCAGGTTTTAAACCTGTGTGAGACTCCCGTCACTGATGCTGGTCTGCTGGCTCTCAGTTGTAAGAAAACACACACAAAAT
>JAPZEB010000023.1:8071919-8097415 GCA_029783705.1 Chaetodon striatus | reverse complement strand
AGACCAGAATGTGTTGTCAGTCCTGTTGTGTCCCCTTGCACGCAGGAGAGTGTTTTACAGCTTACCACACTAAGCTGAACTATTCTGTGTAGGGGTGGTAACACACACACATATAGAACCAAGTAAATAGTAACATTTTGTCAAAATGTGAAAAATATACAATTCTTTACATGTATGTCTGTATGTTGTTGCAGCTACTGTATATCAAATTCTGTGTGTGTGTGTGTGTGTGTGTGTGTGTGAGAGAGAGAGAGAGAAAGAGAGAGAGAGAGAGAAAGAGAGAGAGAGTTACCTGTCCATAATTCCAGTGAATGCTTCTAATGGAATCCCAGGAGCCCATGTAAATGATTCCATCTTCATTCATTATATACTCCCTGAGCAGACTCTCATCAGGGAGGTACACCACATCATCTGGCATACACACACACACACACACACACACACAGAGCATGAGACCATGAGTGCACATATATCCTCTAACATTCATTCATTAACCATATTGGAAACTCCACAGACTAAGTGGCACATTCATAGGTAACAGAAGAAGACAACAAGCACGCACATTAACTGTGAATATTAATGTTTTTTCTGTGTGCAATTAGAAAAGTATGACACTGCGAGAATTTTTATCATTTGATGGTGTGATGATGCTGCTGATAATAAATGCTCCTTCAGGTTGAAATGTTTTGACAGGAGACCTTTTGTATAGGTTAAATATTTGAGGGTAGAAACCTCTTTTGAATATAAATGATATAGAAATAAAATAATCAAGTTTATAAGCTGTAGTATGTGAATGCACTCAGTCTTGGAGAAAGCACACAGAAGAGAGTGTGTGTACTGTGCTTTATGTTTTACCTTTGCACCACGGGTTGAAGAGCAGGTGGAAGCCAGTGTTGTCAGTCTTCTCTAAAATGCGTCCATCAGGCGACACTACCAACACAGCCAGGCGGTAGTGGCCAATGATAGCATCCGCTGGACTGTGCAGAGTCAGCAGCATTTCATTCTGCACTCCCTGCTGGTCAAACCACCACTTGTCTCCGGCTCCACGCTCTTTCTGAGCTTTGATCACCACCTCATCTCTCTTACCTGAAGAAACATAAAAACACTTGTTTAATTTATAGAATGGATTGTTGAACCATCATTTCATCCTCTTGCCATCTATCTGAGACAGCATCAGTAAGTATTGTCTAAATCAGCATGATGTCTTGGAATGACATTAGTGGTCTGTTTAAGAAAAGTGAAGGAAATACATTTTGTTACAAGAAAGACTTTACTTGCTAGTTTTCATGAGGAGCACTGTTGTTTGAGTCAAGGACTCATTAACACCTCAATTAACTACATTTGTTTATATCATAGATTCTTTCTTTTTATTTTATTTTTTGATAGAAAGATGCAGAAAAATAAAGATGATGCTGGTACAAAATAAAATAGCTATTTATAACTATGGGTCAGTAACCTAACAGGAGCACAAAAATACACAATTTGGCCCAATTGATGAGCCAGTATAAAGATTTAAAATAGCATTACACTGGGTAAAAGTTACCACCTTTTTTGATTTATGACCCTATATAATTGCAAATATGAAATTAATACTGTGTCAAAATGATCATATACTGATGTGGCTGAATAACTTAATGAAACTAATAAAAAATAACCCAGTTGTTTTTATTTTCATGGGTTATTCTTAACCAAGTACTGGGTCGATGGTACTGGACACCACTATTGAATTAAATTGGGTTAAAATTGATCCAGTATTTTTTTAGCGTGCTTACTTACTAAATAATTATTCATTGTATTGAGTTTCTCGTTGCTTAGGCACACAATGCTTTTGTAAATAGAAAAGTGTTTACATGGGATTATCATCAGAAACCTATGTAAGGCTATACTCACCAAGGTGCAGGACCAGTTCCAGGTGGTGTCTGGGGGGCAGAGACTCAGAGCACTGCAGAGTGATGGAGAAGGGCTGACCCCTGCGCACAATCAGGCGCTTCCTGTCAATCTCCCGGGTACGGTGAGCCAAGTTGTTTTCATTACTTCTCAGATCCACATCAATGATCAAACCTAGCAGAGACAAAGTTCAACAATTAGTCTGCAATGAATTTGCTCTGTGGTTGGCTGTGATGTTGCCAAATAAAATGTTGGAAGTGATGACAGAGTTTAACCTTGTTGTGACCTTACTCAGAGTTGACAGAAAGTTGAATTGTGGTCACATGTCACAAGTTCAACTTGATGACTAAGCTGTAACAGTTTAACATTTTGGGAAATACATGCTTTCACTATCATTCAGAGTGTTATTTAGGAAGATCAATACAACTCTGTACAGTGAATACAGTACCCTGAGCCTGTAGGACTCTTTGTGATGGCAAAAGCTGAGATTTTTCATATAGAGTTTGAGAGGGATTGGATGTAATGTTACCTACGAGAGACATCTTGTTTTTTAGAATACATAGCTTAATTCTAAACATTTAAGTTTTCAAGCTGAAAAGAAGAGGAATTAGCTACCCTGACTCTGTCCAGAGGTAACAAGATCTGCCTAGCAACACCTCTAAAGTTCACACAATAAACATTATATTTCATTTAGCCTGATTTGTACAAAAACCTAAGTGTCAGTAGAACAAGTTGCACTTTCGTTGTCACCATGACGTTTCCAATAGATGTTCTATAGCATAACTATACCAATACAAAATGTAGCCTCATTTGGCCAGACTGATCCCTGTCCTAGCTAGACTTGTACTTGTTGCAGGAATCAGGATGGGTCATATCACACTCAAGTGACAAGTCCCGCATCAGCACATTTTTCACACATGTTATAATCTCTCATAACGTTTGTAATATGGACTGCAGGAAGAGACAGAGCAAGCGATGTAGACAGTAAACCTAACCTACAAGCAGAGGGACAGACTTACCATTGCGGTTGGCCATCGTAGATTTTTCTTCAAGTCCACTAAATTATTGCTCCAAGTGTTCTCAAGTGTCTTTACACTCTTCTTTTCACATTCAGTGTCCATCACAGTCCTGTATTTATACACACAGGACTGTCCGTCCCACCTCTCTGACACACACTCACCCCAAAACACTCACTCACTCCACCTCATCTTCCTCACTGACCTCTGACATCACTTACCAAAAACCTACAGTCCTGTGTGTGTGTGTGTGTGTGTGTGTGTGTGTGTGTGTGTGTGTGTGTGTGTGAGTGTGCGTGTGCATGTGAGTGTGCGTGTGTGTTCACAGTGTGTGAGCGATAGTTTTCATAGCCTCTTAGACACTTGGTTTTTTGTGTGTAACATGCATATGTTTTAAAGTGGGGGGCTGTGCAGTGGCACCTCCAAAAACTTTTTATATGGATGGCCAGATGGGGCCACTTGGGTGGCACACCAAAACCAAATTTGATTATGCTGTTAAAGTGTATAGGCTCGTTGAAAACTATGTTGATATGAAGAGTTAAGGAACTACACTGATATACTTTGGTCTCTTATTTTACAGCTAATATTACCAATTAGCCTATCTAATGTGCATCAACTTATACAGGTACAGTTAAAATTTTGAGTTCTAAACAATCCTGTTTTAATGTGTTATGTATCCAAACATGTCATCTATACCAAACAAACATAGGCTACAGTTTTAATTTAAGGGAGCACACTGATTGAAAGAAACAAAACATTTACTTGGAACACGTCTTCTCAAGCTTAGAGGAGACTTGTGGGTCCCCATTGAACCCACTTTCATTCAGATATTTTGGCATGAGAGGTCAAGTGACTCGTCTGAAGATGGCCATGCCAGTTGTACCCTTGGCAAAATTTACCTAACCTAACCTAACTTCCCAACAAGCTTTGCCCATGATTGGTACTAGTGGATGCCTTATGTTATCTAGTTTAACAAGATCACCTTCACGCTAGCTTAAAAAATCAGCCACCCCAGCCTCTAAAAGACAGTAATGTGAGTTGGTGGGAGGGCCAGCAATTATATCAGAGTGGCGCCATCACTGGGCTTGTGACCTCAAATGCAGCCTCATCACTGTTCCAGCGAAGTGGTGGAGTAACATCCTGTAACTTATTCTCATATCAGATTCTTTCTTAAGTGATGACACAGTCTGAGCAACTGTTAGATTTGCCAAATTGACATCAGCAATGTCTGAGACACCTTAAATTTTTAGCATTCACACAAGCACCCCAACTACACATTCATTTGTAAATTGCCAGTATTGCAACTGTAACATAGTGTGACCTAAAACGACCTTCCAGTCAGGGGGAAAAAAACCTTCCTCCACACAAGAAAAACACTTTTCTAATAGTCAAGAATATACTTTGGCTTTGTTTTTCACATGTTTTTATTTATTCAACTCATCAATTTTTGGAACCCTCATTACAGAAAAATATTGTGCTTGTCTTATCTTAACTTAGGTTTCAAAGATAGAAAAAATCCTATCTTCCAATTACAAAAGCAGTTCCCAAACTCATGGCTGTGTCCCTCAGACCTCCTGAGCAATCCAAACAGTAACTGTAAATTCAGTTCTTCAATCGGCACTCGTCCTGTCATTGCTGTATCTGTGATTACACAAGACTGCCTGTGTCTCTGATTAGAACATAGTGGTGGGCTACTCAAGACGGACATGCCATATCAAAGGCTCTCACTTGTCACTGGCTAGCTAGCTTGCTATCATGGAGATAAAAAATGGGCGTTCAATTTTAGCTACAAGGAGTCTCTCCAGAGCCAGATGTAGCACCTTGATCAAATACAAAATTAATCATCTTGTCCATATACCCATGAATACATAGTCCAGGAAATGTAAGCCGTCATCATACGGTTTGAGTACCCTTTCAAACATTATTTTTTAGTGTACATGTTGTTCCCCATCTTCATTGTCATTGTCATACGGACCTTACAACAGTGCAGCTGCTGTTATTTGTCATCTAGAACAGGGTCAATGCCATCCAAACTTGAAATTCCTAACTTGGGAAATCCCAAAGTTAGGACAGTTCTGTCATAACTCAGTTCCACCTGACAGTAAAATAGGATTTGTTTTGGTCAATTGCAGTTAGGAAACATGTTTCTGTGATACCAAAAAGAAAAAAAAAAGAATTAAAGAAGTGTTTTGTAATCAGGCTCCTGGACTTCTGACCTACTACACTTCTTTAACTTTCATTTACTTTTAAATCCTGAACAAAACACCAAGCACAGAAGTCCCTATGAGTTGGATATGTAAATCCTCAATCAACCTAACACATTAAAAACTTTAAAAGCTACTGAATCATACAAGTGACAACATGGCATTCATCATATATAGATCACATCATGCGGGATGTGTTGTATCTTATATTGCTTCCTGTCCAAGTTAATTTTTAGCAGTTAATTTTTATTTTTTCTTATCCAGTGATATAACTCTGGATATTTACTGGATAGGCGAGCACAACATTTGGCGCAGACATTCATGGTGTCTTAAGTGAACTGCTACCTTTTCCTCTGATATCATTGTTGTGTTAAAATTCAAATACTTTACTAAATTATATACAGATGTAGCTGTACTCTGTGTTTTTGTGCTAATGGATAAATCATGCTAAAGTAAGATAGTGAACATAGTAAACATATCTGCTTAACATCAGTATGTCAGCATTGTCATTATTTGCATAATAGCATGCTGACGTTCATGTTTAGGTCAAAGCACAGAGTGACTTTTGAGATAGTTCACATTGCCTTACGATAAAGAAGAAGTCTAGTGAGCAAGAGGCCCCACCCAGCTTTCACTGGAAGATGATCTGTGAGTCAAGTAGGAAGGGGATTTTTTTGGTCAAAAAGACAAAATGACCAAACGAATGACTACCTCTGAGACACTCCTTGTGTCTCAGAGGTGTGTGACATTATCTATATACTTTAATTAGCAATACTGTACATACTGTGATCAGAGGTGCACTATCAGGGGAAAGCAAACCAGGCAAATGTTTGGGGCCCCCAAATAAAATTAGAGAAAAGGGGTCCCTGATGGCCACTCATATTGGCACATGTTCCAATGACAACTATAAACCCTCTTAAACCTTCTATAAAGGTACCATACACTGCCCCCAAAAGTAAAAGTGAGGCTTCAGCGACTCGAGCAGAGAGTATGAAGTTAAATACTGCAGTGCACAATGAACGCAGTTTAGGCTTTTTGTCGGTGAATAAATGCTAATGCAAATCATAGTATCTTGCTATGCACAAAATGTGCTATGTCGTTGAAATCCACGCTTGCACCAAGTACTATGTTGCAAACTTTCCTGTGTGCATGTGCCTGTGTGTGTGCTTGTGAGTGTGCGCACCCGTGCCTTTGTACCATTTAGTATCCCCCTCTTTAAATCCAGGTTTTTGCGAGTCTGTGAATGCATCACAAAGAGAGGTCTTCATGAGGCTGTTGTTTTTGTTATTTGTTTTTTCCTTTAGCAGCAGTTTGTGGCGTTTGAGTAACTCCAGTCAAGACTGGTCAGATCAGATCAATGATGAGAGGAGCAGCTGCCTCAGCAACTGAAATCAAACTCAGTGCAATCAATGGTTAAGTTTAATTTTTACTTTGCCTGGCGTTCTGCTCCTCTGTCTGTGCCCAGAGTGTGCATGCAATATCCCAGCAGCACTCTTAATAAACTGTCCAGCTCCCAAAATATAAAATCAATACACTGCTACAAAAAATGAATGTGTGGAAAACATTGTAGTCAAAGATTTCAAATTACTCTAGCATACTTATTGCTAGTGTGCCAGTAGTTAAGCCAGGCATGCCAATGGTGGCACACATGCCGAGACCCCTGCGCTAAAGCATTAACATGCATACCACCAGAGAATATCTGGACCTGACTTACTTTGTATAGAGTGCACAATTAATATGCTGAAACATTAAACAGTGTAGTAGTGGCTGGTTCAGCCCTCAGTTTGTCTTTGGTTTGCCTTTCTTGAAACATAAAATGTAAACTGGACTGTGTGGTTGCAGACTGAGAGACACACAGTCTGATGGTGTGACTCGAGAGCTTACTGCATCGTGTTACATATCTTGGTATCCACAGATAGCTGGTGATGGCAACTGTATTGTCTGGCACAAAGCAGAAAACAGGAAGATAATGAGGTCTGTGACAGACTGATAGAACTAAGAATAGACACACACACACACACACACACACACACACACACAATGAGCACATTACAATAAATAGCACAGTCAATAAACACAAGCACCCATTCCACACATAAATAGACACTGAATAGCTTGGAAGGATGTCACTACAGGGCCGTAACGGTGACACACACTGACACATTAGGTGTTTCAGTGTACGCCACACACCCAGATATTTTCACTGATAAAGTGATGTAGCATTTACCTACACACCCCACTTAGTGAATGATTCAGCTGCAGATACACATCCACATGACTTATGGCAGTTCAGTATAAACTAAATTCTAACTGAAACAAATTGAGATGATTTTGATGCAGGTGAAAGGGCAACATTTGAATTTTTTGTAATGATGTAACAGCTGTGTGCCAGGTACCCTCCTGGGAATACTGGTTGCACACAAACACGCATACAGACATGGGTGTCCTGTAGATGATACAGACTATATAACAGGAAATCCATCTGTATTTATCTAAGCACCTACATCTGATGTAGTTTTAAATGAGTACTCCAGCAATAAATAATCAACCTAAATAATTTCCTTGCACAAAAGACATTATACAACTAATCTCAGAAGTCAGGAGGCTTGCACCATGAATGCTCTGCAGACTTTAACACTTAGTGGCTGTGGCTCAGGAGGTAAAGTAGATCCTCTGCTTGTCAGACGATAAGGTGCTCAATCCCTGGCTCCTCCAGTCTGCATGTCGGAGTATCCTTGGGCAAGATACTGAACCTCAGATTGAAAATGTGAATGTAAATGCTAAGGTGGGCAGGTGGCATTTTGTATGGTAGCCTTGTGTGTGAGAACTGGTTAATGTGGCTCTGTAGTGTATAATAATACCCAGATACCAGATGCCAAGATGGCGTCGACTCATTCCAATGGAGTTGCTTACCTGATGCCAAAACAATTTCTAGCTTCCAGGTTTACTTCCGCAGAATGTGGCCTACTGACCATGCGCAGTAGTGTTTCTCCCACTGAGTCCACCTGAGAGTTCCCGCTTGGCTCATAGACTTTACGTCTTGATGACATCACAAACGTCACATTTTATAGACATTCTTTAATAATAGCAGCCTGTGGGGAAAATGCTTTTTGGGCTGAAGGAGATTTTTTTCTCTGTGTCTTTTTCTATTTATAAACTGCAAGTGGCCACCAGACCTCGGACACATGCCAGGCATTGAGGCCAATTTTCATAGTGGTCAAGCAGTGGAATAACAACTTCCAAGCTCGTCATGTGATGCCATTGGACCAAAAAAGACTTTATCCCATAGACTTACATTGGGAAAGGGACGTCTGTACATCAGTAGATAAAATAAAGATAAGGATATTGCATCTTGCAGCTATTGCCAGCTTTTTGGACAGCCTGCTAAACTATTTGATGTTAACAGCATGAATACATGTTTAATATTAAAGTGAATACTATCCAACACAGCTCTAAGTAAAACAGGAAAGTAAGGTGAATCAGAGATATAAGGTATAGTTCACCAAGCAAACTTTATTGACTTTATTCATAAGGAGGTGTCAGAGGTGTTATAGGAAAGCTATAAACATCACCTGGCTTCAAATTAAATACATGAAATGTTCTCATTACTTCACCTGTTTTCACTAATCTGACTTCACCTTCAAAGTAACAACACAAAGAAAACAGCTTTTCTATGTCATACGATTCACACAGCAGCCTGTAAGCCACACTCAATATCAGTCATTTTACACTCATCAGAATTTCAAATTATACACACAAAAAAAGATTAATTCAACACAAGCTCCCTGGCAGAAAAACAGCCTGTTGTACTGCAGTGAAACTATACTGAACAATAACTTAAACACAACACTTTTGTATTTGCTTCCATTTTTTGCTGTTTCAGGTTGAAGATATCTGACTTTTTTATGTACTCTATAGATATTTATATATATATATATATATATATATATCAAACTTTGGTTGCAAAATTGTTAAAATCCTTGTCAGTGAGCACTTCTCCTTTTCCAAGATAATCCATCCATCTGACAGGTGTGACATATTAAGATGCTGAGAATGGTCACAATAAAAGGCCGCACTAAATGTGCAGTTTGATCACACAACACAAAGACACAGATGTCACAAGTTTTGAGGGAGCGTGTCATTGGACTGCTGACTGCAGGAATGTCCATCAGAGCTGTTGCCCATAAACTGACTGTTCATTTCATTACCACAAGCTGTCTCCAATAAATTTGGCAGCGCATCCAACCAGCCTCACAACTGCACAAGTCCTTTGCGATGACAAACCACTGATAGGGTCAAGACCCTGGTGAGGGCAACAAGCATGCGGATGAGTTTCCCTGATACAGTTTCTGTCTAGTTTGTGCAGAAATTTTTCAGCTGTGAGAATCAGGTATTGCATCAGCGCTCCAGGTGGCTTGTCTCAGGCAATGCAGGTGAAGACGCTGGATATGGACGTCCTGGGCTGGTGTGGTTACACATGTTCTGTGGTTGTGAGGGTGGTTGGATTTACTGCCAAATTCATGGAAACAACTTTGGAGGCGGCTTACGGTGGTAAAATAAACATTCTGTTGATGGGCAACAGCTCTGGCAGACATTGCTGCAGTCATTATGCCAATGATGTGCTCTCTCAAAACTTGTGACATCTGTGGCATCGTGTCAAACTGCAAAATCAAACTGCATGAAAATTTGAGAGATATATATCTATTGAGTGTATAAAAAGTCTCAGATCTTTAACTTAAATCTGTGAAATAATGGGAGCGAAAACAAAAGTGCTGTATCAGAACATTTTTTCAGCTACACTCTTGTTTAATCGAAAATAAATATAAGTATCAGTGTTGTCCACCTCTAAAGCAATGCAGTTTGATTACAGACTAATGCAAATTGTTAAGCACTACAATGGCTGTCTGCGGGGACTCCTCAGAGGAAATGTCACAACCTCACATCTTAACTGTTCAGAGGGGGTTACACAATCCGCCTTCCCTCAACCTGCCACACCCAGTTCTACTTCATGGTTTAATGGTTAACTACCTTTCCAAGACTTCTCGAGAATTACATATTTCCATGTTTGAGAAAATAATACAAATATTCATTTATAATCTTAAATAAATAGAAAACATTTTTTTTGGTATGAAAATGAAAAATGGCAACATGTCACATCTGGGAAACTCTTGACTGCACAGATAACAATTCCTTGAGTAAGCAGATAGAAGTGATGTTAGATTTGTAGTCGGCATTTCTTCACCTCTCAGGCAGGAGGGACGTAGACAGGTGAGTTCTGCTGAGTCTTCACGAGTAGAACTTACTGTTGTTTACCTTCTTTTCTTTTGTCCTACGGCACAAAGAAAATACAGTGGAAATAATTAGGGACTTTCCACATTTCATTTTATTTACAGTAACCGCCCAGTCATGAGTTTAAGGCTAACCTGTGGTTTTCGCTGGTGCTGCCCTCTCTCGTGAGGTGGTTAGGTTGGCGAGGGAGGGTGGAGCGCTGAATGTTGGTGTGTGTGTCATACAGGAAAGGTTCGCTGAGCTCCACCTGCTTTTTCTTCAGCTGGCTGGAGGATGAGTACAGCTCCTCCTCTGCTTTCTGAAGAACAAATCATGTGATCCCGTTTACTGAAATATCTCCAAACTGACACCAAATAGAAGATGTAAATCAACACCGATGTGTGTGTGTGTGTTTGCTCACCCCTGCTTGTTGTACATTGATGTAGACCAGCAGAGAGGCTAACTCTAAGTCTTCACTGTAGCCATTCTTTAGAGGCACAGAGCGGTAACCTGTAGAAATAACACATTGAGTCAGATCTGTGCGCACACAGTAATGCCTCTTATTAAGAGCGCATATCAACCAATCAAATCAAACTACAGAATAAAAGACCACACCTGTGTTTCAGATTGTTGTTGCCCATTTAATACAATGCTCATGTTATTAACATTACTGCTATAGAGCCAGATAAAGCTACTGGGAGGTCCAGGGAAAAGTGGAGCTGTGTGCCCCCATTTATTCATCTCCCTCTCTGCACTGTTGCATTTAAGGACCCATCAGGCATGCTGCGGACTACACATGGCACCTTGAGTATATTGCCTTTGCCTTACGTTACATGCTCTCCCCCTACTGGTTATGATGTGTACATGCATCATGCATATGCTTGTGACTGTTGTGTGTATCTTGTGTTTCCTCTCAGGTTGATCTGGTTGGCCTGATTAAAGGGGAAAACCCATAAAGGGGGGGGGCTTTGGCTCACCCTCTTTTATCTTCCAGCCTTGACAGCAGCTGTGTGGTGGTGACTGCTATGATTTTGTTATTTCTGTATGTTTGGTGGGTCCAATTGGCATTTTAGAGTGCCCTTTCACTGTGACCATCCGAAGGCACACCTATGTGGTAATGATGTTGTTTAATCAGCATCTTGATATGCCACACCTGTCAGGTGGACAGATTATCTTGGAAATGGAGAAATGCTCACTAACACAGATTTTTTGACAGAATTTATGACCCAAATCTGAAAGAATTATATCTATTAAACCTGTGAAAATGTGAGCGAAAACAAAAGTGTTGTACTTAAAAAAAAAAAATCTTCATGGATATAAATGGCACATTCCAAGGTAACAAAAACACAACAATATTTATTTTCAGGTGATTATAAACTACAGAATCAATACTGAATATATGATATTCAATTTCTCCCAATATATGCCTCTAAATCCTATACATGTTGATACAATACGTTCGTCAACGGCATCTTCAGTTATTACTATGTGCTCAGAGTTAAATTAACCTTCACGACCAGCTGCTCCTGACTTGTGAAACCAAACATACACCACTGGCCCTAAAATCAGTTCAAATGTATCCAGATGAGTTTAAAACCTTTAAATTACCACAAAACAGTAAACGCGTGGCCTTCATACCTAGCAGGCAGCTACTAATGCCTGTTCACTTACTGTCTGTCTACTTTTATTGTAATCAAAGTTAAATTATTGTGATGTGATGATACAGAGCACACTTTCTGGCAGACAATTTGCTTCATCATTTTGCAGCAGAGCTTTAAGAGCAGACCTGATGTTCACTGTGATGGATTAACTATTTCAAGCAAGTTTCTACAGGCTGATTTTCATACTGCAGTGAAGCCAGTGGAAGATATTCAAATCAAATTCAAAACACTATTGTATTCTTTTGGAAATGGGTGGAGGTGATACTATGTAAACACAATACACAGTTGTTCACATTTCTTGGGTGAAAATATTCACACCATTTGTCAAATGAAGGAAGGGTCATTCATCAAAAATTATTTCTCTTTACTAATCATTCAAACTGTATGTGGAATCTGAACTGTCTCAAAAGAGATTAAAGAGAAGGAGAACTGAAAAGTGATTAAGTATGTATAGTGCTCAGAAAACCTAGTTCTGGAAATAAATAATCAATAAAGTAATAGTGTTGCTTGATAATGAGTACTAATGAGCTTCATGTGAGCAGTCGTTCGTCAGCTTTGGCCCTCTGTGCTGTATGTGCATGTCACCTGAGCGGATGCCTTTGACAGGAAATGTGGCCTGAGCCAGGAAGTTGGGGTCTGAGAACATGTCCTCCTCATTGACCACAAAACGCAAGAAGGTGAGTTCAGGCTCGTACACAGTGAAAATTACGGCGTCTGCTGGGGATTTCCAAACTGGATTCAGACCATTATCACCTGTAGGCGACAGAATGACAGCACTGTTCACATAATCAGAAATAATTTCTCACTTTAGTCTCCTCTCTTCCTTTCCCCTCTCTCCATCCTGTGGGTCAAACAGTAACCCTCCCCATCTCCCCCTCCTTACGGTAGACAATGGTCTTGAACTTCTCCTCTGTGTGGCCACACAGCTCAATCTCCACAAATGGACTGGCGATGCTGCGGCCAGGCTTAGGAAGGTGTCTGGCAGCAATCACCTGCAGACAAACACAACTGCTGTTATCAAGTTCTCTCCAGATGACACAGCAAAATGTCAGTATGCTGCTATTCATCCTCCTGTTATTTGCAAAAGTGGCCTCTGGGCAAAGCAAGTTGAGTATCTCTGTCCTAATAATGATGATGATATTTGTGTTAGCCAGTTATTAACAAAAGGTGTACAGACGTACCCTAACTGCAATGTCGTACTTGACCTTCTTCTTCTCCTGGTGAGGGTCGTAGCCATCAGCACGCATTAGCTCCGGCTGTAGCACATAACCCGTACATCCGTTCAGACTGAAGAGGGCACTGTTTAGTTGGGTGTATTTATCTGGGTGGACACGTACACATTATATAAAGCTCTGCTCTACAGATGTGTCAAATAAAATGGCTGAAAACGCAGCTTTACTTAACCTTTATGCAGCCGGCATTGAAATCGTTGTAAAAGCACATATATAAGCTTTTTACATAAATCCATATAAAACACCTGCAAGTACTGTCTGCCCTGTCTCTCTCCGACCCCTTCCTCTTAGTTTAATTAAAGTTTACATACCCTGCCACCTAAAAAAAGGCCCACCTAAAAAAACATCAGTGTACATTATATTTAATATACATTTTCACAGCTTTACTTTGCTGTCAGACACTATTTTCAGACAGGAAACCGAAGCTATTATCTCAAAGCCACCAGAATCTGCTGACAAGCATGGTAGTCTTAGAAGACGGGAGCCGCTGGTCTACTGCTGCCATTGTCAGTTAGTGTATAAAGTAAAGCAATAAATGTACTCCAAATATAGCATACATGTAAAAAGATATTCATTTTTTTTTAAGTATATCTACTAAACAGACTTCAAAGTAAGTAATCCAGTTCAGATACTTCTTGCAAAACAGAAGTCTGACTTTTTTTTGGAGTGTTAAATTTTTCAACCTATAAACAAACATAGAAACAAACAACACATTACTGACCAATCACCTTAAAATCACCCACTCACCCGCCTAAATACATAAAACATAGGATTAGGATTAAAGGTGAAAGGATTGAATGTCTTTTTTCCGCCAAGGAAAAATCAAGAACACAGTCAGATGATCTGTGAAAAGATTCCGCGTAACTTGGGACCCCTTTCTCTCCTATATCAACTCTTTAACTTAGACAGACAATTCATTTGCTCAGTAACTATTTTTAGCCCCTTGTCTTTATTTTTTTTGTTCTGGATAATGGGCTACCTGACCAGCAGGCCACAGTAAGACTGAGGATATGGGTGTCAGGAACTGTGATGAGCAACCCAGGGCCCACCAGGGGACTGTCCTCTCCTCCTTTCTGTTCACTCTTTACACCTCTGACATCTGTCACGCCACCTGCAGAAGTCCTCTGATGACTCTGCCATTATGAGGTGTCTGCAGTAGTAAGGCTGCACTCACACCACGTCTGGTGTTGTAGCTGCAGGGTTATGCAGCAGTGTGGGAGTGTCATTTAAATGGCCTATTTGTGGGAGAGTTGAGGGTGGAGAGAGAGCATATCTCACTATCTTAGCAACGGAGTATTTGTTTATGTATTTGTTTAAGTTTGTTTATGTTGGTTTAAAAGATGCGTAGAATTCCTTTCAATTATCATTACTGTAGTATCTTTACTATGGAGATAGTCAGTATAATCTGTGCAAACAGATCGAAAATCCATGTGTTAATGTGTAATAACAAATACAAAAAACACAAAACACAAAACTAATTTGCGATTTTTATGAATATGAATATAAATATGAATATAGTATGAATATAATATATTAATATTTTATCGGCACACCCTGCAGCTCTACCACTGCATCCTAGACATGTAAACATGTAAATAGATGGACAGACAGGAGCACAAGTGTTGTATGGACCCCCTACATTTTCCTCTACAGTTGTCCTCAGCCAACATAAACTGTACTGTACCTGCAGTCTGGTAGTTGAGAGCCACCATGTGACTGCCGACGGCCCACAGTGGGTAAGGGTCATAGTTGGAGGACTCCACACGCTGGCCTTTTGGGTAGATACGACTCAGAGCCTTGCGGTTGTACCGCAGGAAGTCCTTGGTGCGGCTCTTTCCTGGAATCTTGTTCTCCACGAAGGAGCGGATCTCTTTATAGGTGTAACTGTCTGTGGAGACAAAAAAACAGAGCAGTCATTTGAGAGATACAGGTTGAGCTGATAGTGGTTTCATGCCATATTAGTTGATAGCAACAGACCAATAAACAGACCCTGTTTTACTGAACATCTTTAGTGTGTGACCTCACATTTGTTGCTTGCTAAAGTGAGGTAGTTTAGGGAAAACTGCTGGGTTTGATGAATGGTGGATCAAGCATGCTGCCAGTGATAACTATGTACCAGGCAGTGGAACATGTCGTTAGCTGCTTGTTAGCTGATGATGTCACACATAAAAGTGATAAATATGAATAATATGTAATATGAATTATACTATGCCATTATGGTTATCAGTTACAGGCATGAAGTTATATTTATTGTTGTGTAGACATTATTATAGTAGTCCAGGATGCTTTTTTTCCCTAGGATGGCAATGGCATGACCCGCCCTACTCTCCCTCTGACTGGCTAGTACTCATTGCCTTTTTTGGTTGGGCTGGTTAGGTTTGGGTTAGAGGAGTATGAGTGGTTAGGGTTAGCATGTCAGGTTAAGCCAATCAGTGGCAGAGTAAGGCAGAGTAGGGCGGGTAATGCCTTCACTGTGCTAAGAAAAAAAACTTGCATCCAGAAATGGTTGCCATACTTTATTGGCCCCAGATCATCTCATATTTGGGATGCCCACAATGAATAAAAAAAGGGCTGCTGCGTCTTGGTTTCACCATTTAAAGGCTGGGTCAAACTCTCGATTGAGTTGGACAGGTCTACTCCTGGACAGGTACAGTCTGTGAAATATTTGAAATTGGAACAAACTTTTCGTATCACATACGGAAGTTGTGTGGAACATGTAATGGATGATTTTCAAATTTCATCTAATTCAAAGGGCTATATAGATGCAGAAATGCTTCTCGGCATCGTGAACCAACTCAACAAAACACTAGTTATTGAGAGCATGCCCACCTGATGACCCTGTGAACTTGCCTACACTCTTCAGGTGGATTTACAGTTGTGTGTCAGCTCTTTGCAGAGCCTACATCGTAGCCTATGTGCGTGGCCTACACAGTTGTGAGCATTTATACTTGTGTGGTGGTGTGTCTGTGTTGCTCTGCAGTTACATTTTCAAAACACTAGTCACCTGTGTTGATTGTGTGCTAATTGTTTGGGTAAGAGTGGAATTTAAAGGCAGCCTAAAGGTAGGTTAGGCCGGGGCTAGACAATGATGTCACCTGTCAGAAATCTCAGTAGATTTAGGTCACAGCCTCTTCAGGGCAGGATAGATGATTTGCTTTGAAAAACACATTTATCATGTTTTCTTATTTCCTCAGGAGCTCCCAAACCATCTAGACTATACTAATGCAATGGTAGTGGACTAACAAGCAAATAACCACTAGATATGTAACAACTGAAACAACAGTCACTTGGTAGATTGTTGTGGTGTGGATGTAAAATTTAGTGTATTTCTAAATTTAGATCAGTGTAACAGAAGAAGCTGTCTAGTCTTTACATCTCTCCCTGTGGTCACATCCTGTTTACTGGGGAACTTTGAGTTGTGGTTAAAGAACAGTAAAGGTGGATCTTCACTGAATGAGATGCCTCAGCTCAAAGCATTCAGTTTTCCTGTTTTCGCATTTCAAGTTTTCTCTGCTAAAACGTCTTCACAAACACACTGTTTTCTCACTGGTCACCTATAGGTGCATTACCTTTAGCCTATATTACAACTTGTGTGTAGTGTAACATTACAACTACATTAACAGCATTTCTTTGTGTATTGGATTATTGTCTGAAGAAATATTTCAACATTTTGGGACATACACGTTCTTGCCAAGAGTTACAGTAGATGAGAAGATACACTCTCATATCTCTAAAGTGAATATGAAGCTACTGCCTTGTGGTGATGGAGGAAGTACTCAAATCTTTATCTCAAGTAAAAGTTGCAGCACAGCAGTGCAGATATACTCTGTTACAAGTAAAAGCTATGCGTTCAAAATTGCACTTGCATTAAAGTACAAACAAATTACAATCAAAATATACTTTAAAGTACTAAAAGTAAATGTAGACATACTGCAGAATGGTCCATTTCAGAATGATATATATTATATGATTGGATTCTAATTATTGAAGTATCGTGACAAAGTGACAAAGAGGTCATAACGACAGACAAAGTTTAGCATTGATTTAGTATCTGAAATTTAAAAAATAAAACAAATACGTGTTTTACATTTAAACTGTGACATGAGCAAGGAGATCTGGGCAGTGAAAGAATACCTCCCTGAGTAGATGATATCTGATTTTAAAGTAATGTTAAAGCTAGCCTGTTCTTAAACTTAACACATTCAGGCTGTAGACTATTTGTGTTGAAGCATGTTTCCACTGTGAAGCTTTGGTTAAGTTTGTTTACCGTAGCTGTTCTCCCATCATCATCCTGCTTGTGTTCACAGATGTTTGTATTCAGTATGTGCATGTGTTTACCAAAGCGATCCTTCTCCTTGCTACGTGGCTGACAGTAGACCACTAGGTCCGACATCTCCATGGCAACCTCTGCCTTCTTCTCCACTTCCTCCTGCTGTCTGATCTGAGATTGGACAGAAAAACAGCCACTTCCTGTTTGCACAGTGATGCTGCAAGACCACCAGTAAAACACCCCGTTGTGGTTATACAGTGTGTCGTCTGTTTCAGTCACATACTGTCCTTAGATTTAGTCTGAAGTAATGTTATACAGACTGCCAACATGTAAAACCACATTTTATAAATACCAGACATCAAACATTCTTGTGTGGCAACATGGTTTAGATGTTTCCTCTACATGTATCACTGTATAACATGAGATACTAACCTCTTGTTCCCTGTTATACTGCTTGTTCATCTCTCTCTGAGTAATATCCCAGGCCACTTGGTACCATTCAAACAGCTCCTCCAGAGAGTATGCTGCCAGGTCAAACTGCAGACTATCCTGCTCCACGTCCTGCAAGGTCAACACGTTGGGCTTTCCATTTTTACCATTCTTCACTAGAAACAAGAGGGGAGGACAAAAGGCACTGTGAGGGAGAGCAAGGAGGGATAAGCAACTCCCATATTTTATATAAACAATGCAAATTCAAATTCCCATTCTAACTTTGGGATTCAGCTGATTTTTACAGATTAAGCCATGTGTGATACAGCATGTGCAGCACACCGAATGCAAAGACCTAATTCTTTAATGTGAGAATTTCGTGAATGGCCTTCAGAGAAATAATTCACAGACACAGGCTAACCTCTTCTCTTAAAGTTCTTGCTGTCAAAAAACTTAAATTTTGGAATCATCTGCTAGCTGACATATACACTATGCTATTTTCATATTTCCCTTTAATGGTAAACTTTAAGGTTTTTGATCAGTAGTAGAGCAGTGCTTTGATGACCACGTTGCAAGTGCATGCACACAATTACAAACAAAAAAGGATAACTCATGAATACATAACACACCAATGGTTTCATGCTGTTCTTCTGATGGTGGTAGTAGTGGAAAGAAATTAAGTAATGTGTTAGCAAAAAGCTGGAAGAAGATGCTTCTTTTCCTTTATGAATATTTATATAAACTAAACAAAAAATTAAATGCAACACTTTTGTTGCTCTCATTTTCCACGGGTCTAAGTTAAATATCTAAGACTTTTTTCAATGGATATATTTCTCTCAAATTTTGGTCATTAGTTTGTTAAAAATTCTTAACAGTGACGGTGGCATTGTGTTGTGCAGTGTCAATTTTTTTGACAAAAACTATGACCAAAATTTTTCATCCATGACCTAAAAATAGATCTTCATAATAAAAACTAAAATTAAATCTATGTTTCATTTTCGTTGACCAGATGAGACATGATGGAAATGTTGGTGGTGGACTATCGGACATTGAAAGCTGAGAATGGCCCTGTTTGCAATTATCTTTAAATGCTGCATGAGCGACAGGCTGGTAAACTCCAGTAAGTAGTCTGTGCCAGGATGTTCACTAGCAGCAAAAATGCTCACACCAGAGCAGTGCCAGCCATTAGTGTGAGTGTAATTCAGCAGTAAATAATCAGCCGCATGTTCCTGACTGTGGATGTTGAATGGATTTGAGTTCGTTATCTGCAGCGGTGGCTGTTAGCAGTTAGCTCTGCTTGTTAGCCACTGAACGGCAGCGGAGCAAGCAGCCACCAGCCATCACACTTCACATGCTGATCCCCGCGGGGCTCGACTCAGTCCAGACATGAGAGGATTTATGGATTGATGCTGTTTGAGATGCAGGTAGGAGGCTCAGCTATCTGTGAGTGTAGCCGTGCTGTAAGTTAACAGTCTGAACTCAGAGGTGAAAGTTTAGTTTTAATCACCATTTCTGTGAGATGACATGAGTTTAAACCTCCAGAATGACATGTTGCAGATTTAGAAAGAATTCAGGCTTAAATTAAGTTTTTTTTTCTGCTTATGAACAGTGACATTGGTAAGTCAGAGTTTACAGTGAACCTGGGTACAAATCCTTGTTGTCTCAGATTGGTTATTTGTGATGTCCAAGTTTTTGAGAGCATAAATAGAGATATGTTTAGCTTTTCAAATAATGATCAGTAAGTAAGTAAGTCAGTATGTGCTCGTAAATAACCCCTTAAACCTGTCAAACACTGATGAAGAAATGCAAGTTCGTAAGTGTTCAGAAATTATCTGTTGTTGTAGAAAAAATGTGTCTAAATGAAATTTGTATACAACCTTGATTCTAATTCTAATTTCTGATACATGAATTAGCCTCACTGAATTAGTTTAAAGATTAAAAAACATACAGAAAACATAATGACTAAAATGTCATGAATTTTTGTTGACCAAAATGTTTTGAATGAAGAGAGTGAAAAAACACAGAGACAGAGAAGAAGAACCAGCTTGTTTTTCTTACTTTGCAAGCCTCACAACTTAGTTGTTTAACTGGGAAAAGCAACATCAGTGTAGTAAGGATAGTAAAAACTTATGTTTGCATTCAACTTTAGAGTACTGTGAATTTAAAGCATGCAGCAGACACTAAAATAACTCACAATTTTGGATGTTGCATTTGGAGATGTCCACAACACCCTTGCATAGTTCACCAAGTGGGTTGTCTTCCATGTCCTGTTTAAATACACATCACACGCAGAGATTATTTTCAGTCGCTTGCTGATTTATCTCAATTTAAACTGTGATTTAAACTCGAATCTTCACCTGTCCTTTGGTCTCAGGTTTGGTGTTGTTGGACACTACCTCTACATAGTTCGAAGGGAAGTACAGCTGCAACTTTCCACCATGGTCACCTTTCCACCTGTAGTGAGTAGAATGTGGAGAACGATGTGAACAGTCTTGTTTGCAGCTGAATGCGCATGACGCAGGGAAATAAAATGACTAATAAGACTCCTAACTGATCTTTGAAGCCTGCTGCTTTCCATGTGTGTGGGTGGACTTACCATCCATCACTCTCCTTTGTTACGTTGTGTATCAAAGCTCCTTTACTGAAGCTGAGCTCATCCGGCCTTTCAGCTTGGTAGCTATATATAGCCTTAACTGTACTTTGAGGCTACAGGAGACAAACATACACAATCATGAATGTCTTCATCAAAGGAAAATGCACAGGAGAACAGACAGCTGACAGAGTATAGTGTTACACACCAGTGAGGGCTCAATCTCGTTGGGTTCCACATATGTCTTCACCTCATACAAAGAGGCACAGCCTTTCTCCTGTGTTAGCACAATATGCTGTCAGGTACCACTCATCGCAGATGTAAAATATGTCAATTCAATCCATATTTTATGTCTCAATTTGTCTTTTTTATTACTATTTGCTGCTATAAATATTTCTACAGGGATTCTTAACATTTTCTCTGGTCTTGGTATGTTTGCTACAGTAACTCACTGTGCTGAAGTGGTCCACCAGCTCAGGGGTGACTGGGTAACGTAGCTTGATCTTGCGATACAGTGGCTTCTTCTTGAAGTAGTTGACCAGCTCCACCAGGCTCTCAAACTCCGTTGTGGTGCCCAGCAGGTACATGTTGCCCTCCTTCTGGATCCGACAGTGTTTCACCTTACCATCACCTCTGAAAGACAGAGATGATTAATACCAAAAAAATCCAATAAAGAGAAATCAAATCTTGGGTGTCATTGCACCTGAATGTGATGGCGAAGGAGTCTGGTTCTCCTTCTCTCTGCCGGATGAGGAACGCTCCATCTCTAGGAATCCTCAGCAGGTAATCCTCTGCCTGACCTCTGCTTAGGTTACTGTAGAACCACCTGCACAACGCACACACAATGATAGTTACATTATGTATGAGTGTATGCATGTGTGTGTTATCAAAAATACGAGTATTCAGTCAAATGTCAGTAGTACTAGTTGACACTACGATATGCAGCTTTGACAAAAGAGGTATTGTTCCTTTAATGTCAGTAAAGCTTATTCAAATGGATTCAAAGTAAAATGAAGACAGACAGAGGGGAAAGAGTTACTGACCTTCTGTGGGTGTATGAGAGTGAAAGTGAAAAATAGAAGGCATGCACGTATGGTTGACACAAAGAAAATGTGAGAGGTAAAGCTATACCAAAGCAATATCAGTATGAAAATCATTGTACCCTTTAAACACATTGTAGTAGTGACTTCAGATGCTCATCAGTTGGATGAGAAAATGCTACGGCCCTTGGTGCTTATGAAACCTGATCGAACCCCACTGTATGAACAGTGATGATTGTAATGAACTTCACACCAGCACAGAACCGAAACTCCACTCCACCTGGGGGTGTTGAACTCAAGTGAGCTACCAGCAAAGATGGGAGTAAGTCACACAAGTGCAAGTCTCAAGTATTAACTTTCTGTGGTGAGAACCAAGTAAAGTCGAGTCTCTGCTATGGGCCTAACTCAAGCAAGACAAGTCTTATACTTACAGTTTAAATCTATGTCTGTAAAAAACCTTGGATGCTTTACACACATCTTCTACCTGTGATTAGTGTCACCAATTCAGCATCTGACCAAATGTCCCCCCTTCTGTTCCTGAGATATGACACTGAATAATGGCCAGTGGAGTGTTTTATGAAGAATATTATGATGTCGCAGTGAAGCTGACCTTTGACCTTTTCTATCGAAAATGTCATCACTTCATCATTTCGTCCTATTCAACATTTGTGTGAAATTTTGTCACCATCAGCATGTGAATTTCCGAGTCATAGCCAAAAACATGTTTTGTTAGGCCACAGTGACCTTGACCTTTGACCTTTAACCACCAAATTCTAATGAATTCCTTCTTGAGTCTAAGTGGACGTTTATGCAAAATTTGAGGAAACTCCCTCAAGGCCTTTTGAGATATCGCATTCACAAAATGAGATGGGCACATGGTCACAGTGACCTTGACCTTTGACCACCAAATTCTAATGGGATCATCGTGTCTCAAGTGTCTCAAGTCTAAGTCAAGTCTCGAGTCATGAATACCAACTAAAAGTCATGTTGAGTCTATTGTCAATGTTAGTCAAGCAAATCTCAGGTCCTCAAATTTGTGACTTGAGTCTGACTTGATTCAAGACATGTGACTCAAGTCCCAGAACCTCTGTTTACCAGACCTCTGTAGCTTGCCCCCCGTTTGTACTTGAGGCTACATTAGCAGCTGTTAGCATAACTAACCCCAATCCCTGAAAAACTGTTGCTGGTTGAATTGTATTGTGGGTTAAACTCAGGTTTCACTAACACAGTTTCCCATAAACTGTAGACCATCGCATCGTTAAAAGTCAGCCTTTGCCACTTTAGCAACTTTATCATGTCCAAAATTAAAAGTGAATATTGGATGCATTGGTGACAACCTCACCAAACAAAAAGATAATACATGTAAGTAAAACATATTTGAAGGTGTTAGAACCCACAGGCTTTTACTTTTGGCATGCTACACCAAGCTTAACACATCTGCTACCTGCAATATCTCAGTACTGGACACAAAGAGAATCATTTATATAATAATATCATTAATTATAATTAATAATTGTATTTGACTGCTGGCTTAAGAGAGAAAAAAGTGTTTTCCCTAAATGTTTGAGAATGAGGAATGAATGCTTTGATGTACAACAATGTTATCAAGATATCATAATTAATTGCTAGCTTTATTTGTATAATGATTTTTAGTGTGTGTACTAAGTCCCCTGTGATGTATCAGATTCATGTTTGTTCATATAATACAAACCCTTCTTTTAGATGTGGGTTGGGCTGTGGTACTGGGTCAGTGAGGCGCAGTTCAAAGTCTTGGCAGCGCAGCGGGTTGTCTTTGTAGTGCTGGATCACGGCGTACACAGTGGGAAAATGCAGGTTTGGCGTCAGGTAGTAGTAAGTGTGTCCCCCCTCTGAGCCTGAGCGGATACGGCAGTGCTGGACCCTCCCACTGCGCCTGAAATGCATGCAGAAGACATGTGCTTACAGATACATACAACTGATGAGAGACAGTCTACAGTTTAGCTCTTGGCACTGTGGTACTTGGATATAGTTTGGGAACTGAGATCCTGCTGAATAATTTGATTTTGGTGATTTAGATTCAAATTAGAATGTTATGATGAGTTCACTCATGACAACAGGTTAGGAAGGTTTTCACCAGATTGGAATATGTTGGATAACAAACTTGCACTACACTTGAACAAGACACCACATTGGCTTATCATATGCAATGCATGAATGATTTATTGTCATTATTTACAATAACTAAGGCCCATAAGACACTGAAACATTAAACTAAGTTAATAGGATGGTTGTTGTAATTATAAAATCCTTATTAATAAACAAAGTCCAAAGGGTTTCTTTTGCTGCTTGTGCAGCCGTCTTGCCAATGATTTCTCATAACACTTGGTTTAGAGAATGCCTCTAAAAAGCCATGCCATATAGCCCTTACACTCTGCCCTACACCTCTATCCCAACAAGAATCAGGACATCCTGCGTGACGTGAACTCACAAAACGTAGAGGCAAGGGGTGTATTGAGACTGGGACAAAATGTGGCTGACAAATGTAGCAATCCTCTGCCCAATTCTGAAAAAAATAAATAAATCTGTACAGGTTCAGCCAAACCTTCATGGGTCACAGCCTTTGGACAAGGTGTTCCCTGCAATGGGACAGTGTATCACATGAAAAACTACAGTCCTCATGTTTTTGCTAAGGCTGACCATGAAATATAAAATTGGAAGTTGTACCAGAAGGAGAGGGTGAAGTCTGTGACATAGGTGTCGCTCGGTCGGACCAAGAAGGTGCCGTCTCTTCCTCCAGTCTCTGCACAGTAATCATGGATCAGTCGCTCAGCCATCACCCTGCCCTCCTTCATGTGACCATGAAACCACGGCTCTGAACAGTGCATGTCCTGATACTGAGAAAGAAATGAACAACACTGCTTTTAACACATACACTCTGTTATTGTTTCTTCTTCTTTGTAAGAAAATGATCACTGACCAATATATCATTCTACGAGCTGATTCTTGCATATTTTTCCTGTATCACTGTTGACCCAGTTCCTTATGGTACACTCCAGCAACTCGATTAGATATTGTCGTATTAGTTAAAACAAAGTGGATCTGGACAAAAAGTGTTGACTTGCTGGGAATGAATGACGTTAACGTTTGTTGATTAAAGAAATCCCATTTGTTGGGGCCTCGCTGCATTTCTGGGTCATTAACAGCACCCCACAAATTAAAAGGGAATAGAGTCATCAAAACTCTATACATTACCATACACCCAATACTCCATAGCACTACCAGTGGTAAACAATTTCACAGGGTACCTTTAACCTTACAGCTGGTACAATAAAAATCTTAACCTCATTCCCTCTTACAGTTATGTTTCACTGACCTTTATGTTTTGATTATAACACTTATGAACTTGTGATACTTTATTTGAAACCACTTAAAGTTGATTCTAAATAAAAAACAATGTATTACAATTTCATCTACAAACTTTCCAAACTCTCTTTTACCTTCCTGTGATCTTCTTCCTCGTCCTCGTACTCCTCTGCATAGTACAGCTTGTCATCAGAGATCACACAGTAGTGCCTGTTCCACCGCTGAGAAAGAGAAATGAAAATATACATGTGTAAGTACACATGCAAACAAGCTGCTCATACAGGGAACTTTTCAGAGCAACATACAATAGGCTTTCATTCGACAACTCATTTACAAATGTGTTTGTAGTTAGGCGTAAAAATTAGTGCTGTCAGTTAAACACGTTATTAACGGCGTTAACGCAAACCAATTTTAACGGCGTTAATTTTTTTAATCGCGAGATTAACGCTGTTTTTGGCCTGACAAACTTTGTAGTTTTTTCACTTGCTGTTGCAACAACTAGTAACGTTAGAAAAACTACAACACCACATCGGATCTAGCTAGACCGGAAACAAAAC